>VXBJ01000127.1:261279-427864 GCA_013400055.1 Nycticryphes semicollaris | reverse complement strand
TTTCAGGAAATAATTCACCAAAATAGTTGCATTGAAACCAGTCCAAACGCTACAAGAACTCCTCTGAAATAACAGGCTATACTGATTTACCCATAAGGTTGTGACATCCACTGGAAAATTCTGATTTGTTAGTATTCTGAACCTGAATACAGAAGTACTGACTCTAATTTTCAAATTATTTTTTTGATCAGATGAGAAGTGCCTGAATTCAAGGTTCACATTTCAGCACACAGAGTACTAAACTAAATACCTCCATTAAATAGATATCTACATTCTTGACTTGCAGTCTTTAAACCTGCCTGATGGAAAGTAAAGAATAAGTGGCATTTTTCATCAGAATTTTATCTTGCTAAAAAGTCCTCTTTGTAGATATATGTGATATTCATTATATTTCTGTAACAGCCTCTGCATCTGAAATGTTATCAAACCTTGGCAGAATCTTTTTATCTTAATAATACAAAAGTAGACTTTGTTTTCTCAATCCTATTTTGTTCAGTTTATCAATAGGAAAGTTTTGACTGACACGGGGAAAAGAAAAATAATTCCGATGAAATCTGAGAGATTTTATTTGACCTGGTTTCACAAGCAGAAAAGGTTATCTACCAGTTGTTATATACATCAGACTTTTCCTGGCTATTATTTTTTATAGAGTGTTGGACTATTATTTTCAGGAGTAACTGTAGATAGACTTCAAAAAAGTTCTGCATTTTTGGCTTTGACAAATACCTTTAGTTTATCAATCAGCCACATTCTGTCTTTCACTTCATTTTCAAAGGAAACAACAGTGGAAAAGTTACTCAGAACTGCCAAAACAGAGTTGTCACGTGTCTGGCATTACCCAAACCAGCAACAGGGGATTTAAATCAAAACACTAAACAGTTGCTTTCTACTGTTTATAATTTTATTTCCATTTGATACCACTCTAATTTTACCTAACTTTTGGAAGGTAATGATGCACCAGTTCTAATAAAAATTCCCTANTGTGGAAGTAAGTTTTAAAGGTAAGATCAAATATGTCACTAGTCTAATCTTTTCAAACTGACTTGCAAGTCACAGAACAGGACAGAAGTGCCTGTCATAAAGTATTTTTTTACCAATGTTTCCAATATATATAATCAAGTATTTGCACTGGTTCAGTACCCAGGTCTGAATTATTTCAAATATTATGCTGAATTTGAGGATTTAGCTTACTTATACCTTCCATCAAATGGCCAAAGAGCTGTAAAGAGGTATATGTATAGTGTGCAGTAAAAAGAAAAAAAATATATTGTAGGCTACTGCATANCGTGTCTGGCATTACCCAAACCAGCAACAGGGGATTTAAATCAAAACACTAAACAGTTGCTTTCTACTGTTTATAATTTTATTTCCATTTGATACCACTCTAATTTTACCTAACTTTTGGAAGGTAATGATGCACCAGTTCTAATAAAAATTCCCTATGCTCTTTAAACTTTTTTTTTTTCTGTTACATAACAGAGAGATGTCGATCAGTTGCACTTACTGATGAATCTGTCATTATTATACCACAGTATTTCCCTGAATTATTACAAATTACACTCTGGGTATTGTTCAAAAACAATTTTAGTNCTTCCATCAAATGGCCAAAGAGCTGTAAAGAGGTATATGCATAGTGTGCAGTAAAAAGAAAAAAAAAATATATTGTAGGCTACTGCATAACAAATTCTGTACTTGGGGAAAACCCTCAAGCATTAAAGAAAAAAATCCCAAGCAAAAGAGGAAAAAAAGCTTCCATTTGCAACTATTCAAGTTCTAACATCAGAGTTACATTTTATCTCAATGATTCGAAATCTTCTGACTTTTCAAACAGAAACTTATCAAGACACGTTTGCAGGCAAGAACTGCACCCCTTCCCATGTTGGCAAAGCTCTCCTGAATGGAATTTGATTTCACCTCTTCCCCTGGACCCACGTAGTAACTCCACTGAGAGGAAATAAATTACTTCACGTGAGCCATTAGTTACATGTAAATACCAGGATATCCAGGGCTTGATAAATAATGTCACTTGTTACTTAATTGATCTACCTGTGACTATGAAATTAAGTAAAACTGTAAAATTTAGTAGTTGTAGTAGATGGACCCATTCTGGTGGAGAGCAAACTTGGGGTGATTTTCCCTGCACAGGCTTCACAAATAGGGTTTTCATTTCATTTATGAGAAAGCCTTGCAATTAACTGAGTCACATAGAGTTGACTCAGTTTCTCTTTTTTGGCTATTTCAATTTTGCATTTTGAAACTTTTACTCAAGAGACTAAATTCTGGCTGTGACAATTATTTTTTTCATCAGATATACCTTCAGAGACCCATACACTATTGCTTTTCTGCTTCATTTTTCTGTGCAGGTAAATGGGAAAAATAGTAAGACATTACAGAGTGTAAATTCCTTAAGAATATAGAGCTAGAATCTAAGTCAGTATTGAGCCAGGCTACACACTATTCTATTGATATAAAGCCCATTAGATAATCATAGTTGTCCACTGAACAAAACTTCCCCAGAGGATCTGCAGATAAGATGAAGTGCTAGGTAGGTTTCTCCAGTCACCCATCTCTCTGCATGCTATGAGTTTCTTTTCATCTGGTATAAAAGGTATTGATGGGGACCATGCCCATCTAACAGAGCCAAGGACATAGAAAGTGAATGTAAAACCCAGCTTTGGATTTATTCCTCCCCTTTGCTTTCCCTGACCAGCTCCTCAATAGCTTTGGATGCTCAGAGTCATTTAGCCCCGAGTTTCCTTCATTTCAGATACAGGGATTCTGTTTTATGGATGAAATTCACTTTGAATTATATGAAACAGAAAATTCAACAAAGCATACCCTGCAAATATTGACAGGAAATATATTTCAGGGTTTTGGAGGAAAATATTTTAAACTTTCATCAGAAAATTTAAACACTAATTTTGAGATTTCAATGAAACACAGTAAGAGAAAAACAGCGTATTAAAACAAAAAAATAATTTTTGCTTGAAATTAATTTCATGCAAGATGTCTGAAAAACATTCAGTTAGAGACAATCATTTAACAACACAAGCATAAAAGTGATCCACAGTCATGAAAAAGGCATCAACAACCTGCAAAAATAATTAAAAAATACTTGGTCTTCTCAGCTTTATATTTTTCCTACTTAAATATAAATTAAATATGTCTTATGTAACTTTAAAAATTAATAATTCCCCCTTTTTAAAATATAAAAATGCTTATGCCTAAAGGGACTTTATATGACACAGGGAAAAGTTTTGACATAGAACATACACAAGTTCTTTTGAAGTGTTCTCTACTTTGCCTCCGAGTAAGAACAAACCTTTAAAGTTTTGATGTGTAAAAATGGATTGTGTACATGGATTCTGTTTGTGGTACATGAAGAGATACCACTCAAGTAGCAAATGCTTTATGAAAATAAAGCTCCAAAGTGGCCTTGTTTTTCCCATGATAAAATTTTAGATTCTCCCATCTATCTCAAGAAGAATTATATTCTTCATGAGTAAGATTACGGCAGTTCATTCTGTGAAATTCCACAGTTATCATATCCTCATGTGAATTTAATAAAGCTTAGCCATAGCTGCTCTTGAACAGCAGCCAAGCATTTGATTTGTTCTATTTCATTTTATTCATTTATATGCATCTTGCTACCATCTGGAATCATAAAAACAAACAGTTCAAGCAGTTAATGTGTTAAAAAGGGGCAATGAAATAATAAAACACTCTCTTCCAATCCCCCCACTCCCCGCCCCATTTACTCCATTTCTTTCATATCCATTTCAGAACTCTTGTTGCCATTTCCTAATTCCAAGAAGATTTTCTGTAAGAGGATTGTCAGGACAGATGTTGGAACCCTTACACAACTGAGCACGTGCCGTCTTATCCATGTTCAATGTTTCAAAGCCAAAGTACTGTAACTAATAAATCATGCTCGGTAGCTGGAAGTGAACAGATAATTGCACCATTGTCTATCTTGTACACAGAAAACATCAAAAGAATATTTTTCGCCCCAATTACATTTTCCTTTTTTAATTGCTATTGACAGCATTATTCTGTCACTTCTCTCTGCTTTTAATATCCAACCTTCAAAATAAATTTCTGAGAATATTTTATTCACTCATTGCTTTGTGTGTAAAACCATTTTGACTACGTCCATTTATCAGTGTTTTCACTAGTAGAACTATATAGAATCCAAACAAAAACTCGCAGTGTATTTATAAATTAAAGAATACATAAATGGATGAGCCATACATCAACTGATATGCGAGGAAAACAGTGCGATTTTGGGATCTACCCTAAAAAATGCATCTGAATAGGGACATTTAAAATATTTACATCTATGAGTAAATTGAATTCATTTGGATATTTACACATGTAAGTAGAGGATCCATAAAAACAATTAAGATTCTTATTTCCACTGAGACACCTACACATACTTAAGGATTCAGAAGTATTAAATATTTGTACTGACATAGGAATGTATTAATCTCAGAGAATTTGGAGAGGATCCCAGAGGATGCAAGAATCCCAGGAATAGGCTGAACAGAAAAAGTTCTTTCTTGAAAGTATTGACATGGCAAAGAGTCAAACTTTCCCAAATATGTTTGGTTTTCAGCATTAATTTAAAATTCATTTGTGTGAATCTTCACTGATTCCATATGAGCAATTGTATGGAGCAACACAAAAGAAACAGTGTGATGACACAACACACTACATACACATTAAAAGAGAAAGAGTTCAAAAGATGTCAAGACTGAAAAAGATGAAGATGTGTTTGGTGAAGCATGATGAGAGAGATGAAGACTGTTCAGTATCTAAAGGCAAAGAAGATGGAGACACAGACAAAAGTGAGGCTGCTGTAAGGAAAGAACTATCCTGCAGCTTCCTCATGTGAAGTGCTTCAGTTTTCCCATTCAAAATGAAGGCATTTTTAACACCGGAAGGAAGCAATGAAGAAAGACCACCTGCACACGAGGGCCTCACTAGAACAGAACAGAAATTTTCACCTTATCCCATCGCAACTATTTCAACTGGGAACCATGAAAGAACAAAGATAAAATTTGATGAACAGGATACAAAGTAACTTGAGTTAGGAAGCTGGCCAAAGGAATAATCCACAGAAGGGGTCTTACACTGAAAAGGGATAATGCAAAGAGGGAACCAAAACAGCAAAGATCACTAGTCAGGTATCACTTCACAACAAGAATGTTACTGCTTTCTTAAAATGTATTCATCACATACTTACAAGTTATTCTTCGAGTTATTAAGTCTGAAGGAATCCTTATGTCTAAAGTTCTCAAAATTAGTAGGTTTGACAATTGCCCCACATGCAAGTACATACCAATCTGTTTATCTACTTTTTTTAATTAGTCAAAATGTCATTTTAATAGAGTAAAATAAAAACTTTGGGCCGTTAAAAAATGCATTCAGCCATGCTACTCAACAGCAAGAAGTATCTTAGAGTGCTCCTTTATACAGAAAATATGCATTTAAAAAGTATTAGAAAATTACCTTTTTGTGTGTATACCTATGGATAGGTTTCTACAGCTCTATAATGTATAGGAGTTAAAAAGACAAATACTTAGTGTAAAGAATAAAGATCCACATAGAAACTATTATCTGACTTCAACGTGTCTAACAGGACATCCTTATGAAAAGTATTAGATACCTGTATTTGGAAGAGTAGCTTACTGTTATTCTGAGGGAGGAAAAAAGATTTTCTTGGAGGATTTCCCATAAATCCATTGTTCCCTCTCATTTCTAAAAAAATCTTCCAGATCAAGCTGACTTGGCCTGGACTGTAGAACAGTGAATACAACAATGCTGATCACTGCTTCTAGTAACAATATCAGACATACCTTTGACAAGTGGCAGCAGCTCTTAGTTGCAGCTCTCACTGAGTTCTGAGCTTCACACAAGTTGGGTAAAACATTTCTTCTACAAATGTAGTGGGTTTGGCTCCTAACTCTGAAATCAATAGCAATTAAAGTCTCAGCAGGCTGTAGAAGTTACTGCCACCTTTCTGCTAAGCTTGAAAAGATAATCCAATGCTTTCCTCCTGTCTTGAAGTTTTGTTTACAAATATGCTTATTCAAAATAGGAAAGCACTTTCCCAGCTTCAGTTTGATTCATTGGTATGTTTGCTACAGTCAGTTTCATGTTTACTCCCCAAAAACGTGTGGTTTTGAAAACAGAAGACAAAGTAGAAGATGCTTATGCTTTCATAGCATGTGGTTTCCTGAATATTTCCAATTACTTAAATATTCTAAAAGTTCAAAGGAAAGGAGGTTCCAAATTCCATTCACCTGTTTGAAGTACTTCTGTCTATGGGTCATTTGCTTATCTGAAAATCACGTACACTAGTGCCTGGATAAGACCAGAATTTACCCTGTTGTTTTCCTTGGAGGAGAGAAGGTGAGGAGAGTATCAGCCCATTGATGATGGTTTAAACAGGGCCATAGGAAAAGTCTTTCTGTGAGGGGAAGTCTATGATTGGAATCTTTCAGATCCTCATTAGTGTCAGTGTGTATATAAACCTGCAACTTGTTTGCTATTGATGCACACAGATAAAAGGCAAGTTTTTGTACTGCCTAGACAATAAAAAGGAGGAAAAATTCTTTTAAGGAGAGGTCTTAGATTCATACTTCTGGTGATCATATCAAGAGCAGAGACAACATCATATGTCACAAAGAAATGGGGAACATAAGCAGAGGGCAGTTTATCCACCTGAGGGCCATGGACATCATCTCTTAGCAGAGAAAGGGTGAAAATGGTACTCAAAATACACAGGAAATAAGCTCAAAATTCTTAGCTGCAATTCTGCAGCGGGAAATGAAACTTTGTATCTTTGATAGCTGAGCTTTAATGAACACCTTCCAAAAAAACCCCATAGCAAATACAAATGAATAAAACCTATTTAGAAGATTGCAAAAAGACAACAGTACCCCTGAAAAATTAAGTGATAACACACTTTCCTAATACTTATCTCCATTAATATAAATAACTGAATTTGATTTACATTTGGTCTATTTATGAAATAAAATGAGGCCCACAATTTAGAGGACATTTTCATGACATTTTCAGTAACAAGACTTAAGAGTACAAGTCTATATAATAAAAAAAAAAATAAAAAATGGTGGGAGTCAGTATTGCAACGAATAAAAGTGAAATAGTGAAAAAGAACTTAAATTCAAAACTGTACTTATCATCTCGCACCCTTACCTTCATGTTATCAAGAATCACTTTCTAATACAGTGAGAGCCCAGCAGAGTCTCAGAAGGGAAAACTGACTTTTCCAGATCTCCAACTAAGGTGATCAAGTGAAAACCTTAGTGCTTTCATAGCAAGACACATTGGGTACTGAGATAGAATTTAACTAATTAATATACACCACGTTTGCTAATTGAATGTGAAAAATGCATATATACACCCTCAAGCTTTCTTTATATACATGTGCACACAAAATACATACATACACACAGAGATACATATATATATATATAAGCACTATCTCTCTCTAGCTCTAAAAAATGTATAAACACTCCCACATACATGTAAACATTGTAGGAAGACATACAACTCTTGGAATTCCTGTTTAGGTCAGATTTCTTCAAGAAAAATGTAGACAAAAGAAATGTACTGCTAAGGAGTATGAGGTTTTGAAAGAAGCATATTTCTTTAGACTACTAGTAAGCTTTACAGTACTTTACATATGATAAAGTTATTTTAACATTATAGCTCCTAACCACTGTAAAAAATACCAGTATATGTACAGATCTTATGGTGTGCATGCACTAAGCAAATAGAGCAGAGGTGTACGTAAAAAGAGTTTCTCCAGAAGGTATACAAATATAATCTTCAAATAAAATTTATTTTAGAAATAGATAAATAAGACATAAAAGAAACAGTGCTCAGTAATTCAATATGAAAGCAAAAATATATATAAAAAAATATTTGTTAAAAAGATTTTACAAATAATACTTAAGACCAGGATATACCATAAACATATGTTTTATGGTAAAATGGGAAATCACGGAAAATGTGTAACAAAAAAAACCCCGCAGCATTACAGTTAAAAAAATAGTTCTATTTACATCACAAACCAGCTTTGTTCCTGACAGCACCCTACTGCCCTTCAGCAGTCCTTCACTCCATTAAATTCAGAAGGATTTAAAGGCATATTTTCTGATACTACAGGCAGCTTTCATACACACTGCAGATTGCGTGCCATAGCTTTCCTTGGTGTGACTCACTTGACACCAGGGCATGTTTGAGATCGAGTAGCACTGAGCTTTGGTAGACACAGATCCATACGAAATCCAGACACTGACAATATGACACAAGATGCAGAACAGCGAATCTGAGAGCCATCTTTGGCTACCAGCATTGTAGGGCTAAAAGTGGCAACGTGATTAATTTACTCTGTAAAACTGGCAACAAATAAAGAACTATTCTTCATGCTGAGCCACATATAACACTGTAACTAACCAAACTCTAGGACTTTGTCTACAGATACAGACCTCTCTGCACTGGTGACAGCTGTAGCAATGTGCACCACATAAAAGGATGAATCTTTTGAGATGATAGTGAATAACAATAATTACAATATAAAGTACAATAAAGTAAGTTAGAAAGTATGACTGACATTCCAAAGAAAAGATAACGAGTTCTCAATTTCAAAATCAGTATTTGGTCAACTCAATGATTTTTGGTCTTAATTTACTCTGACTTCTATGTAGTCAGAAAACAGCACTTTTGTTGGTGAAAACATTTGAGAAAGAGTTGGCTTTGGCACACATAGATCTAGCTTTGACTCAAGATGCTAATAATCACTTAAAACAGAAAACAACAAAAAATCTAAATATAGAATTTTGTGACTGCTCTCCATTCAGCCTCCACATCACTGAAAAGTGTAGAAATTGGTATTCAGCACACATACACATTTAGTCAGTACACATTACGCTTCCATGAGACTTTCATGAACCTATTTTACGGCCAAAAGGAAATAAGGTCTTTGAACAAACCTTTTACCAGTCAATGAAAAAAATTACTTACTAAAGAAAACAAAAGTCAAAATGAAGGAAACACATGAAACTGAACCACTTAAGAGTTTGCTGGCTTTTCCCTTATGCACTTGTTATTGTATTTGGCTGTGCTGACTCATGAGAGAACACCAAGAGAGAGATTACTGATTTGGACCAACAACCCAACCACTTGATGTACCTTTTATTTCACACATGTAACTTTTATAAAGTTTAAAATCATCCTGGATTCTTCTACAATTATTTACTGATATACTAGAACTATATGATCACTGAAATACTAGGGAAAAGGTAAACCATGGGCTAGTTTAAAAGCAAAAGAACTAGGCATCTCATGAAAAATAGTTTTCTCTGCAAGCACGTAGCTGGCATGTTTAAATTAGAAGGATACTTATCAAAGGTTCTCTTCATACTCAGTGGAAGAAAGTAAGCGCTTCTACAGGGCATGCAGCCTTAACATCAACATAACTTGCTATAATGTGTCTATGCCTTTTCACTACCAGCAGAAAAAAATGAGGGCAACTATATGTCCACTTGAGATGACTAAATTAGATGCTTGAAATTAGATTACATTAACCTAGTCCAGTATCTCAACTCACTACTTCTTGATTCTAAAAATATTAAAAAAAAATAATCAATGTAAGCATTCAAATTATTTGGTGCTTTTCTTAATCAAACATTGGTATGTATGACTTTTCTCATCAAGGAAATACAACCTAGTTAACATAAGACCAGAAATCGAAAGATTCAAAACACAAAGAAAAAACAGAAACTGAATGTCTGTAATATCCTATCTTCCTGACAATAGTAGGACAAAGGCTTATTACTCTTAGCAAATACTTTTCAGTGTTTCCCATCACCCACCTACAAAGCATTTAAGCAAACAATTCTAACAACCACAGGAAGGACCAATTTATATTACACTAAACAAGACTTCTGTAACAAATTCCTTACTATCTCAGGAATGAACTTTCAACCCAAAGCAACTGGCTGAATTGTGGAAACGAGTCAATAAACATCACTACTGTCTGTCTAACCACTGAAAGCATTTGGGTTTTTTAAGTTTGAAGCATCAGTGCTGCAAGGGCATGATAAACAGGAATAGGAAAACTGTCTTACAGATACAAACTTCTTTGCAAGAAAATGATTCGATTAACGGAAATGAAAAATTTTCTGTAACAGTCATAGCTATAATTATGCAATACAATATGCTAAATTACAATACGTACTTCATTATTAATAGAATTTATTTTACAGATCAAATAGCCAAATACACATTTTTAAAAGAGCCAGATAGCAAATGTGGAGGAAACTATAGGCAACAGTCATGGCAGACATTCTGCAGTCCAAGAACTGAGGCAATGTGAATATTAAGTACAAGCCTATAAATACCTTTACATCAAACATACAGTAATGTGTAAAAATTTCATGTTGTAGCCTAATTCATGAGTCATTAATAACTTTTTTTAAAAAAGAAAGTTATATATACCGTATACATCCCAGTTAACAGCAGTGTCTGTACTTCATTTTATTCTAGCAAACTAATATTACATGTCTTCATATAAGTGCAGAAAACAGGGTTCTTTATACTCCTTTGCTTTCTAAGAAATTTCGCCTTGCATATGAAATTCTAATATTATAGATGATACATATTAAGCATTATTCCCTAACATGTGAGTCAATATACAAGAACTTGCAACCAACCTGCAAACAAAGCTGTGATAGTAAAATTTTATTTTTTAAATGTCCCGTGCTAAATAACAAATTATAATGTAAAAAAAAAAAAATCATTTTTTTTTTAAAAAAGGTAACTATATAGAGAAATAACATGGGAAAAAACACAACAGTAGGCCATGTTGCTGGCTAACAGTGAAAAAAGTATGTATGCTATTTCCTATTTTATCACACTGAAAAGCAAGCCACTGTATTTATGACTTTTTTGGTTTTTTAAATAAAAGTACTTCAAAAGGTTAAATGTATGGCACCTGTTACACGGACATTATCTAGATTTCAGCAAGCAAAATGCAAATGAAATTTTATTTTTAGACGTTAAGTGAATACCTTCCAGTTATTTAAGAGGTCATAATTTATTACAAAATGTTGTGGATAATAAAGCAGGTAGTGCTCATTTTTCACTACTACTATTGTGCCTATAAAATGAGAAAGCAGTGATTCGATCAATTCTATTTATGATCCATAGCAGCAATAACATCATTAAAAATATTATGGAATAGATATAAATAACACTTAATTCTTAACATGTATAATGGTGCTATAAGTGACAATAATGAATTTGTTTTTCTTTTAAACGCAGGGAGTATAAAGAACTTTACATTCTCTTTTTAATGTATGGATAAAATTTATTGCTCCCTTTTAATATATTTATAGAAATAAAATTTCTAATTGTTTGAACTAAAATAAAGAAAAAGTCTGGGACAAAAAAGATGATTACAAGCAAAATAGATTTACCATAATCGCCAACTGTGAAGAAGGATGGGTCACATTACTTTTTTCTTAGCAAAACTACATTATAGAACACTAGAGCACAATGTACTAAAATTTGTCTTTTCTTTTTAAAAAATTCTTGCCCTTGATACCTTTCAGTAGGGCAGCTTGAACAGTTCATCGTCACTTCCAAACCCCTCTGGAGATCAGACGATAAATTTCTTCGGCAATCAGAGACAGGACAAAGGGCTTTCTCGTGCTATTTCCTTGTTTTCATGTTTGCTGGCTTAACATCATTGTGTACACGTACGACTTCAGTATATAACATCAGATGCGATGACGTTCAGAGCTGGCAAACAGAGAAACAGCATGAGAAAAGCCCTTTCCTGCATCATTTTCCCCATATATTGTAAAATTTGTTTCCAAATTTCTACCATCTCAGTCACTGCACGGTTTGAAAAGAACCAAACTATTGTGGTTCTAAGTAACAAACCATTTTCGTTATGTGCGTGATTTTTCAGGTTTCTATACACAAGCAGAGATTTGCACACATCTATATACATATAGCAAATATGCTGAAACAGGAGGAGCCATGAGATAGCTCCTATGTAAGCTATTCTAAATTTCTTTTTTTTTTTTTCTTTTTTGCTTCATCAGCTCAACACACAAAATGCTGCTGAAAGGCTGTAGCTATCAGCAGACTGCTCTACCACCTAGAACATGTTCTACAGGGTTTTGACAGACTTCGTTCAAGAGCATTGTTCTTAAGACCATAAGATATTTTCATCTGAAGAGTTCTTTTGCATCTTTAATCTATATTTATCATCAACAGAGTTAGAGTCCTAAAAACTCACAGAAATTAAGCCATTCAGATCAATTATTTCACAGGAAAGAAAGCACTATCAATACCAGTCACCATGACACTAGTCACTCACTGGTCAGGAAATTGCTTTCAGCTGCAGATTATTGAGTGCAATACCTTCTGGGAGGAAACAGGAAAAGAAAAAAAAAGTGTCAAAATTAAGCTTCAGCTAAATCAGACTTCATTGGTGACAATTGTTTATGCCTATAGGTCGTTTAAAAAAAAAAGAACAAAGTTGGGTCATGAGGGGAAGAGAGTAAGCTTTTCAATTATCCAGTGAAAAATGAAGGTGAAATGTACTCAATGTTTAGGAGGATTTATGCTGGTGCTATCCCAAAGTAAACAGCTATTGCAGAGCGAGTTATGTATCATTCTAGCTTGCATAAAAATCACCCAATAACTAATGCTGGAACTTCAGCTACCAACTTCAGTATAAACTCAGTCAACAAGGTCTCACTGGAACAAAAACCCGTTTTCTCTGAATGAGTTTTTATTTAGTGTCATATTCAAAATCTTTCATTTTTTCCTCACACAAAACATTCATTTCTTTTTTTCTTTTCTTTCCTTTTGGGCTGTTTTTGCCTTTTACTATGAGGCAAGGGAGGTACTATCCACATATCTTCCCCCATGCTTCTCCAGTGAAAAACACACACTAAAAGAACAAGGTTTTTTTTCCAGTGTTCCACAGAGGAAAGTACTTCTCTTGAACAGCTTTATTTCAGTAGCACTGCACATTTAAGTAATTACTCACTAACTTTTGAGTTGCAGAGTTTCACTTATCCTTCAGTTAGAAATCTTTCCTCCAGATGTGAAATTAAATTTTTCTGAAAAGTATATACATTTCAGCAGTGTATCAGAACCACCAGCAAAATTATGAGCCAGGAAATTAAGATAAAATAAGAAGAATGTTTAGAATCATAGCAATCAATTTTGAATTGGCTTTTAGGAAGGGCTTTTACCAACAACTATTTAGCTGATATTTAGAAGGAAGTGGTTTTTTGAGTATAATTTACTCTGTATCTGTCAATGCAAAGTACCGGTGTTACCTCTATACCATTTTACATACTAAAAGCATCAGCACTACCTACTGATAATTACAGTATACTAAACTCACTAGTCTCACTGTTATTAAACACCATAATAAATCTGCAGCTAAAGATTTACCTAACAGGTGAGTTTTCCAATCTATTAGTTTGAGGAAGTGTACAATAGTCTTTCAGTTCTCATAGTGAATGGGAAGCCATATTGGCGTTTCACCAGATTTCAAATCAGAATAAAAAAATGCATCAGAAAATATAACTGTAAGCAAGTCTAAACAGTTGCTACTGAGACAGTAGGGCCCTCAGAAGTTTATGTATTTTAAATGAGGTCTACCTACTTCCCATTCAGATTTCTGTAAGGAATATAATGTCTATCTCCAGTCAGTTTCTAACAAATAAGTGAAGCGGAGATCCCTGTGTCATCTGAAATTTTGATTCCTACATATGATATGTTCACAGATGATAGAATCCTGGCAATTAAAATCAACTAATGAAGATCTGCATTAGTAAATATAAGAAAAAAAAAAAATAAAAAAAAAATCAGTCCACATGCCTGCTCACTCCCTCAGGTTCCCAAAGGTGGCATAATGTACTAGGAGTAACCAGAGTCTACTGTGAAGGAAGCAGGGAGAACCACTAAGATGCATGTAATCATAGATTCAGGGCATGATTGCACCTTCCAGCTCTATCAATGGAAGAGGTTGACTGAAACTGAACCAAGTCCTCCAGTGCTGCTTTCATGAATACTCAACTCATGTTTCTTCACTAACACAAAATCAGATAAAATTTGGTTTTAAGTTAAAGCTTAAAATGACAATACAAAAGGTCACAAGACCCTTACTGATAGACAAAGTGTTTATTTTCAAAGATTTCTAGTATTCTTATAGTATAAATTACATTATTTTCAAATTAAAAGAATGTCTGAATTAGCATTAATTAAAAAAAACAGACAAGAAGGAGGATGCATGAGAAGTTCTAATGAACCTTTGTACAGCAGCCTCTTTGAATCAAGCCACCAGAGAGAACACTGTATTCTGTCATAATGCATGTTTTAAATTGACAGCTTGATACCAAGCCAGGTATTTGCATTGTCTGAATGTTGTATAAATACTTGAGCAAAGATTTTGGAATTTAAAATTGTGTTATGTACTACATGAAAACTACGCTGGAAGAACCTTCTCTTTCTTTCCATCATTCACTGCAAAGGTAGAAAGAGTTAGCAGATTTGTGTCAGTATGGAATGCTTCACACAGGCTGCTGTCACTAAGGTAAATGTCAAAAGCAATAGAGCTTTTATAAAGCTTGCAGACAGATAAACTTTAAAAGTGCTGTATGTTATTCGACCAAAGAAATGCATCTTTCTCTGAGGCTCAAGACTACCAAAACAATGAAAATAGGACAGGAAGTGAGTTTTATTTTATAAGCTTTCATATAGCCTAGTTTGAAAAGCTTTATTATGAATAAGAAGCCCTTTCACAATTTACCATTTGGTAAAACTTCTTTAAAAGAATTCTCTCTACTACATCGCCAAAGAACACATGCTATTCTGAAGGTCTGCTGTCACTAGTACTTATCAACTCCTACTGTGTAAATTCAAAATAATATTAATATCTTCCTCCCTTGTCCTTTCTCACACACAAGTACAACAGAAGCTTGATCTCTCTCTTGTGGGAGACTAATTATATTAGGACCACACTTCTCCCTCTTCAGTTTCCTGTAGTTCATGATTCAGTGCGTCCTCAGCTGTTTCAGGAGTCTCTGATTCCTTCTGCATAAAAATTTCAACTGTTCCACTGCTTTATTTATTTGCCCCCATGATCACTAAAGTGATATTCTGTTTTTTAGTAGAAAAACCTTTCAATCCTCTCTTGCATACGAATGCAACTGTTATAATGACTTTCTGTCATTTTATAGATCACTTAGACAAATTTAGCAGTAAAGCAAAAACATAATTTCCTTTCTTTAAAGAGGGGAGTCAATACCATTCAGGCATACACAAAATTTAGAGCTTCAAAAGAAAACATGGCTTTTTAGCTTTAACTCAGTATTATTTCAAATATTTTAACAGAAAGTCTTAGATGAACAAAACTAAGAGCAGTTGAGTTGTGTGGCCTGTTAATAGCAGGACCCATTAGAAACTGCAGAGATTTCTTCACAGTGAATGTATTCTTTAATCTCCTTCTGAAAGCTTTTGGCTTGTAAAAGGGGTGCATTACAGTAATTGTTAGTGATAAAGTAAAATATTTTTTATCACATTAGACATTACTTTCAGTTTTCCAACTAGCACATTTCCCTTTTAAACTAAACTTAGTATCCTTCAACTCTTCAGGCTGACCTACAGTTTTCTGAAAACTCAGAGGCTGTATGACACAAATGCATAATTAACCACAAATATCCTGTTAGTGTCCAAGGCTGGAAGATGGTGGGACAGCCTGACATCTGAAGCACGGTGGCAGAAGCTTATTTTTGGTTGTTTCTTTTCATTACTGGCTAATGGTGACAACTCTAAGTTAGTATGTCCTGAGCCACCTTCTATAGCCCCACAGGAGATAAAACAATACAAACTACAATAAACAAAACCAGTTTAGGATTAAAACTGACTTTTAAAAGATCTGTTAAGATTTAATAATTTAATTGGCTTTCCTTGTAATGTAATACAGTTTAGTGGTCCTGCTTGCTCTATTTATGTAAATGTATGCATTTATGAAATTACAGAGTTTTATTTAAATAAATAGTAAAAATGTGAATTCCATGTTTAGAGATAAGTGTTATTCTCAAATTAGTGTAAAAAGCCATAGATAGAAAGCAGTTATACTTTCTCCAACAACGTGGTCACTTTCTTACAGAAAAATAAAACTAAATAAAGGATATTGTAGATTTAACAAAATTAATACAAATAGTAACGTTAATCTTTTTTTGATATATTCAGCACATCGTACTAATACAACTTCATGGACATATGAAGATAAGCTAATATTAGGCCATGGGTATTTAAAAAACCCTGGTTCTATTCTACTCTTCCAGATAGTAAACCCCTGTCGTTGACCTTTAAGGTACAGATAAAAGGAAATGCTCCTTTCCCCAACCAACTTCTGCAGAAGAGAACTGCTTTCCATTCTACTTTAAAAGCCCCTTCTGATAGAAGAACCACCTTAGTATAAACCTAGAGTCAGGAGTTTCCTTTCTTTGTTAGCAGCATTACTGCATAATAAAGTGCATTTGAGCAGACAATGAAGGCCCTGTTTGGCTCAGAGGAGCTATACCAGAGCTCAATTTGAAAATCCCTTAGATCAGGCCTACAGAAATGCTGAAAACAGCACCGCCCTCCTCAGAGTTATGAAAGTTCCAACAGAGATACAAATTAGTAAGCAGCTTTTCTAATCTGTAATTTAAATTAACACATTCAAGTATTTTAAATAGAAAATACTCAAATCTCAAAAAGCTATACATTTATCATTGCTGTCACGTCTTAGAAAAAAAAATTTCCCTTCAATTTTTTTGTTAATGTGTCTCGGAAAGATGAAAGTTTTAGATAGCATAGTGATATGGAATACTGCAGAGATTTCTGTCAGTAAGGGAAATAAAACACAATAAAATAAAGAACCCATCCTGCATTTTTCAAAAATAGGATGTCTACCTGGAATCAGGAGCTTTTTTTAGGCACATTTTGTTATCACCATAGTGGTAATAAAACAAAGCCCACAGAAAAAGAAATTCAAAACCACTGCTAGCAAGAACTCTAACAGTCATGCTTAGGATTTGTTCCCAAGCAACAGTATTAAAATATATCATCAATAATATAATGAAATCACCTGAAATATTTGTTTCTTTCATGATTAATTCCTTGACCAATTGAAGCTTAACTAGCGAACTACTCTCGTTTAAAACTTTGTGATACTTGTGAAGAAAGAGAAGCAAACAAACAGCAAAGCTTTATTCTTAGTGAATATTTTCAGAATATAGATAGACATTAGATTCAATTTCCAGTGACTTAAAGCCTTTCTGCAGTCTTGAAGAATAATAGGCATTTTGGCTCTCCTTTTATTCTTAAAATTAAGCAGAGAAACCTTTAGACATTTCCCTTGCTGTACTGGATTTCTGAGAAACTAATATTTGGTTTATCAGGCACAGCAGCAAATAAATCAAAGCAATTAATACTGATGCTTCTAGTTTTCCCCTAAGTTTGTCTGTTGATGGTGTCCTTTCACCAGACTTAAGTAGTCAATACGTTTCTAGTCTGAAAACAGCACTGAAACTCTCAAGAGGAAAATCCTTGCATGCTTTTGAAGGACCTTTAAGTAACGCTATGCCCAAACGAAGGTTGCAGTTCCAGACGCCATTAATATTAAGAACCACTTACCAGATTCTGTAAAGCTTTATTGCTTTCCACCTGGCCTAGACTACTTCAATTCTTGAGCATGCAATACTATAGAAGAGAGTACCATAACCCCTCTTTGCCTTAGGGAGCTGCACTCGTACCGCAGTAATGCGGGAAGTGCCATACTGCCATCTGCAGTCAGGAATACCCACCAGTGTAATCACTCAACATCCTTGCAGCCAACTGTCATGTTATTTTAATTTTCTCCCTTAACACTGATGAATCTCACATTGTTTCTTTCTCAATGCCTCGATCAAACATGACCTTTCAAACTTTTAATCCTTGCATTAAAAGTTATTTTTTGGTGCTTAGAGCTAGAGCTATAGGGATGGCAAAGTAAGAAGGAAAGGTGAAAGAGAGCACCTTAAAGCTTCCATTACCTGTCTGGTGTGTATGGGGCCTGGGGTCTTGAAGCCTCCTTGACAGCTGCATTCAGAAACACTGTAAGGGTCCGAGCTGCTTGATGAGCACTTGGAAAGCGAGTCACAGCCCACCACAAAGGTGTTATCTAGAGGCAGTTCCTGAATGACATGGTGCTTCTTGGGGGGTACAGGAGTCTCAGGTTTAATTTGAAAGGTAGGCTGTGGAGAAGCAGACTTGTAGTGCTTTGCTAAATCTGGGCTATCAGGCTTAAATGTGGTTGGCGTAGTGGCCCAGTTATATTTTCCCATAGTCTGTTCTTCTAGTTCTACAGGAATGTCTAAAGTGCCATTTATGTGCTCATGGCCGGGATCATCAGGTTTAGATTCTTCAATAGTCACAAAATTGAGGAGAAGACTTTTTGGAGAGCGCTTCTTCTTCTTCTTCTTTTTCTTGATCTGCCTATTCTCTTGGTTCGGGGAAACCCATTCACCACTCTGCTTGTTTTTTTGAACAACCTTGTGCCTGGGCGTCTGGCGGCACCGGACTAAAGCAGTTACAAAAATAACCAGAATAACTGTCATAGTGCCTGCAATAATGGCAATGATGATCTTCACATAATCATTGGTTTGTGGCGTTATCTCACCATCCCCAACGTTCTGGCCAATCGGAGTTTCCATGTTCCTGCGCACCAGCTCTTGTACGTAGGAGCTGTTAGTGACTGTCTCGTTCACAAACAAATGCACAAGAGCTATAGTATAAAGAGACTCCGGCTGTCCTAGGTCATTGACTTTTATCACCAGTCTGTGCAAGCCATGATCTGATGTAATTACCTTCTCTTTCAAAGTAATATTGCCTGTTAATTGGTCAATTGTAAACAAGCCCCTTGAGTTCCCACCTATGATGCTATAACGGAGCTCTGCATTCATTCCTGTGTCATTATCAACTGCAAAGACTCTAGTAACTACAGACCCTGGACTGGTTGATGTTGGAACCAACTCATAGGAATAATTAGATGAAGGAATAACAAAAACAGGCCTGTTGTCATTTACATCAACAACATTGATGGTCACCTTGGCAGTTGAGGAACGCTGCAGTCTTCCTCCATCCACAGCTTTCACCTGGAAAGTATATGATCCCTGCTGTTCCCTATCAAAGGTAATATTAGGTCTTATTACACCAGTAAGTGGATCTATAATGAAATTATCTCTACCATTTAATATAGAGAGACTGACTGCAGCATTCTCTCCAGAGTCAGCATCTGTAACTGTGATAAGCCCCACTGTGCCATACATGGGTAAGTTTTCTGGCACATAGAAATTATATTCATTATGTGTGAAAGCCGGGCTGTTATCATTCTGGTCCAGGACAGACACTGTCACAGTGGCATTGGTCTGCAACGGTGGCATCCCATTATCCTTAGCCAGCACAGTGAAGGAGTATCTGTCTTGCTTTTCTCTGTCCAGCTTTCTCACTGCCGTCAGAATGCCTGTACGGCGGTCAAGGTTGAAAATAGGGGGTGCATCAGAACCCAGGATATAGCTGATCTCAGCATTACGCCCACTGTCAGCATCCGTAGCGCTTATCTTGGTTAGCTGAGTACCAGGAGCATTGTTTTCAGGGATGGAAAGACCTATGACAGGCTGTGTAAAAACCGGGGCGTTGTCGTTCTCATCTTTAATTTTGATCAGGAGCATTGCAGACTGGTTTAAGGGAGGCTTCCCTGAATCTGAAGCCACTATTTTAATGGCGTATTCCCTTGTGGCTTCATAATCTAGAAAGGTGGCTGTCTCCAGGAGAAACTGATTATCAAACACTGGCTTTAGCCTAAAAGGGACATCATGATCTGTAAAACAAGTAACTTTCCCATTCAGATCAGCATCCTTGTCCATTACTGTTATCAAGGCAATTTTCGTATTAAGGGGAGCCTTCTCAGACAAAAGTACTGTCCCATTCACTGGATTGATGATGTATCTTGTGTCTATTGATGGGACATTGTCATTAATATCTGTGACGTTAACAGTCACTGTTGCTCTTGATGGAGTTGAACTGCCATCGCTTGCCAAAACAGTTAGTTTGTGTACAGGAGACTCCTCCCTGTCTAATGGTTCTCGTATAGTGATGAGGCCAGTGGTGTTATCAATGGCAAACAGCCTTTTGGCCAAACTGGAAATCTGATTGCTGAAATAGAAGTGGATTTGTGCATTTGAGCCCAGGTCTGCATCGGTGGCATGGAGCTGAGAAACAGAGGTGCCCACCGGAGCATTTTCTGGAACGCTAACTTCAATGTCATTCTCTTTGAAGACTGGGCGATTATCATTCACATCAGTCACTGTGACTTGCAGGATGGCAGTGCTAGATCTTGGAGGGCTTCCACCATCTTCCACTTTAATTTTCATCACATAGGTATCCTTCTGCTCCCTATCCAGGATCTGTTGGACAATCAGTTGAGGCCACTTATCTCCCTCGGGTGTCTCAATTATATCAAGACCAAATACATTTTGACCCTACAAGACACAGAAAGAACATACTTTAGCATGACAGTGTATTGAAATATTGAAACATCTCACTGAGGTTCTGAAATTGGCATGGAATATTTTTTATATATATACCGTACACAGGAACACACACTTAAAAATCTACCTTTATTTTGCAGTATTCAATTTTGCTTTAAGCTCTAGAACCTTAAGGAAGCTTCAGAGCAAATGTAACAAAACGCATACTTTAGAAAAACAGAGGGTTTGGTTTGGAGAGAGTGGTTTTGTGTTTTTTAACTAGCTTCTCTGTTTCTACAGAAAGGCTACTAAATTCCCAGACAGATGTCATTTGGTTTCTCCACTGTATAAGAGGACTCGGAGAAAGGGAAGTTCAACCACATTCAAAGGCAAAACAGTATGCATACACTGGAGGACCTAAACCAATATTCAGTTTCAAGGAACACAAGAAAGATAAAGGGACAAACTGTTTCTCTGTTCATGAAGCAAACCTGGACACGATCTGAAAGCATCAGCATAAAAATCCAAGACCATCATGGAAAAGGGGCTTACCACATAATTCAGGTGTTACAGACAAAACTAAGTCATAACCATTTATTAGAAATATATTTAAAAACTCATTACAACTATCACATTCTTCATCATTTTACATTTCTAGTGAAAATTACAGTCCCAGTGAGAATAGATCTATTTTCATTAAAAAAAAAAAAAATCACAGAACTATGAGATCAATTTGAAAATAACAATAATTCTTTTTTTGTGGGGTTTGTTGAGCACCTAACATCCCTGGAATTGCAAAGAGATGCTACATATATTGCACAAATAGTTTCTTTGCAACTAGTGTTGACAAATAGTCTGCTAAAATAAAGATTGGAATCTAGAACTAAATTTCCTCTTCTATCTCTTCAGACAAGCAGGGATTAAGAATATCACAATTATCCTCTTTTCTCCCATGTCTCATCCTTCAGAGGACGAAAGGAAGGAAAGGCAGTTCTCGAGCCATATCTTCCATGAGGGCAGAATTAGAATGCAGATAACTAAAGCTGAACGTATAGGATGGCCACAAAAAGAAGACATGGATCAGGATGCTAAATAATTAGGATTTTCTTTTTGTGTGTCATACTTGTAATTAATGAACAAGAGTGTCCACCCCGTTTCCTTCTCTGTTTATTGTGCTTGTGTCGCACTTTTACTCATGTAATTCTATGTGTGCTCTAAACTGATTTGAGACACTTCAGATCAAAGGGAAAGGTTCCTTATTTCTCATTACTTGTAAAAGATTTGTATTCACTGTATCTCATTACTTACTGTTAAGTAAATGCATTTAAAGGTCTAATTCTGTGTAAGGCTTTAATCTTTCAAGGACTTGTTTTCTCAAAGCCAGAATTTGACTCTATAAAAGTAATAATTTATTTTGTGGAAAAGTATTATTCATCCACATTTCATAAATTACTGTACCACTTGCACAGTACTTGTGACAATGTTAAGTTGCAACTAGGGACAGCATAACGTGAACTGGAACACATTTGGAACCAATAAAACAAATACAGCTTTGGCTTCTTAAGCAGAGATCATATGAAGACATAAGCCTTGTAAATAACTTCTAAATTACGATACACCTTTTGAACCAATGAGGTTACATTTTAGAACGATAATTCTATGTGGATCTCTTCACAAAGGTGGAGTGCGAGTTTCCTCTTCATTTTAATTTGGCTAGCAGTTATTTGCAATAGATTTCATAATTACTGAGAAATGATAAATTATACATTCTATATATATTCATAAGCTAGGGGGAAAACCACCTGTCAGCTATCTTTTACTTCTTTATTTGTACACAATGTGACAGATGGGCACTGATTATTCTGTCATTAGATCCCACGACTACAACAAACACTTCATATAGACTTTGAGTATGTGCAGCTACACATACGCATAACCATTTCTGCTTTTCTTTAACTATCAAGTATGAGAAAGATATTTTTCATTATAGCATACAAGTGTGATATAAAATATAGAGCTTCTGTTCCTCATCACTGGCAGTAAAATAATGGAGAAACAGAAAAGAATGCAAAGTCCTCTCCCAAGTTAATTATTAACACCTGCGTAATCTTCAGTGGAAAAATACTATATTTTAAAATTAATCTTTTTAAACCACAGGGAAGTTACACAAAACTATGCTTTCTCCTCATTCAAGGAAACCTGTACGTCACATTGTTTAAGGGATAGGGTTAGGTCCATCATCATGCTTCATTTTAAACAAATGCATTTGCTAATAACACACAGTTCTCCCATTCTAAACACTTCAAAAAATGATGAGGCATTCAAGAAATGTATTTTTTAAGATTATAAATATCTAATTCTTTCCTTTACAAGCAAAGAAATTGATTGTTAAAAATCCTGAGAGAAACATGAAGAAAATCCTTCAGGATTAAAGTCTTGATGTCAAAGTAAATGGCTCTATGATCATTAAAGCATCAGTGAAATGAAAATTTGCATTAGGGTCAGACTGTTATTTGGACTGAACTGTACCTCAGTCACCACATTATACCACCAATCTGAAGATTTCATTTGCAATAGGATAGGTATAAGTCCATTGGAAAAGCATAACAGATAATTAATATTTATATAGTACCTGTTGCCATTAGAATGACAGACTGGTAAAAATAATCTGCCACATTATCATCTTCACCATTACAGAAGGATGTGCGAGAGAGAAATAGGTTGGGGGGGCGGGGGTTGTTGAAATCTAAAAAGACAGTTTAAGCGATGTAACCTAACTATTAGCGGCAAAAGAAGGTTATGTCCATCTCAGAGCCAGGATTACCTTTAAGAGGCTCTGGCCCCGATCACAAGATTTTTTCTCAGCGCAATATGCAATTCATCATTCAATTTTCATAGCATCCTTTGCAGTGGATTCATATACACAGTAGGCTCTGAAACAATGAATCTAGCATTCTTGTTGAACACTCCCTACCATATATTTACCTGATCATTTGTAATGGATCCAAATGTCCTTTTCGGGGCTGTTTTGGGCTGTCATGTAAATAAAAAATTAGAGAGTTTTTAAAAAATAGTAACATTTAGGTATATCAATAAATACATAATCAATGACACATGGACACAATGTGACACACTAGAAATGCTTCCATTTTAACAGGCAGGACTGCGCCTAAAGTCTACACATAACTTGCCTTTAGACATACATACTACAGTACCACAGTGTCTCACCACAACGTTTTGTTAAATCCATGGGGTATTGACTACTTGAACATTGTAATGCATGTTCTTTCAAGCCACAAATTACCATGTGGGCTTCACTGTGGAGGGGAATGGGAAAAAAGACCAGCTTCTGGTTATTACTTATAAGAGTGGCACAGTCTGTTGTGTTCAAAACATCTTAGGAACTTAAACTTAGAGACCAGTAAGTTGATGGAATGTAGTAATTTCTCAAAGAAAAGATGGAAGGGAAAGAATAGTGCTAAAATAGGCATATAAAAACAACTGCTTGTGATACAAAATACCCTGAAATTAAGACAGTCTACTAGTGATTATTTCTTAAAACACCACAAATTCTTTAATTGCACATAATAACTATACATCATCTGACAAACAATAGATTAACACTGTCCTCAATCTTCATTCAAGAAGAGTATTCTGAACCTTTAGAGAAAGACATGTGAGCAAAAGATACCTCATTGTTTTGCATCTACAACTTCGCCCTATGCTTATTCTCAATACTTCATGCACTGCAAGTGACAAACATCATGGGTATGTCTTTAGTTCAATTGAATCTTAAAAGTCAAAGGATAGACAACATGCACATAATAAAATGTTACTAATGTTCTACAATAATTCATTTCAATGACTATTGCAACAAGTTAGAAATACATGCTTACTTATTACATGTTAACAATCCCCTTAAAAACGGCTATTTCTATTATTTCTAAGAATCTTACTCTGTCTGAAATCTAAAATAAACAGATTTACAGTGACTAAATTCTAGCAAGCCAAATACAGGGAAATTAATAGAATTTTTAAAATGGGGGAAAAGGAAAAAAGGAAGGGAAAACAAATCAGCTTCCCATTAGAAAGTGATTCATTAAAGAAACTACTTTAGCTTTCACTAACATTAAGTTTTAAGTTCAAAGTACTCCAGAATCTTTTCAGAAAGCCCAGAAAATAATGTATGTTTGCTAACTGCTAGTTATTTCAGATATAGCAACATAGAAACACCTTTGCAGGTCTCCTGCAAAATTGAAACATAGGTCTAGTCACTGTTTCCTTGTCTGTTTTTGCCAAGACATGGGGAACTGCTCTGTACCTCGTTTGTTATATTTGCAAACAAAATATAGTAGCACAATTTCAATTCCCAATGCAAAAAACTGGTCAACAGTTATACAGTGGACAGCTATTTTAATAAAAGCTGAAAATGAAACTTGGATTTTTCTTTCCAAGTTGATATTTTGCAGGTGAAAATGAATTCCCAAAGGAAAGCTAAAGCCTTAGACACAAAGTAATCTACATGATAAGCAGTAAGGGTTGTAAGTTCCTATAACAGGTGCATATTAGTTGACCCAGATCTGTAATACTCTGAGTGCCGCAGCTCTAATAAAGGTCTCTTGTCTTCGATCGCTTACACAGTTTGCAATTCACATGTTTGTACATTCTAGATTAAAATTTGTTGGGCAGCTGTCCCATTTGAAGTCTGCACGGGCACTACCCTCATCACATTGCACATCTTATAACCCAAAGTTATTTGAAATGCGTTATTAGTACCAATGGTTACCTCATGAACTGAGTGACAGTACCTCAAAGGAGAAAATAAAATTACAAAGGTAACATTTTTATAACGCAAAACTCAGCAGATGCAGAGTTGCTTACATATTTGCAACACTAACTCTTTTTCAAGACAACTACAGACTTTTAATTTGGAGAACAAGATTCCTATGACTTTTGTTCATTTTATGGTTTTCTGTCAGTGTCACACACTGTTTCACATGGTTTCCTCTGAAGCAAGACAAAGCTTAGCTTCGAATAAACCGAACTTAAAGGTTCCAATCCACAGTAAAAGTAGGATTTGGAAGCTTCCGATCATTTATGAACCCAAAGTGAATTATGTGCACTCAGAATCCTAATTTGCTCTACTCCTACATAAATCTTAAGCAGACAATTTATTAGAAATGTCTGTATCATAATTTGCTATTTTTCCACCTCCAAATTATAAGAGTCTTTAAATGTAAAGCACTGCCAAAGATTGACTCTCCACATATATAAGCACACACAAAGACATACTTAGCCTGTGAAACAGACAAAAAGCAAACTGCTGTAGATGAGATCAACAGAACATAAGAATAATAACAAACCATTTCATGCTGGAAAGGAAAAGTAAAAAGTATAATACAGAAAGAAGAAAACAATCGATGTATTTAATACCAATTTGCTGAAGAAGGGGAAAAAAGGCTAGGAGATATACCGAAACATGTAATTGCTTCCTTGGAAATCTGAATTTAATGTTAGTACAGAAAGACTGAAATAGTTCTAACAATTGCATCGCTTGAGCCTCCTTAATCCTTTTGGATGGTTTGTTCCTTTCTGTAAAGTGTTCCTTTCAATCTTACCATATTCTGAACATTGTCAAATTTACTTTTTTTTTCTAAGATGGAATATTTTTACATCCTCCTCAATTCTTGGCATCCAATTCTCAGAACATATTTATAAGATCATTTGAGACAGTAAATATTACATTTTTAATATATTTACTTTTTTGCTGCCCAATTTCTCCAGTCTACATTTAAAGCAAGCCTGAAACTCCATTCATAACAATGTGCTAATATTCTTAATTTACAAGCTTTACAACAGAGAACACAGAGAGCTGGAAAGCAGCAATACACACACACTATTTTCAAGGCCACACCAGATTTCGAGAGTAACTCTATTCCCATATTACATTGTTGGTATATGAAATGCTGTTTCAGCCTTTTGAATCATGGATTACAATTAAAATAAAACCAAAACCCAAACAGAATGAACCCCCCAAGCTAAATGAAACTTCACTTCTCATACCTCTACAATCCAGGGTAGGAGTAATGGTGTGTATCCACTTTACTGCACTAGCATAATATAAAATTACCAAGATAATTGTTTACAAAAAAGTGGCAGCAGGAACTGGGCTGTCACTTGCCCAGTCTTGCACGATGTACTGTAGACATACAACTACATATTGCAGCAATATATGCAGCTGCACCACACACTTTAAGGAATTTATCTTCACAATACTCTTGTTATATAAACAATTGTATCACTATCTGAAGGTAAAAAAATTGAAGTACAGAGACATTTTATCATTTGTCCAAGGTTTGTACCTTGTCAGAAAGAGCAAGCCATTTCTGAACTACCAATCATGTTTTAAATTAAACTTTAGAACTTCAGACTTTAGAAACTTAACTTCAGAATTTTAAACTTTATAAACAAGAGTTCTTTCACTTAGAGATACTCTTCCCAGAAGAAGAAAGGTCAATAGCTGCAGGTATGGCAATTAGGGAAATAACCTCTCCCCTTAATCTTCTTCATTATAGTTGTTCAGAAATATTCACAGACATATTGAACAGGAAACTACATTTTCAATACACTTGAACATGTTCAGATTAGGGTATTAAATATGTTTGAGCTTTGCTCTCAATTCCCATGTCTCCACAGTTACATAAAGCTCCAGATACCTGACTTCTGTTTCAGTATGTTCTGTCTTTGTACAGGATGAAGAGAAAAAAATAAATCAGGATTTATATTAAGCAGCAATATATTCAACACGTGAATTTTTGTCTTCAAATTATATTATAATGTGTGACAATTATATATTTGCTCAATTTCCCACTTGAGATCACCAACAGGAACAGAACAGGAACAGAAGAAAAAAAAAATAAATGAATAGGTGTTTTAGTGATGGAATTCTCTAATGTGTCGCTGTGGTCTTGGAGGCAACAGCTAAGAGTTCTGTATTGCTGTTCAGAACAGCTCCTTAATCACAACCTCATTTTGCTTCAACAGTCAAACAGGTATCTTAGGCTCCTAACCACACATTTTAGAGCTCTCAGATGAATGCTGACTGGGTGTTGGTGCAGTGTGAACCTGTAATGCCCTCCTATTCACTACCTGCTATATAACCAGATCCCTGCTTTCAGGCAGGAGATTTAAACCGACAGCTGCTTGTAAAGAAGAAAATAGAGAAAACTGAGACATTTCTGAAAATTCCTTTACCCTAAAGCAGGGACTTGCCAGTACGCTCAGCTTCCAGTAATTTCAGTGGAAACTGGGGGTGATGTATACGTACGGATTTGGCTCATGACAAAACAGAAAAACAACAAATGAGAGACAGAAAACCTTGATCCTTTGTTAGAAATAAGTACAAATATTTGCAAACCTATGTTCATTAAAGTGATGTATTCTTATTATCTCATTTCCTTTTACACAAACACAAAAAATTTCAGCCAAAGTGCATGATTTCTTTAAATACATGACATATTCATAAAGACAAATCCATATCCTAACCTCTGATGCTGTAGTTTTTCTAAGAAGTCATTCAGCAAGATTATCTTATTTGATCTGAGGTCCTTATAAACTAAAGGTCAGCTGTGAACAAAACCCCTTACCTTCCCTTTATGTTTACACTTTCAGAAAAAAACTACCAATAAAGCTTTCATCTGAGTGGCATGAATATCTTTCACACACACCCCATTCTCTTCAGGGATCCTACCATCCAGAAACACAAAGAAAATAAACGAATAAGATAACATGTTCTTGGGATTTACATCACAAGGACGTTGTTTCTCATGCAGAGACCATACTTTAATGTACATGTACCACTGCTTTATGAATTCTGACATCAAAAAAATACACAGCTTTAATGCATAAAATTCACAACTCGTGGGCAAAAATATAAGAGAATGAGAAAAAACATAATATAATAGAGCGAACTCTTAATTTTTAGTGGACTTCCCTCAGCTTTCACAAACAAATAGTGCCAAAATTAACAAGATACTAAGCCTTTCTCAAGGCCTCCACTCTTTGCAGGGGTTTCTAAGACTCAGGAGAAAGTTTGTGGGACATTTTAACTACATCAGGAACATGTTTACTTATTAAAGAAATCAAGCTATGCTTTTCCAAATAATGAGAACTTATCCTTTTTGTATTATTCTGATAAAAGAGCAGTGGAATTACCACACTGAACTGTAAAAGCACGTGACAGATATAAGTGCAAGGTGCCACTTGACTACACATTGGAAGGTAATAAATAATACTGCAATTCCAGAGTAATAAATCAGAGTCACTGAAAAGATGTACAGAGTGACAGTAAGTACTAAAAATAATTCCAGGAAGACTGAATTCTAAAAATCATTAAATAAAGAGTCTTTTCACCACACTGATCAGAGAATGTAGGGGATAAACCAAATGTATTTTCTGGTGCTGGATTTATCAGGAAGACAACTTGTCTTCTTACTCCTCCAGTGTTACTGACTCCTATTTATCTGAATCAGAAGAACCAAAGCAAGATAAAAAGGAAAAAAACATTTCTCTATTGTAAGGCAGTAACAACTCTGAAAGTCAATTTTGTAAAGAAGTCTCAAGCTACCTGTGTGTATTGACAATTCTAGTACATAAACTGTTGTGACTTCCTAGTTAACAAGTTACAGTCCTAAAAACAGTTTCCCTTTGAGTTGTTCGGGATCAAAAAATCCTAAAAGCGTGTTTGATACATATTTTGTAAACAGTTATACTCAAGCACATATTTCTTTTCTAAAAACAAAAATAAAATTCCAATTTTACTCCAAATGAACACACTAGTACTATTTCACAGAATTACAATCACTGATGAAGTTGATGGAATTGATTAGCAAGAAAGAAAATAGAATTAAGAATACTAGAATGGCTTGTTTACAGGGGAAATACCAAATACTCATCATTCCATTCCAGCCTTTCTGCTCTGTTTTTGTTTACTGTTTACATTCTCTCGTGGCAGATCGGTAAGTTTTGGCTAATGGGCAGGGCTTTTTCCTTCAACAGAAAAAAAATGTGTAAAAAAACCCGCAGAAACATAGAACACAGTAAACCAACATTTAAGCATGAAGAATATCAGTTTCAGAAGGTAAACTGTTGCAAAGATCTTGGTAAGTCCTACCAGGTAACATGTATCCTCCAATAAACTGTGAACTATCTATCCTCCAAGGCCCTCCCACAATTCATGGGAAAATCCGATTAGACTGGTTAATCCTAGTAGTAAAGTAAGTGACGGGGTGTATCTCCACAGGAAAGCTAACACCAGAATAAAGGAAATAGCTGAAGTGTTGTTTAGCCATATGACTGACCCACACAAACTGTACTATTCCAGAAAAAGCAAATTAAGCAAAGATAGTTCAAGTAATTTCTGCCCAGTAATGACTTATGTAACCCAAGTCACAGAAAAAAAGCAAGCTTTCCCAAGTCTGGATCCCCTCAAAGTTCTTTCCTAAGGTTAATCCACAGTCCTAAACCAGATGTTGCCAAATAACAGCATACATGCTGTTTGTGGTTACAATAAAACTTTGTAATATGCACACAGAAATTGGATCTGCGGCCTTTTCCTTAGTGAAAAATATCAACAGCTTTTGGGCAACCAACATGATGCCGACACCAAGGTGTCATGTGGCAAACAAAACCAGTGAACTTTCCCTAGATTTTTCATAACTTACTCCACTACAATAACAACCTCAGGTTGGAGAAGCATCACAACACCCATAGAATGAATCTTGCATTGAGACACTTGCTAACAAAGGCAACGTCTCACTGCTACACACGGGTTAGAACCAGGAAAATGGTTGCAAGAAAGCACCTTCTGGGAATGACAACATGCTTTGAATAATTCAATGCAAAGTTTAACATTCATATTGTAAAAACGTGATGTAAATAACAAAATCTACCAAACCAAAACTATTAAAGTAAATCAACTTAAAATCCATCAAAAACCATGTTAATTTATGTCCATCAACTGAGAAACTGATTATCAGCACGGAAAAGGAAACACACCTCAAACAATTCAACTTAAACGCTCCTTAAATTTTTAACTTAGACACAAAGACTCAGTGTATACCTTGATTTTTACATTACTTAATTTCTTTTTCTTTATTTTAAAGGGTTTAATGTAGTTAGGATTCATGCATATTACAGTATTAAGCTACAAACAGGAATTCAATTTCTTACATTTATGAAACAGCACGATAAATGAACAATTAATTTTGAATTCCAATGTTTTGTTAGGCACATTACTATTTTTAAAACATGCCTAAAACATTCTACCAACTACTACATCTGTCATTAGACATCAAATTCACAGACACTGAAAGAAGGCAAAACAAGAAATGATTGAGTCAAGTTGTTCACAGAAATCTACAGCACTGCTCACTACAATAAAGTAATTTTCAATTGTTACATGGATTCACAATTTAGAGCATCATCTCAAAATCCTACAGAGACAGTAAAATTAGTTGCTAAATTTGTTATGCATTCTACCTACCGAGTCAAAACTCCACTTCTACATTCAATTAACTTTACCGTTACTTTAAGAAGAGGCCTACTGTGGATATGTGTGAAATATTCCATTATAAAATGTAAAATTAAATGAAATATGTTTTGAAATTCAGCATTATGGCTTTTAATAAAACAGCAAAACCTAGACTAAATTAGTGAAAGTGAGTATGACAGCTGAAATGACAGAGCTTCCAAGAGGGCTAAGCATTATAGAAGTTTTTCCTTATTACGCTCTTAGGCACAATCTGATTAGTTCCAACAGCTGCCCAGCAGGAAAAGCTAACCAATCATCCCACACGAATATGCATATTAACGTATCTCTTAGTTTCCAGTGATTTCAGAGCCAGGGAGCACACAGCACTACAGCATGAGCTTGTATCTTTTCATTTATAGTGATACTGAATATTTCAAGTGCAAACCACAGCAGAAATTATTGATCATCACAACGTAAGTTACTACCTTAAAACCTCTTCTGATGGATAAACAAGTTCTACCCACTTGGTAGAATAAAGAAAAACCAAAAAAAAAATACGAGGGGGGGAAAATCTACTGCATATAAGTTATATTAGTCAGATTTTGTTAGAGGCTATGAGTAACAAAGAGCAATTTTCTCATGAAACTCAGTAGCCTGTAGCATGTGCTAGGCTTTGACAAATAATGTAGTTGAACTTCAAGCCAAGATTCCACATAGTTTCTAAAACGCTTCGCTCCCATTTATAAGAACTCTTCTAATATTATCTGAACATTATAACAGCAATGAGGAGACTGGTGATTTTACTGTTTCTTCTAGCTCTATGAATGTTAGATATGATTTATACACACACACAACCCCCCATATGCACATTACTTCTGTGAAAGGTTTCAAGCCTGGGAGTGAGATTTTCAATGAAATGGAACACTGAATTACATGCTCATGCATCAAATAATTTTAAACTTATTATCAAAGCCAATCATTAATGTGAAGGCATCTAAAACCCCCAGGTTTTAATTCCACAAAGGTAAATTCACTTAAAGAGACTTGACTGTTCTTCAAGTTCTTTAACATGGGAAAACTTAGAGGAAAACCTTATCATTGAGTAGTACAATGTTTTCTGCCATTGCATATTAAAATAAAATCCTCTTATCTCTTGGTCTTTACTTCATGTCATAGCTCAAGCATATATTTACTTCATATATGAACCAAATTAATTTTATTTCTATTTAATCCAATAAAATGGGCGTGTTCATTGGTGAAAAATGTATTTGCACAGTTTCTGATCTCCATGAGGCTATGGAAAGCTATATAACTTTTGAAGTAAAATAATGAAGATTAATTCCTTCATCACCAAATCCAAAACACATTTCAAAGACAGGGTTGTTTTCATGGCTAAAGAACATTGGCAGTGGACTGATGCAAGCAGAAGCTAAAGTAAGTGCTTGTCACATAACGTAGTTCCTAAATCTTTGCCCGTATTCCAAAAAACTCAAATTTTACAATTTACAGTTTTTACAATGTAGGTTCAAAACCCAACTGGAGAGATTGCACGTTCAAAAATAATCCAGGTAAGAACATAAAAACCACCACTTCCAGACAAGAAATCTGTGAGCCTCAAGTTGGTATAAGCTCAAGCACGGCTTGGGAATGTATGTTTGTGCTGTTCTTACAGTCCCTCCTAAGCATCTGATAGCAAGTGTTACAGACAGGATAGGAGACCAGATGAAACTCATTTGGATCCAGCAAGGCCATTCTCAGGTCAAGTCAGTATCATTCACATCATTTAGCTACAAGGAAACTGAGGCACAGAAAGCTGAAGTGACTCATTCGTAACTAGTCTGCAGGCTAGGAATAAAAGCACAATGAGCCAAATCTCAGAGTTCAGTGACCCTCAAAGATCACAGCATCAGAACATAGAATAGAGGCATTACAGAAAACAACATGAAAGCATAAATACTACAGGTTTAGATGTGATTACAAAATGAGAACAGGATTTCAAGTCAGTTGTACCCTTGCAGAGAACTGTTTAGGCAGTCTGAAAGACACCACCACTATTTCTCATATAGCACTGCTCTAAATAACATAAAAGTTTTGTCAGATTGCTCATTTATGCTCTACAAAGTTAGCAGAAAGAATGATGATAAAAATGATCTTTTATTGATGTCACAAACATTGTGAATAACCATCCTGCCAACGATGTACCACACTACTAGAAGACCAACCACTGGAATGGTTTGTGTCCTTCCTATTTTTTTTTTTTTTATTCAGGCTCTTGGAATAATTTTTTCTGATTATTTTCCCTATATTATGATTGAAATGCGCACACTTTTGCCTTCTTGGACCCCACTCTCACAAGGAACCTTGAAAGCAAAAAGCACCACAGAAACAAAATAGATTTTGCTGCAGTCCATGCTGTCTATTGCTGTCACTGGGCTGGCAGAGGTAACTATTTCAGACTTGGAAAATAGAGACAAAACAGACTGAAAAGACTTAGCCCAGCTAAGATTCAAATGTGAAGGTGTACAGCAAAGGTCATAAAGTCTTAAGACAGTGCACTTCAAAACTGGAATATTAATGTCTGCTTCTGATGGGTGTGGGGTTGTTTTGGTTTGGTTTGCTTGTTTTTTTTTTTNTTTTTTTTTTTTTTTTTTTTTTTTTTTTTTTTTTTTTTTTTTTTTTTTAAAAACACACAGTAACGATTTCTTTCTTTTAACTTTGCCAAAGGTCCAGTTAAGCATTCAACCTAATTCCCAAGGACTCTGCATGATCCTGGCAGTTGAATTATTCAAATGACATTTTTTTGTGAATAATTAAGATCTACTGGACTACTTCTGAAGTTAAAAAACCAGAAACTTAGTGTAAAACCTTACAGAGAACTAGGTAATCTGCAAACTTCGAGGAATTTATTCATGTTCTGATATTTTACAAGCATATCAAGTGTCCTGCATATTCATCCTGGATGAGTATTTCAATTATGTGAAATAATAAAAGGTGTGCAACACTGATGGAAAGCAGGAAAATTCTTTTATGGTCTGTTTGTAAGACTGGCTTTCAAATAAATACTGTGTTGGTTTTCCATACAAAAGCCATTCATCAATGGAAAATACTAATACATAACTGCGAGAATACTACTTTTGATGTTACATGGAAAACAGGATGGGGACTAAACCAGAAGCTACTATTTTGTTTATACCTTCAGATGTGCTACAAAGAATAGGTTTGAAGAGTCCCTAATGGAAATGAGCATAAAAATTATAAGGCTGGGGTTAAAATGAAGAAGAAAAAGTAATCTCAAAGTGAAAAAGCCATATAATATCCCATTCTGAAAAGCAGAGAGGAACACACTGACTCAAAAGAAAAAGGAAACGAAAAAAAAAACGAACCCACAACCAGCAAATGTCAATTTGCTTGATAAAGCAAAGAGAAAAAATTGCAATTATTTGACTTTGGAACATCAGCAATAACCAAAGCAATAATGCACATCACATTAATAGAGCCAGCAATTATAGCACAATGTGAGAAAAATGCATTTCAATACTGACAGCTGATGACTCAGAATTCATTCCTTTTACCAATGTTTCTTTTTGTTTCTTTAAAATTGTCTGAAATGCTCTTTGCTACATGTCCCAGCTTCAAAAGCTCTACAGGACTTCAGTGTTCAGACCAATTATATTTTGGGGCTAGGGAATATAAATTACTTTGTAATAAACCTTTCTTTCAGGAATGAAAATAACCATACTAATGGAGTCAAGCGCCACGATCCATGGTTGACACTCAACTTAAAATGTAATTTTTGATAGCAAAAAGAATAGAATTTTGAACTTTTTTTCTCCTCCTTGTACTTTCTTTTTTAATGAAGGAAAATATTACATACAGTGTATCTGGGGGAAAACTAGCTAGGATTATTTAAAACTCTATCAATAACACTCAATAATAGAAAGCTAAAAGCAAAATTAAAATGATAAACACATTATTATGAAAGTTTCTTTAATGTTTTGTGTATTTTATGACAACTAAAACCAGGAAAAACTGAAACTACCTCTCCTATTTTCAAAAAACATCTTAAAAACTGGAAATATTTATCCCAAGAACAGAGGTCATAAAAAAGTTAAACAAAAGAAAAATCTGAAAGTTCTTTGGATATTGTAAGTTATCTTAATTTTTTCTTTACTGAACATTTTGAAAATAGTGGTTCTTTAGTTGTCTCATGTATGTGAAAAAGAACTCTTCATTAATAACTTGGAAATTTTAATAATAGTAATTGGAAGAATTTCAGGATTTGCATGCAGTCTGTTGGAAACCTAGTCCAAAGTTTCTCAGAAAGACATCCAAAATACAAAGTTCATCATGACAGACATCAAAAATACAAGTAAAATTTGTATTGCTGCATACATGACAACGACTAAAAGAAGAACAAAAACATCCTCATAAAATTATTCTGAAACTAGAATTACTATAGATACAAAGAATTTTTACATTCCATGCAGCAATACAGAGTACAATTAGTAATTTTCTTCTAGAACTTGTTATAATTATTTTTCATTTGGCCAAAAAAAAAAATAAATTCTCCTTAATGTTTGGACAGTGATAGATCTTGCTGCCTTTAGTAAAAAGGTTCTTACTTAGTAATAAATGAGTTCAAACTCATTGAGTGACAAACTTTTTAACTAAGAAAACTACCAAAAAATAATTAAAAATCCTGTCCATTTCCCTAACACAATTAATAAATAAATGGTTTGAAATTCAACTCACTGGTTAAAGATTAAATAGATGGCAAAGGGAAGCATCTTTATTCATAGATACTGACACTGGTTATAAAAATAACATACCAGCACAATGGCAGTAAATGCTCAGGGTATTTTGAAAAGGCTCTTACCTCTTTCCTTTCTGACATGCAAAATATGAAGTCTTCAAAATACTGTAGATTTTGAGACAGTAATAAAGATTATGGGTGCAGAATAATTTGTCCTAAGTGCACTGTTAGCAACCTGCCAGATTACAAGACGTACCATATATAAAAAAAAAAAAATTATATATGTAAAATGGCTAAATGTATATAGTCAATGCCACAATTATTTCTTCTACTGCATCTGAGAAATTTCCCAGAAGAGATAATTTTTCAGCACTGTTCTCTCTTATCAGATTTGGGAAAAGATAACAGTCAGAAACCTGGGGGCCATTATTCGATCCCCAAGTGTTTGGGAGGGGCCCTGACTTGTCTAAAGCAGGTAGAACATATGAATTTTCAACAGAACAGGAAAGAGAGACACAAAGAAATGAGATAAGTTATCACAGAGTCAAGAACATCCACTACTCATCGGATGACTGCAAGATCAGTGTGTGTCCTGCTTGCTGTATCTGGTAGCTCAAAAAGAAAGACAAAGTGCTATCAATGAAACAGTTAGAAATACTCCTCCAGCAACAATGAATTAAACAGTTACCTGTTATAAAACCTACTACTAGATGCAGCAGGAAAAAACAGTAGGTCATGTATGAAATGACAGCTGATGACCGCATAGGATTCCCAGACCCCATGTGGCACAACATGAATCTGTTACTAGTTTTTTAAAAATTGCAAACAACTTGTTGTGTTAGAACTCCATAACTACAAGTGAGAAAAAAACTGCTACCTTGTTGGAACAACGCACAGGTGAGAGAGAGAGATAAGAACAATGGCAGATGGCAACACATGATGAAATCTGAGGCCCCTGAAATTCTTGTGAATTGCCTGAAAATCATCATCAAGTCATGAAAACTTAGCAGAGGTCTTTTGAATTCCTCACTTTTCCCTATCCTTGCACTTTTCATTACACTGCCAGGCATCAACGGCACCTTTATGCATTAGGAAAGCATACACCGATGTCGTCTTCTTCACCTGAGCACATCAGTGGGATATTTGGCATTCATTTCTACATAAAGTTCTCAATTTTTTCTGATGTTAAAAACTATATGTATAGCTTAAACAGCGATCAGGAACTGCTTTTATGATTGATAAAAGCATTTACTCCTTAAAAGCAATGATAAATTTATTTCATTTCAGAAAATATTGTCTAAGTGTTGTCTATATATTTGGTTTCAAGGCAACCATGTAAACAAATCCTTAGTTTATTATGCTCAGAAAGCATTACCACATCTCTGTTAACCAGCATACTGATCTGCCTGGACATCAGCAAAATATAATATTCATACAAGAAAGATGAAGATCTTCATTTGACAGATTTGTGCCTTCCAGCCTGAGTCTATCATCCTTCCCACACAGAGACATGCTAAGTTATATATTACTGTTTCATGACAGCTAGTGTGAAAATCAGAGCCTTGAATGCAAAAAGATACTCCAACTTGTCCCTCACCCTACACTCACTGAACTTACCATGCCTGGAAGCAAGACTTTCTCCTCCAGTCTTCAGTCAATCCCCTAAAGGGATGTCAGGATAATGGAACCTGACAGTTTTACGGAAATAATGCCATAAACCACCCTAAAGGAGCCTTGTATCAACCAACAAGAGGCAATTACCTTGACTCTTGACTCACTGCCACCAGTCAGTAGTAGAGTTTTATCTACTTAGAGACCTAATTCACAGCTGTAAGAATGCAAATCAGTATTTTCGCCTTTAAGACCCAGTGACTTTTTCAAAACAATGTTTACAGAGGGCCACTTATCTGTCCAGATCTCTGCAGACAAATTACTACTGAGCAGTATTTTTATTCTACTACAAAACTTTCTCATTAGGACTACATACTTCACAATTTCAGATAGTAAGAAAAATAGGCAAATGACAGGGGAGACTGTAAGGAAGCAGGTTTTTAACTGTATTATAAAATAATGAAAATTATGCAGAGATGATGTAAAAAGATTTCAAGGTAAGGGAAGGGAAGAGTTGTCTTTTCCTTATTCTCCTAAAGTGAAATAATTGGAAAACAGTGAGACACATATATTTCACTAGATGTCTAAGGAACAAATGTAAGGGATAACAACTCTACCTACAAACACTTACAATTTCTCTCCCACTCTACCTTCCAACTTCTGTAATTACTAATAGAAAGTAAGATCAAAATTAAAGTCATTTGTCCTTTTCATATATTTGCAGGGTAGCTTTTCAAGATTTTAGGACGCCACTTAGAACTCATAAGCATCTCTGAAGTTTCTCTATCTTATTTTATAACTTATTTCAGGTCATGTCATGTTATGTTATCCACAACGCCAAAACTACCTGACCTAGAAAAGTGAAATTACAGTAGGGAGCCAATTATTTTCACCTAAACTGAAAACTAGTCTTTATTACCTCAACAAATCTTTTCTATCACAAGAAAACTGGTAACATGAATGAATTAAGAACTTTTACAGTTTGCAATACTAGCATTCCCCCCCACCCTTCACTTAAGAGCAAGATACAGAGTTACCTAAATGTATCTTAAGTAATGTAAATAATTCACCAAATACTTGTTGTGTACACCTACATCTTCATTAGAGACGCTCACTACAGGTTTCTTTTATGGAAAGGTACTGGGGTAAACATTGTGCAGGGTAAGTTAGGGTGGCACACATGTAAAAACAAGACATAAATGTAGGTGGAAGGGATTGTTGCATAAAACAAGTTCAGAAACAAAGCTATTACCAGGCCTAATTGTACCTATCAGACAAAAGCCTAAGTGAAAGGAAAATCATTAACTCCTGAAAATACATCTACTTTTCAAGAACTGATTTCTAGAGGAAAGGACAGTTACAAATTTAACTCTAAAATTGTTGTGTCAAAGTTATTACTTCACCCAAAAGCAAGTGATCTCAGATTTCTGGAACAAAAAGGCTCTTTCACAAACCAGAGCTTTAGAGAGTCAGCATCTGAAACTCTACACAAAGGTACTACGGACAAGATGAACTAGACCACATAACAGATGGAAAGGTTACCTATTTCTGAATAGTTTTAAACTCTGTGAGACTCAATCTTTCAAAGAATTGAGTCTTTTTACTAAAACAACTAAACTTCCCTACAGCTGAAAATTAACTTTCAAATCTAGCCCTGTTGTGCAGCATATTACTACTTCATCAGTAGAATAAAACAAACAGAATAAATAAAATCCTAAATTATGCATCTACCTTCTAACAGAAACCAGCACTGGCACTTCAACCTCTATTGACTTACATTCACAGAAATAAGTTTCATGAACAACATCCATCTGTGAAGTTGGCCATCTCAATAAGTCGTATTTGTAAATATTCAAGGGACCACTGAAATTCTTGTCACTTTGGATGGTAATTATCCACACACCAGTGGAACAAGTAGGCGAGGGAACTACCCATGTGAAAAAACTGAAGCTATAACATTAAGCAAATACAATAAGATCTTCTAACAGTAACAGAGAAAGGAAAATATGTTTCAGTTCTGACCTATTCCCCACTGCCACTGGGGACTTAGGAAAAAAATACCCAGCACCATTCAGAAGACAGCCTGTCTGTTCCAGAAAATCTCTCTCTTAGAAAGAAACATGTCCAACTCCCCGTATTTATTACATCACAGGCACTAGAGAGTGACCTTAGAGCTTGACTGGAGTGCAACTCCAGGGCAAAAAAAAAAAATAAAAATAAAATCCCTAAATCTATATTTGACCTCCCTAAATCCATTACCTTCCCCATTTTTGCTGGTACATATAATGCAAAAGCAGACAGTACTGTTCCACAGGTATATGAAGTGTAATCCATATGAGTTATTACAATGAAGATGGAAGTTTCCCTGTCCTGCAAAGTTATGCTGAATGACATCCCTATGCTAAATCAATTAAGAGACTGTGATAAGAAAAACAAACCACCTTCCCATCCAAGGAGAAACTCAAAATCTTAGTGTAAGCTACATGTCAGTGAAAGGGGAAAAAAAACCCCATCAAACAAATAAAGGAACACGAAAAACTTTAATATGCATCTTATTTTCACCCTGTATATAGAAACACTGTCAAATCTAGGATTTGTTTTAATAAAACCATTATTTCTCAGCTTTGGGTTCAAATACCTAAGTATTGTTGTTAACTGGGACATCACTATGCATGTAATTGGGTTTTTGTTTTAGTGTCAGTGAATCTTGAAATATCACTTACCAATTAGCCCTTCTCCAATGACAAGAAAGAAATACTGAGAAGTTATTGTTCTTGTGTTATCAGGAAGTAAAAAATGTTTCCTAGCTGAATCGTATCTGTTCCTGACTATATCTAAGTTTGTAAAATGAAAATTCTTGGGATCTTAAATAGCCATCTTTTACAATTCAGCCATATGTCCCTTGCACAATCACTAGAAAGCGTTGTTAATAAAAAAAAGAAATTAGAAGGTGCAAAAATACTTTGCTACCAGTACGGTACCATATATTTGCAGAGGATTTGTGTTAACAGGAGAGTAATGAAGTTGGAATTTACCTAATCTTATTAGTGTCTAACTGCAATATTCAGTAAGACCTGACAATATTAACAAGTGTCTTTTTGCATGTAGAAAAAGCTCTATTTTGGCAGTTCTTTCATAAAAGGCAGATATAGATAACAACCACCCCAGGCTTTCTGTTTCCTGTGACCCATTTAAAGGACCAATATACCATTTCATTGTCCTCTCATGCTGTTGAAGCCTACACAGAAGAACCATCCACATTAATTTCAGTATAGTTAGCTGTGGGACACTCCCTCATTCAAGCATGGTTTCAGAGTAAAAGTGAGCTTTCACTTAAAGGAATGAAAGCATGAAAAAGGACAAAAATGAGTGTGTCAAGCAGCTGATGCTTGGGACAGTGAATATGATCTGGTGAACACCTGTGTTAAGAGAACCTGTGTCTGTATCGTGGTGCGTTGAATATGGAAGGAGACTAACCATGCTTTTGTCCTTTCTCTACGTACTGAACTCCTCAGATGGTTTTGCTGCAACATCGAAACACAAACAGGCCATAGAAAAGTTTTGTTTGACATCCTCTCCCATTAGCTGTTTTGACTCTCAAATTTGTATCACTGCTTACAAGAGAATTATCAACAGCGGATTTCATTCATCTTTCTAGTTATGATTTAACTACAAATTTAGTCTCAATCTAATTTTAACTACCTTCAGAGCTTTAGTTTTACTTAATACGCATCTCCTTTCACTCTAGATTTTCACAAGAAAAATTCCACGAGCAGGCTTGAAATACAATGAAGATTCGTGATCTCCATTGGTCACAGAATTGATAAACTGTATCAGAAAGAACAGAAAAGCTTCTATTGAAAGACTTCACAAGAGATGATCTACAGTAGCAAGAGGTAACCCTCCTCATCAGAGCCAAGACTGACGTGTTGTGAGACTGAGTAAGAATTTATTTTGTCAGATTACAAGGTATGAACTGACAGCTACAAAAAGATTATTATATTATTCTAGAATAAAGGCACCAGCTGCTTCTGGTAAGTAAATACAGAAAAATCACTGTAGTAGGTTAAGAGTAATGGAACTGTAACAGTAACACCAACCTAATTTCCCCCAAAACCACAACAGATTAAAATTACTACGTATTAGCACACAGGATTTGCTCACAGAAAAAAATGCTCTGCTTCTGTAAGAACAGAGTTACGCTTTCACTCTAGTCCACGGCTAGCGGTATTGCTGCGCCTATGCAACATCTAGTGCATGTGGTATACCTACTTGACAAGAAATGCTAAGTAATCAATAAAAAGTTAATTTAAGACGGGCATTTATATAAATCCTTTTGGAAGTATGCACGTGACTCTCCATTACAGTGCTCCAAGCTGGAATTCTACTCAAACCCTGCCCTGAAACAGCTCCTTTTTTTAACATCTAAGAGAACAAAGAAATGCATCACACTAAAATCTTCATCACCAAAGCAGAGACCTGTGACCTCTGTGAATTCCAAGAGTATTAATCAGGTTATACTAAATAGTAGCTTGCCTTGAATTTAAAAATAAATGTACAGAAATAGGGGAATCAACAACAGCATGTGTTTTTAACACTGTGGAGGCATTGCCAGACACAATGTAAGTTTTACGTAAGTACAGAAGCAATGTGAATGCTCTGAAACCATGACCTGTGGCATACCAAGGTTAAATTCCACCAGCAGTGTTTGGAGATTCCTCCAAAATGAGAAATCAGTGCCTAGTCACATTTCAGCTTAGAATTTCCTCTTGCATCCTACTATTTTAAGATACTACTTCTGTTTATGAGTGCCCATCTCTCTTTTTCCCCATCATTCCCAGTTTATACTTCAAGTAGTTACCTGAACTGAGACAAAATCATTGTTTTTTGGGGGCAGCGGAGGAAAGAACTTCAAGTAATATTAAAGCATCACACTTTTAAATAACTCCATATTTGTAAGCTTCTATCAGAGCAACTCCTGATCAATTATTAGTGCTATTACACTGGCTGTTGCAACTCCTTGGAATATCTCTTAGAAGTTTTCCTCCACATAACTTCTACCTAAGTCTTACAAGAAGCAATGCAGGGGTTATATAAAATTGTTGTCTGTTTAAAATTTAGGCATTTCAGACAGCATATAGTTGAATCACAGATACACGGAAAGTCTTGAAGTTGTAGTACCTGAATCTCTAACATATAAAGAAGTTATTTATTTAAGGTACATTTTGAGAAAACACAGGCAGGCAAAAATACCTGAATGCTAATTTGCATGCTAATTAAAGCACTGTCTTCTATTAAAGAAATCAAATCCCATGCTATGAAATTTCCAAGAAATGCTGAAGCCAAAACACAAGAATACCTTCTTTATGATATTTTGTTGTCTTCTGTTTTAAAAGGACTTTTAGAAAGAGGCAGGAGATTAAAGTAACATAGAATTAAAAGACTGTCATTAATTATCTCCTTTGCAAAAGAAACTGAATAGAACAATTACATGGAAATTTTTTCCCATACTTTGGGAGGGGCAGTAAGCCAAGTGTAACAAAGTAAGGAAATAGTTTAACACATGAATGTTACCTTCCCAGATGAGGTACAGAGTTGCTGAAAACGCATTAAAAACCTATAAGCTATTCAGTTGAGTTTGTAGTGAGAACTTGATTGTTTTTTAGAATAAAAATCTAATCAATCTAATCAATCTCCTGGCAAAATAAGCCTGGCTTCACAAAGACAACAAACACACTTTAGCTAAACTTTTTTTTTTTTTTAAAAGGTGAAATGTAACTGAAGAACTTTCTCATCACTGCACAGCTTGCAATTTGCTATTACTTTCTCCACAGTATAGAGCAACACATTTCACTGTTGCTGCGTGCATACTAAAGCATCAGCCTTTGTGCTTCTACAAAATGACGTGTATATCTTATCTCCCACTCCTTTGCCATCCTCTAAAGATACTGCCCTGTCCATCATCATCATTTCTGGTGCTTCCCAAGATTCCTCACAAAATTGCCATTTCAGCCCTGCTAAACTCATCCTGCTCAGAAGGCAAGACGGTTCTACGTGCTGCTGTTTCAACACTTTTCTGTATGCTGGTTATAAAAGGAAAGGTCAACACACATCAGAAGCCAGTATCTTCAAAGCACACCCCAAAACCCAGAATAGGATAACACACATGAGAAGAGCATTTTGGGAGAAAAGGCAAACAACATCATCCTTGTGTGCCTGTTACCCTCGCTCCTAGTGTATTTCAGTGTTACCCAGAAAAGAACCCTCAGGCACCACCACTCTTCCTTTCCTTTTTCATCTCCTGTTCTTCCCCAGTGACAGATGGATCTTTGCATATGCTACATTCCCTGCCTGCTCACCAGAATCCTTCATTTCTACTATTTTTTCCTCCTTCTTACACAATCACTTTTGGTATTAACATTGTAAAAACTACCAATGGAATAACATCTGAACATTACTATTGCAAGCAGTGTTTGACTGTCATAAACTGCATCTTGGTTTTACAGATACTTTCCAAGGTATGAGCAATTGCTGGCTTACTTAAAAGCAGTAGATCCATAACTCAAAAAGTATTTCTCTTGCATGCCTGGGCAACAGGCACTCAAAAGAAAAATGCAATTAATTCATTCAGGAGACCTATCTATAGTGCTGTGATTTTACCAGTTATTTCGGTTGCAGCATGTACACCACACAAATGCAGAACTTTCAGTCCACATTAGTGTGCGTTCATTTGCATCACATTTCTGTCCTTTAGGTGGCAAAAGCAGGTATTCAGAAACACTTGAATAAATATGTAAACTGGTTTTCTTTTTTTTTTTTTTTTCCTCTACTTCAAATACCTATTTTATTAATTATTTTAACTTATTTGCACATCATTTGGTGAAACCTGGCTTTGTGGCAGACCATGTCATCTCACATTAGATCTTTAGACACCCTGTACTACTTTTGGTACAGAGCTGTAGCTTGTATCTTAGATGAGCTCCCACTTGTGTGATACAAATATGCAATCATTTTGCTGATCTGTTACATTCTGGTTTTGAACACACAGTCCAAAAATAAACTCACAAAACAAGACTGCTGTTGTGGTGATCCGAACTGTTGTTCACTCAGTCCCAGGAACTCCTGATTTCGCCTTTTTCTATTTTTGCCCTTTTTAGAGAATAACAGCCCATTTATCTCAGTAATATTAACTAACATTTCAACATTGCTCTATTCTCTTTTGCCACCTTTTTTCTGTAGCCTTGTTTTTTTTTTCCCAGTCATGCTTATTTAGTATACTGTTATTCATTCCCCCAATTCTCACTTAAAATGCCAAATAAAAAATTGCATCCTACTAGATGTTTCTGCTTAGCTACCTAAAAAAACCTCCACAACTGTGCACACAGATCAGTCTGCTCTCAGTAGAACATAAGAAATTAAAGTTTTAAAGAGCTTAATACAAAGACCACAAACTCTGTACTAAGTTCTTGAAAAGTTTTAAATTCCTAGGCTATGGAGAGACCTGTGCGTCTTGTTTGTTTGGGCTTTTTTTAGGCAGCTAACCAGAAGTGTTTTCTGAAAGACATTTTTATGTCCTTGTCCCTAATTAGTACCCACACTGCCACTACTTTAGGTTGTAAGCAATTTAAAGAGGCAAAACACAGCAGCAGTGCTTTATTGTTGTTAAATTGCTAGTAAGCACTGATATCAGTGAGTATTAGCTATCAAGTCAATCAAGTCTGGCCTATATAGTCTATGCTCTTCTCATCAGTAACAAGAGTGTCAGATTTGTTGCTGAGCAGACAAAGTACCCAATAGTTCCTATTCCAAATCAAGGCAAGTGAAGAAATATTCTGTTTTACAATTTTACTTTTTAGCTGGGCCTCTTCTAACTAACTAAACTCTGAAATTAACAGTATGTTGTTCAGAAAACTGTCATTCTCACAGTGATAAGACCTGGTTCTACCAAGGCATGGTATGCAGAGAGCCCCTTGCTTATCCTTATTGCTAGATAAACCAAGGTCAGGTAATTTCATTATTTGCACCATTAGAGGGCTGGAAGCAGAAAAGTGCAGAGGGGTCACACCTGTGAGGAGGAGCTGGAAGGACAGGTGACCCAAACCTGACCAACAGGTTATTCCATCCCATCTGCATCATGCTCAGTATAAAAGCTGACAGATCAAAGGGTTAACTCTCTTTCTTTGATGGCCAACGTCTGAGGAGTACCCTGTTTGTCTGCCTTTGACCCCTATCCAAGCATTCCTGACTCCAGATCTGGAATCCAGCTCCTGTCAATCACTCAGTCCACTCTGGGATTTTTCCTGATGCCTGCTGGTGACGTGATTGTATCTATTTCATTATTTTCTTCCCTTCTTTGTTGTTATTTTTTGTTTTAGTGTTAATACTTCATTAAAGTAGTTTAGTTCATTCTAAACTCCTCATTCTAAATCTCCTTATCCTCTTCCTGTCCTTTCTTTTTGGGGGAGGAAGGCCCATCTGTCAGTCTGGTTTTGGTAATTTTGGCTGAAACCATGACACTCTACTTAAGTAAACTCAAATGAAAGCAATCCTTTACTTCGCAATCACACTCTTACACACCACATATTTACATGTTATTTTTTTGTTCCCCAATTGCAGCTCTCCTGTCATTTGCTAGAAAGGGCAAAAGAAACGACAATCTGAAATCTCTGCCCTTGCAAGGCCCCTGGCACTTGTATTCATGCATATCTGGGACTTTCTCCTGCCCAGTTATTATGCCCACCCAAACTTTACAAAGCTGCTTTGACAGATGAGCTCTCCTTCATGCTGGAATAGCTCATCAGTATAGACACGGGCATTACATCACATAAGGTTCTAGGCCAAGTTCTACTGCTCAAATCTAGCAGTCATGCAAGCAGGAGACAGTGCTGCATTTGGCACTGTCAAGTTGATGGCACTAAGAACACACCTTTAATGGTCCAAGAAGACTTTAGCAAAAGTATACAAACACTCTTGAGTGCTGGTGGAGTGTTCACAAAGACATGCACGTTTCATCATACTGTTACATAGACAGACATACACAGACAACTTTCCACCAAGTGAAGATATGAGGCACTAGAATACATTCACAGGAATAGATTAACATTTCCAGAGTTACTGGTACTGTAGCGTACCAGTACTGCAGTATGCAGCTTCGTATTTCTAATGGGTTGATGAGGACTGGCAACATTTGTGGGAAGACAGTAACACAGACAATAACACAGAAGAATGGACAAAACCCACCTTAAGGAGTTCATAATGTTGAATACCATTCACACCAATATCTGGATCGATGGCAGACGGGACCGAGTAACGAGAATTAATTGCCGTGTTTTCAGGTATAGAGATGTTAATAACTGTCGAGGGGAAGAGGGGGGCATTGTCATTAATATCCTCTATTAGGAATCTGATCTTGACCAGTCTGAAAACCTCATCAGGTAGAACAGCAACCTCCACCTCATAAAAGCAGCGATTCTCACTGAAGATGCCAGAGCACAGCTTCTCTCGGTCTATGCGGTTTGCAGTTGTGAATATCTCACCGGTGTTCTCCTCCACTCGTACCAATGGTACATCGCCAGTCTTATACACAAGCTTGAACTGTAGTGGTGAAGAAAGGGGCACATCTGGGTGGAGCGTTAGGTTAAGATCCTTGAGCAAATTGCCAATGAGGACATTTTCAGGCAGTTCTTCCCGCACGGTGTAATTCTTCTCTTGTGCGCCAGATTGAAATACAATACAGGCTAATAAGACTGCCAAGAGGTAGGTTCCAGACAGCAAGTCCATCTCCAGAATGACTTATGAGTATTCGTGTAGAACACCAAGAGTAGCTGGAAAAGGAAAAGAGAGAAAGAAAAAGTCTTCAAAATTTACAGAATTTTGTGTTCTTAAAGCAATGGAGGCATGAAAAGAGTACCTTTCCTACAGCAAATAACCTCAACTGTTTGAAGACCCGATTAGTAAAGTAGTATTTGACTTAATCCTTCATAAAATGTGTAAAATTTCTTGCATAATTTTTTACTTTAAAGCATCTACTAAACACTGTGGTAAGAATCCATTAACGGGATCAGAGAGAATCAACAAATAAATACAAATATTCCTATTTCCTACACAAGTCTCCTTTGTTCCTTAAGAAAATCCCTTCCTTTGAACCCTCTACCACATTGTACGTTATTTTTTTTGTTCCCAAAGACAAAAGTAGGTAAGAAGTTTGCAAGCAACCATCTGCTGAGAGCCACATCTTTTTATACCTCTTGCTTGGAGATGGGAAATCAACAACACTTGGTCTTAACTTCCCCCTAAGTTTTGCACTGACAAAGTGATATAATATCTGTGAAGAGTAAAGACACCTGCCTATCTTTGATACTGGAACTTGAACTGCCAAGAAAGCGTTATCACCAAATCACAGAATGGTAGGGGTTGGAATGGACCTCTGGAGACCATCTAATCCAACCTCCCTGTCAAAGCAGGTTCACCTACAGCAGGTTGAACAGGATTGTGCCCCAGCAGGTTTTGAATATCTCCAGAGGAGGAAACTCCACAATCTCTCTAGGAAGCCTGTTCCAGTGCTCTGTCACCCTCAAAGAAGAGAAGTTTTTCTTCATGTTCAAATGGAATTTCTTGTATTCCAGTCAGTGTCCGATACCCCTTGTCCTATCACCAGGCTCCACTAAAACCAGTCTGGCCCCATTTTCTGCCCTTTAGATATTTATAAGCACTGATAGATCCCCTCCCAGTCTACTCCAGACTAAACAGATCCAGGTCTCTCCACCTTTCCTCATGAGAGGTGCTACATTGCCTTGATCACCTTTGCAGACCTCTGCTGGAATCCCTCCAGTAGTTTCTTTTCTTTCTTCAACTGGGGAGTCCAGAACTGGACACTGTTCTCCAGATGTGGCCTCACTAGGGCAGAGAAGAAAGATGACTTCCCTCAACCTGTTGGCCATGTTCTTTTTAATGAACCCCAGGATACCAGTGGCCTTCTTGACCACAAGGGCACATTGCTAGCTCATAGTCAACTTGTCCTCCAGGATTCCCAGGTCCTTCTCTGCAGTGCTGCTTTCCAGCAGGTCAACCCCCTAACCTGTACTGGTGTATGGGTTTATTCCTCCCTAGGTGTGATGTCTATTGTCTACATGGATGTGGTGAACTTCAGCCAACAATAGGTGGAAAGGTGTTTAACAAAGGGACAGTAATACAGCAGTCCCTTTTTTAAGATTACAAGATCTGATTTGATCTTTGGAAGTGAACATAAATACTAGTATTCAATTCACTGAAATTTGGGTTATGTGTCTAAGAGGAATGCAAAATTCCAAACAGAAGAACAGCAAAACATCAAAAGTTTTTGATGTAGAACTAAAGCAAAAAGTTTTTTCCTGTCAGAAAAGGTAACCTTGTAACTATCTTAGTTCCCCAAATGCCCAGCATATTGCCAGATAATCTCTCTGCATTTGAATGTTTGTCATTAGCTTCTAAAACAGCTGGTATTTCTTTCAGTATCTTTGATTTTAGGGGGAAAAAAAGGGGGAAAAAAAAAAAAAAGACATAGACTGAGCAGCAATAATTTCCCATTTGGTATTTGACAACATTTAATACATCTCCTGGACAACGAACCATAAAAGACTTCATGTCATTTTAAATCTGCTCAGGTGTGAGCTAAGTACTCTACAATACCAATACCTTTAAAGTGATACACAGATTTGTTCTGGCCTGAAGAAAAAAGTTTTGCCATTTTCAACCTAGTATCTGAATAACAATATATTCTCCTCTTAAGACTGTTAAAAACCTCAAGAAAGACAGAAGTGAAATGGGATGACTTATAAGTATGTACAAGTATCTATATACCTACAGTATTCAGCTGAGAACTTTTAGAGAAAAAACAAGCTATTGAATTCCTTGTACAGAATATGCTGCCTTGCCTAAACTTTAGTTACTAATTATCCTAAACTCTAGAAGGGCAGAATCTAGGATAACACTTCTGTAAGGTAGATGTTCAAGAGCTCCATCTAAAATGATTTTTTTAAATAAAGAAGTTTTAGCTCCTACCAACTTCAGATCCGTTTCAAATATACCTGTACTACTTACCTACATTCTTTCGTTGTACAGGTAAAAATGTAGGTTTTCTCCTGCTTTTTCTGATTCTATTCTCCCTGTGACAGCACAGATTGACTTACTCCTGCAGACCAAGTTGCAGTGATTGAAGAAATTACTGAAGCCAGTAATTGTCTTCACCCATTAGTTACAGCCTTTCAGAAGTACCACTTGCAGGACAATTTAAATTAAAATATTTGACTTTGCAGTGAAACAGATTAGAAATACTTATTACTACTATTCCATTTCAACTCTGCAACCTGCTTTTGATTGAGAGCAAGTAACAGACAACATTCCAACCAGATCTGCAAGATGTATCTTTCTACGTCAGCATGATTTAACTGTAAAGCATTTTCTGGCTTTATGGTTATACAAAAGGAGCAACGTGAAATAAAAATCCAATCCTGCAAGTCTTCACTTATGAAAAAAGGCATTTCTCACTGGAGTAATTCAATTAACCTGAATGAGACTGCTGACACGGGTGAGAACTGGATATGCAGTTTATGTGGCGTAGTTACTGAATTACCTACATTATTTTCATAATTCACTTATTTAAAGTACTCTAGTAATTCAGTGTAAGGCACATACAACACTGAACAGACACTCAGAAGTGAAGAAACAGTACAGTATAAACAGCCACATTAAAAGTTCATTATAGTATCAAACTCAATACATAAATAAGAAAGTCATCAGCAGATACTGATTACCACTAATGGTAACACTACAGTAGCAGCATGAGTTTAATGAAAGAATGGTGGTGATACTATACACATATATTTGTTTGACTATTATGATTTTATTTATCAACTGTCTTATTTCTGTAAGTACATCTCCAGCACCTGTCACCTCACTAAAGTAATTGCCCACATACATCCAACCTTCAGAAAGCTCTTTTTTCAGGAAAGTACATTTTTGTATCCGTTATTATTAAAATAAATATATTTACTTTGTTACCAAGAAAAAAAACGCAATTAAAACGTATGAATTAAAATCTGGAGTTTATATGAATAAGTGTTCACCTCAAAACAAAATTTCAAAATGGTTGCATTTTCTGTGCATACCAGACAGCAATATTCTGCCACCTTTTCTTCACTAAGAGAAGTTAAACTGAAAAATAAGAAAATGGGAAAAAATTTCCTATCCTGATGTTCACAGAGTAGTAGCTTAAAACTTATAGTTCCAATTCTGACAGGAGGAAATAAAAAAACCACCCAACCATAAATATAACTCACATTCCAGTCTCTATCCCAAATTCTTCTGTGACAACATTGATGTAAGGATTACTTATATGTTATTATAATATAAAAATATTGTATAGGCATGCATATATCTTACAAATAATCTTATGCTATTATTATTATTAACAAGGTTATTAACGCTACACTGCTCCTCTCTCTAGTTTTGAAGAAATAAGGAATTATAGTCACACTCAAAACGTAAGTTTGTGTTTTGTTATCAAGTTTTACAAAGCAACTTGAGGATGAGTAAACAAATCGAACCGCCTAAAGAGTTTATGTCAAGCTTTCCCAAATGAGTTCCAGAAAGTTGTGATATTATCAGTGGATAACTTACATTAAAAATACCTATAAACTCCTATAACCCCAGTTATAACTGCAGTGGAGTTTCTAGGGCTGTAACAGTAGGACTCAACGAAGTTCACCAGGAAAACTGCAGGGTGGAATTTCTTAGCATTACATTACTACACACATTTTTATTTACTTATTTTAAAATGAAACAAAGTTTGAACTTATTAAAAAGATACATTAAAACCTGGAAATAATAGAACAACACTATTATATACCATGTAAGATAAATGTTAACATGACTTTTTGTAGTGCCTTTTACTGCCATAGATTTTCCTGAACTACTAAAGGGTAAAGACACATAGTAGGTAGTGTTATGAGTTTTAACTGGTCTCAAAGCAGAAATAACAACCAACAATGACTTATAATTCTTGACTTCTATAGAACACACTATTTTTAAATGGTCTTTGCCTGTTTTTCTAAACAATTCTAGGAACAGTTTTGAACCTTTAAAAACTGTTCTGGAGATGTAGACCTTTGAGGAGAAAAAAAATAATCCAACATGACTCAAGCTTCCTGCTTAGACATACAGTAGAACAACTTATGCCATGGGGAAAGTGTTCTTACAGCAACCTATTTCTCTAGTCACAACTATACGTTGTCTGTCATTTGTGCCATGGCACCAGCAGGAATACTATGGCAACAAGCAATGCAAAGAAAAAGAGCACGAGGTACTTTCTAGCAACAAAGCATCATCCTGAAAGATATTTACAAAACCAGACTATTTCTAATGACATATAATATTTAACATCTCTCATTTTTCTACATATCATTAACATAAATACCACTTAAATGGAAAAGCAGTATCAACACAAATCTGAAAGCAAAAGAAAAACCTAAGGAAACTGCAAATGGAAATGGCAAAATTAGACAAAACAGGCCATTACGAGAAATTGTCAAAAGAGAGCATGTGAATGGTAACAGATGGTAGAAAAAGTTAGAGATTAACTAAGACAGACAGACAAGATAAAAATACAAAGAGAAAAAAAGAAGGGAACCGAGCAGAAAGGCAGTCACAGTACAGTGTTTGGAAAAGGACTTTACTGATGACTGCGGTACAGAGGCAAAAGAAAAAAAAGTATGGAAGATTAAAGAGAGTAGTCCAACTCGAAAGGACCTTTCATAAGATCCCGTACTCACTCACACTTTTAAGATGGTAAAAAATTAAGAACAAATAAAATTGTTTAACAGAAGGTAACATTAAGCTTGCCAAACCATTTTCCCAGCTTTCAAAAGAACACATTGATGTCTGCACTGCTGACTTCTGTAACTAGTAAGGCAAATGGCCCAGATGGACAGGATGGAGGGTAGGAGGGGAAAAAACGATCTGAGATTTGCTCTCTTTCATCTGAGTATCTGTGCACTTAAATAGACCTGCTTTTTTGTCCAATACACTAAATATTAATAGCATAATTTAAATATTATCATTGTTCATTATTATCTTCATTTAGCAGCTGTCAAATCATACCTTGAAAAGCCGATAGAATATAAAAGCTTTAACCACCTAATGGAGTATGATGTGAAGGCAGAATCTAAATCTGTTTTTTATACATAAGGCTCTCCCCAGTCCCACCTGAGTCAGAATTCCTGCAGTTTATTACAGGACTTGGCTGCTATTTCTTGCTTAAAAAGGATCACAGAAAATTAGTGAATGCAGTAGAGCCCAGGTGTCCACTTCACATGAAAAAGCAACACAATTTCTTGACACCTGGGTTATCTTTTGACTTCAAGCAGGAATAAATAGACTGTGGTAGTATTTTGTAACTGCTATATCAAGTTTTAAGAAAAAAGCATTATAGACTATTTTAAAAAAATAAGAATATTATGCGGAAGTCCAAAATTACATCAATATTCAGATATTGAAACCATAATAGAGAAGAAATGCTGAAAAAATATCACTCCCATTTTTATCTTCATATTCCTGAACCCATTTTAAGTATACAAATTTAGCTAGTACACCACATTTTTTCAACTTAATACCCCTTTCATCTGCTGCTAATGTACCCCTCACATGGGAGTATTTAAATCCCTGTGTTAAAACAGCACCCTGTGCCATGGGCTCTGTTTGTCAGTCAATAGCAATTCTAATGTTATTTAACTGAATAATTATTTTTTCTGTATGCAAAGTGTTATTTGCATCTATTCCAGTTTACAAAGGCTCCCTCTAAAGTGTCCAGTGATAATTAAGCAGTTCTATGTCATATGCCAGAGGCATTGAAATTCTGGATCACGTTGATATGGATTTCAACTTTATCCAGTACATCTCAGCTGCTAAATTGTTAGGCAGGATCTTGTCTGGTACTGAAAATTTTTAGTCTTGGATGTTTTGGTTGGGTTTTTTTATTGTTTTTATTTGGGTTTTTTTTATTGTTTCCGTAGGTTGTTTGGTTTTTTCCTGTGAGTCACCAACATAGCTGAACACAGCAATATCCTTTATCACTATATGCCTAGTTTTAACGGTAGGTAACTTTTTAAAGAAGTTAGAGACTTTACTGGTACTTCTAACTGGTTTGGCTGACAATACGAAACACTACAAAGCTGCTGCCTGGTAGGAACCCCTCTAATTTTTTTAAGGCCAGGCACAAATGATAAACAATCTGAACTCCTTTTCACTCTCTGTAATGTTTCAAAGAGAAATTAACTTGCAATCGTCAATATTTATCTACAGGATCCACTCCCTACATAGTATATTTCATGACCATATTCAAAGAAAAAAAATCTACCTCTAAAAGAAACACACAATTTATTATATTATCAGGGCTTTCAAATTCATTCCTTTGTATGATTTTACTCTAAATCCACTAAGGGACTGATTTATTCTTTGATCAATTTTTTATTAGCGTGATGGTACTGACTTCAGTGAGGTTTTTTTAATTTGCTTTTTTTTTTTACTCAGTGATGAGCAAAATTAAACTGGAAATTCTCTGAAATTTACTGAACTGAAAAATATCACCAGGAGAAAACATCACCTCACACCTATTTAAGTCAACAAGAGAATTAAGTAAGCATGAGCCACAACTTGCTTACAGTTGCGTGCTCTCTTGATTCTGAGTCTTCACTACTTTAGAAATAGAGTATTTTTAGGGTTTGGGATTTTTTGATTTTTTTTTTTCCCCCTTTTCCATCACAGAGGGTAAGAAACACTCTTCACTTGAAGAAATAAAAAGTTAATGACCAAAAGACAGGTTCTTGCAGCCACATGAAGAAGCAGCGAAGGTGTGGAAAACAACCAGTTAATAAATTCTTACTGAAACAGAATTCTATATTCTTGGTGTTACTCTGCAACTAAAAGGAAGACTTCTTATTAAAACTTGTATCAAGATGCTAGAAACGGTGAACAGAGCTATAAATACACAACAAGCAGTGAACATGCTGAATAGACATATTTAACTCAATCACACTGATATATTGCATAAAGAGTAATTTCTCTTTGATTGCTTCAAATTAATCCCTATAAAGCTGAAGTCTCTTTCTTACTAAAATAATAAGTACAGTCCATGTTTGGCCCTAGCAATGACCTCATAAATATTTTTAAAATATCTTGTAAATTATTTCAGAAATAAGAATACAGCAGTATCAAATTTGTTTATATACCAGTAACAGTAGGAAACGGATAGTCCGGCTACTAGCAGCTGAACAGATTTGCATCACAGCTGTGTAGAAAGCTAAAGACTGGGAATAGGAATCTTGGGAAAAAAGGTGAAGATCTCTGTGATAAGCATGGCTAATTCCATTTTCTTAGAAAGAAACACTGCAATATCTGAAAAAAAATACAAAAATATCAAACCAACAAAAAAAAAAAAAAAACCAAAACCCAACACAAAAACGAAACCCAACACACAAGCCCTCTGTAAGGCTGCTGAATGTTGCAACTCCAAAGCTAACAAAACTTTGCTCTACAAATTCAAATACCTAGCCACTAAAATTCAATTACTGACTTTCAAAAACAACACCAAAAATTCAGCTTATTAACTGTATGATTGATAATGTCAATTTCTTAGTGGTTTTTTTGTGTGTTTGTACACATGAATACATTTTACAAATCAACTGAAAATTGCTCTAGTTTTGTTCCTTGAAAATCTGCTCATGCCTCAAATCTGAAAATTAAAATCTCTGCTAAAGGAAACAAAAGAAAAGTCATTCATGAACCACTGGCAAGAGAATGTGATATCACAATAAGAAATTATGTGAAATCATACATGCGATCATTGGATGTATTTCAACTTAAGACATATTTTTATTCATTTAAAAATGAAAATAAATCTGATTTTAGTCACTTTCAGATTTTTTAAAATGTCGATTGTCAAGATCACCTGTTTCACACATGATGCATTCCGCTTCACTGCCAGTTAATAACTTCTGTTATTGAATAGCAGAAAGACACACTTCACAGTGTCCAAGAAGCATGGACAAGAAATCCAAGAAATACTGCTCAGAGCTGAACCCTATATTGTCTATTACCTACTTATACTAAATACAATTCTGCCTAGAGTCCAGTCATATACACAACAACATTTCTTCATCCTAGAGTAGCAGAAATCAGCTGCATTCTTCCATCCCCCCTTTCAGTTCAAAACACAGAGATGACGTAACTACATTAACTTAAACTTCTCATTTAACCAAAAGTTCTATTTGTGAGAACACTGTTCCAAAACTTACAGAAAAAAATTTAAAACCCCACACTATATATATTGCATTTTCTATTTTAAAGTAGTCATGACTTCAAAAAAATCTTCTATTTATATTTTGTACTTCTTGTTAAAACAAGAATATCTGGTATTTTGCAGCACTTGCATCAAATTCCTGAAGGGGGATTAAGTTCTCCTGGATTCATATATTAGACTTTAAATGATACCAAAACCTTACTTTTTTGATACATTTCTTTTTCAATTGCTTAAACTGTTGTATTTCCATAAGCTTCTCTCTGCCTCAGTGTAAGACACACAGAAAAGGCTAAGTGTCCTGTGAAAATACTCTCACAAATTTTTATAACAAGTTCTTACAGTACTTCAAGCCTAAAAGAAAAAGAGTAGCTGAACTTTCACCATTATTCCTGCTCAGCAAATTATCAGTGTGCCTACATAAAACAGGACCAAGAGTTTGCAGCAACAAAGTAGGTATAAAATACATTTTAGTATTCGTTTATTCTGTCCTCCCATTAGGCTGCCTGGAAATGGAAACCATGTTCCATTTCTGCAAGGCTCACAAAGGATCACGTTAAAAACCACAAATTCATACACTTACGCAGTCCTTAACTAATGCATTTCATCACTTATCAGTGCAATTAGTAACTACCTAAGCATCAAATAAATTATTTTCTTCTTCCTCAGTAAAATGGGAAGAAAATAGTTCAGGCAATTTTACATTCATCCTTGTGAACACTTCACAGAAACAAAATGTTTCCTATTCAATCAATTTCCTTCCAGCAAAAGTTTATGCAGTACAGAAGAAAAAAAAATAACAGTAACATAGTCTCCATGGAAGCCTTTACATAAGAAACAGTATGTTTTTCTTGCAGTGGCAGCATAACTACTCATTTTCATATGGGAATTTTTGTTCTTCTTAAAGATAGCTTAAATGTAAATGAGATTCAAAATAGAAGGTAGCGGTCAATAGTTTAAAATACAAAATACATCAGAAAATGTTTTCTATACCTTAGCCTATATCTCATCAACTAAGTCCAATCATCACCACATTTGTCTGAAGTTGTCATGTGTAACATTCAGATACAATGCTTAAGAATACATATTTAGATATCATAAACTTAACTCTGGAACCTCTAAGAGACTTTTCAGTGGTTTCCAACAACAGGATGAGGGGCAATAACTACAAGCTGGAACATAGCAGGTTCCACTCAAATATGTGGGAAAACTTCTTTCTGGCAAGGGTCAGAGAGCACTGGAACAGGCTGCCCAGGGAGGTCATGGAATCTCCTTCCCTTGAGGTTTTCAAGACCAACCTGCATGCAGTCCTGAGTAATGTCCTGCTTTGGCAGGGGAGTTGGACTAGATGATCTCTAGAAGTCCCTTCCAACCCTGAAATTCCATGATTCCGTAAACATGAGAACTAACTGCACATTAGAAGGAATTTTTGCATAATTTATGTATGAGTCCAAATAGCAGGGAAGCAATTACATGTTTTTTCAGCTAGCTAACCCTATCTAAACACACAATATGAATAAAACATTGTAGTATGTAACATAAGACTCTCCTAAGAGAACATGCTTTGAGAGCAAGGCTTTTCCAAGGGCTGGAACAATCTGAAGATACATCATATTAAAATACAAAACGAAACTGTAATCCTTCTATGAAAAAACAAACAAACAAACAAACAAAAAAACCCCACCAAGACCAGATCAAGACAAAACAGGAAAAAAAAATATTTACATTTTACATTTACAGCGTACATTCACTGTCCGGGTACACCAGCTCCTCACAGAAAGGCGTGCCCTCACCTCAGGTCGTTTCAGGGCTTATTGCTGCCTCTATGCACCCTCAGGTAGTTTGTAGGAAAACCCTTTCTTTCTCGTTATCTAAACACAAAAATAAAGGCGCCACCTTTGGCTTCGGAAGGCCCTGTGACAGAAACTAGGAAAGACTAAACAAACGCCACCATTTGCCACCTCGAGTCTCAGACCCAGGGTAGCCACACACCCCCAAGCGGCGCCGACGACCGCACCGTAACGGCGGCTACTGCCCGCCCTCCGGCCTCAGCGCGCAGCACCGCCCCACGTGACCTCGTACTCCCTCCCCTCCTCCTTCTAGAATCTTCCGCAGAGCGTGGCTCTTCCTTCAGGCGTCCGCCTCCCCTCCGCTATGTCTGTCACCGGCCGGAGACGGGGTGTTGCCTGACTATAATACCGCCTTCAGCGCCGCTGCCTGGGAGGCATCGACAAACAGTAAATAGTAAACCCGTTCGGTAGAACGTGAAGCAGACGGTTCATACGCACATGAGGAAAACTGGGGCAAAGAGACGCTGTAGGTTTTTGTAAACTTTTACATGTATAAGTACTTGGAAATGCTCTGCAATTTTAGGCCCGAGTTACCACAGGCTGGCCCACATAAGTGCCAGTGTCTCAAAGGTTGAGAGGTTATTCCCAGCTCCCTTTTCCAAAGCCACTTCGGTGTCACACTGTTGGTGCAGAATTTCGGTGGCATGAGGGGGAAGAGAATGCCTGTATTTAGAGTCTCCAAAGCACTTTGGGGATCACTCAAAGTGAAAGGTGCTGTATACATAAAAGGTATTGGCAATTGCAGCTGAGGTGTAGTCTGGCTTTAGGAAAAAATTCTGTGAGGAAGACGTGAACCATCCTTTTGTCTCTACTAGCTACAGAAAATACAGGTATACAAAAGAAAATAAAAACCAGTTTGAGAAGAGATGTCTTGTGGGAGACCAAAAGCCTCGGAGTTTGATCCCAGCAAGTTAAAGGGATTATGATCAAGCCTTACTAATTCATACCTTACATTATTAAGAACATGAATTTATCCCTTATGATGTTATAAGGTAGAGTAAGTATATATTTAAAATTCAAATTAATGAACATAATTTGATTATTTCCTTGTGGTGCAACTCTATTAATTACCTGTTTTTCTTCCAGTCCTCCTAAGCAGGAATTCTCTCCTTACTACATTTGTAGCTTGAAATGACCTTTGCTTCAATAAATTGATACAGTGCTAATAATTAAAGATAATAATAACAATAGTAATTGTTTGATACTGTGCTTTCTGCTTTTTTTTTCACATTAATTGATGTTATTTTCAAACAAAATAATGTAAATTTTAAAGAAATTTCTCACTAATAAAAAGTATTATGCTTTATTGATATATAAGAAAATACTTCCATAATTCATTAGTTCATGTAGACAGAAATGTAAAGCATTCTCTGTTATTTTAAAAAACAAAACAAAAAGAAACTGGGATCATCTAACTGTCCTGGTAAAATACTTTCTAGTACATAGCACCTCTCACCCTGACAGACCCCCACACTGCTGTAGAGATTGCAAACGCATGGATTGCTTCTCAGAGCTCTAAAATTCAGTGCCAGGAGCACTACACAAAAGTGATTCTGGAAAGGGGATTGAAAACTAAATTATCCAGTGGGAAAAATTATCCAGTGGAAATGATGGAGCATAGCTGTTTAGACTTGGGAGAAAGCAGCTACCAAAATTCAGTCTTGGTAGCTGTACAAATTTGTACAGAAAATAGTCAGTAAAAAGGGTCACAGAACTGGATAAAGCCAAATTACAAGAATACTTCAAAATGTTTTACAGAAGTTTTAAGTCATTAATGTTCATGAAAAAGTTTTTTAAAATCATATTGAAGTGCATTTTCTGACCCAGTATCACGGGCCCATGATGTGTTTTATCATTACTGGTATACTGCACAGAACATTTTTGAAGAAAATAGAATGCCTATAAATAGAGTGACTTCACCACTTGATAACAGCTTATTGTTTAAGAAAGATAGAAAAGAGCAAAAAAAATACTACAAAACACATACCAGCCTATTGGCTGAAGTCATCACAACACAAAGACTCTATGAATGATGTGGGATTGTATTGAATACTGTATAATTTGTAAGTTTTATCATGCTTCCCATTTTGGTGACTTTGCCTGTTTCAATCAACTAGAAACTACCAAAAGCTTTTCATGTATTTCTGGAAATCAGACATTTGTATTAGGGTTGTAAAAGAAATGTCATGAAAACACATCAGATAGACTGATCCTCTACACCAGCTGATTATTCTTCCAAATCTAAGACCTACCAAGAAAACAAATGTTTTTCTTTATATGCAGAAGTTGGTTTGAATGACTTCAGCAAGATCAACGCAAGTGACACAAGGACATAATTATATGTTGCTTCACAAGATAGAAGAACAACAGTGATAAGATTAACTGCTCCATCAATTACTGGTATAAAAGTAGAAATATTGATTTGTGATTAAGTGAACAGAGAAAATAATAACATTTCAAATCTTTAACCTCTGACAGTGTAACTGTCAATCAGAACTCCTAATGATTTCCAGTGAAATAGATGTTCAGAACCTAGCAAGTTCAAACCCTGAGTGTCTAGTAAGGAAAACTTGGTGTTCTAATCCTAAAATCTATCTGAATTCCAATGTTGCATTATATGCAATATGTATTAAGTGCACTAGAGGAAATTTTCTGAAGAAAATGTATTCTGGTATGGGAACTGGAAGTATTAAAGTATTGTGATATTGAAAAGAAGCCACAATTTCTCTTACAACGTAATTGTTAGGAACAAAATAATCAAAGGTTTAACAGGATTACTGGAATACTCTCCTCTAACTTAATGATGTTAGTCCCATATATACTTTAAAGTACTTCACATTTTTTCAAACATGCCGGTATATAGAAAGCGTATGATGTGGTGTCTTAAGTTTGCCAAATAAAATCCCACTATATTTTATATAACACAGTACATTACACCTATTTCCTGATATCCAGAGATGCTGAATTCCTAGAAACAGTCTAATGTCTCACAGTGATGTTCCTCTATGGGCCAGACGAAACATGTATTTCATCAGTAGTTTGTTCACTACTGCTTTTACTAGCATTAGTGATGGGATCATTTGTTTTTTTTTGCTTGTGTGACCACATACCACATATTTTTTTTCTTTTTGTGACAGAGTTTGAGGAGGCATATTATTCCTTAGTGCACAGTGTGGATGGATGCTGCATTGTTTTAAACGGAGAATCATTCTCTGTAACCAGAGGGATACTGCCAAGTCTGATTTCTCTAAAATCAATTCAAGATTCATGCTCAGACTTGGCTGGAATATAGAGGCATAGACTTTTGATCAAATCAAAAAATACAAGTACTTGTAGTTCCTCTTCTATTGGGATACAATGTTTGCTTGTAGGAAAAAACCAATAATTAGATGTTTTCGTGGAACACCTTATATTTTGCCATATATCTCCTGGTGTATTCTACTCTTGCTCAGATTAAAACATACAAATACCAGGTTGAAATATCTTTTCTTTCTTAGAAAAAGATAATCAGTCATCTGAATCCATTGTTTAAATTCATGTGATTTCGGGAAAAAATAAAGCAAATTATTTCACTAGCTGCACAAAGTCCTTTCTTATACAATTAGAAATCATAACAATGGGGCTTTCTGTTGTTTATTCACTTGTTTATTTTATAACGGAGACATTAAGGGAATTCAGTTGAAAAAATATCTGCGAGATTAATTTCCAAGTTGATGACCAAAATAGCATTGCCTGGAATGCAGATTCTGTTCCGTTCCTTGGTTCAGAGATATAATTCTCACATGGTCTCTGCAGAATAGTAAAAGCTTTGCACTCTCCTTGACTGCTAATATTTTAGAATTCTATCAATGATAGATAAAAAAATCATTATTATTTCAGCCATTTCATTAGTCTTGCATTTGACCTGGAATTAAGAAGGTGAATAATCACATTGAAATAAATCTGTGGTTAATTATTTAACCATTCAATTGAACAGCAAAATTATTTTTAATGAAGCTATGTTGTTTCATTACTTTTAAAATAAATAAATTTTATACTTTTTAAAAAAAATCAGTGTCCAAAGGTTCAAACAGAACACGACCTCAAGTCACCATGTATCTCCTTTTACTGACATTAAACAAGAGTCACACACTGACAAATGAAAACGTAAAAATTGGTGAAAAATATGGCTTATCATAGTTTGTTCTAGTACAAGGCTCAGATTGCAGTGCTCTAGGACCACAGATCCCACCTAACAGCCTTCAGTTAGTGAAAACCAAATCAAACAAAAAAAACCCCAGCAAGATGTTGTTTTGCTGACTATTCTTAATTATGGTTTTCTGTAGAATGCTGTCTGAGATCATATTGAGTGTATGTGTAGCTCTTATATTTTCTTTTCAGAAACAGTAAATAATACTGATCTTTTTCATGTTTCTGAACATAGCACCATAACCCTTTAGGTTTCTAAAACAAACGCTACTGCTACATTGTACTTGCCAGATTTTAACTTCCCTCCAAGAGAGCTAAGAGCTTACAATTTAGAGAAGATGCAGATTAGTATTCCGTCTTTCAGTGTGAAACTTTGATCTTTTATAGTAGTAGGAAGAAAACACACACATATATTTCAGCGATGCCAGCACTGTTAAGACATTGCTGGGTAAGAGAAGAATGTTTTCACTCTAAGTATGAACGAGTTCGTGGTCTTCCTTAAGCAAACATGAAGGGGGGAACTAAATATTATCTGCAAGACAAGAATAAAATAATTGCGTGCTAAATTGGTTTCAGGTAGGTTGTAACAGCTGCAGATTTCCATGCATATGATATTTTGTATGAGATAGTTTAAATGCATCATGCTCTATTAGACATTAAAGATGCATTTTGACTTGCTTACTTTTCACTCGGTGCTTTTGCAAATTGTCTTTGTGTGAGGAGTCTTCATGACTATGTTTTAGCAAGCAGGCCACCTAGTGCCTAACAATAACAAGTACTCTCTAATGACCTGAAGTGTTCTGCAACAAGTAACAGTACACTTAGTTGACTGGATGTCAATATCAGGTCGCCATGATACAGCTCTGCAACAACAATAGAGTATTATGATTATAGAATTATGACAGTTTCCTGTAAAAAATTAAATATGGAATATATGCACCTTTTCTTAAAGATCAAATTATATCTTTAAAAGCCAATTTGTATGTAATCAAGCTACTTGTAAGATTTCAATTATTCCAATCTGTTGCTGAAAAAATAAATTCCATTCTTTTCCACCAGTAAGATTTCCCATTATTCTTGGACAACATAATTTCTAAGTAAATCTAATAAAACAAAGAATAATGTAGGATTTTAATAGTGTGAATGACACATCTAGTAGTACCATTGCAAGGGGGTTTACTCTTAATTTCCTTTGTCAGTATTTTGGGGTCCAGTTCAGCTGCTTGTAAGAACGTTGGCAAAGTTTCCATAAACATCAAGAGATACAGTGCCTGTTAAGCTTTCTGTTTCATCTTGGCGATATACTGCTTTCTTGTATACTGGAATGAAAATTCAATAATCTCAAGAAGCAGCCAATAATAGTCCCTCAAAGTAAAAAAAGACTACTTCCTTCTTTACTCATTTTTAAATTACGGCTTTCCTGTATAGTGAGATTTTAAGCCTGTGGAAAAGCTATGTTCAAAGTTATCAGAAGATACTGAAAATATTTTCTTACTCGGATTCTATATACCAATTTTCAAATATTCTAATTTGACATGTCTCCATAAAATTAAGTCAGTCACAAATGGTTTAGTCAGAACCAATGCTTTAATCCTCCTAAACTTCAGTGGAATTTAGGTTACCACAGCACTGGGAGATGTATATCCAGTGCTGGATATCTCATCCAGTGCTCCTAAAAGTCCAAGTTAAATATTTTTTCAAAAACCTATTTACCCTGGAAAGCATAATACCATGAATCTTCTGGTTCAATTTATAAACTTATTTAGGACTTCGGTTTGTATATATATATATATATGTGAGTGTGTATACACTGCTCATATGGAAAAGAAATAATGAAAAGCATCCAGTGAAATAAACTTCTTTTGAGCATTAAAGCAAAATTTAAGAAAACATGCCCACTGCTACCTTAAGGGAACAGTTAGGGATTTTCTTTCCCAAAGATACTCTGTAGGGGACAGTGACCTTACAATCGTACAATACTATCCAACACCATTTATATTGCACTTCATTTACTACTGATTAGATAAGATTTACTTTAATGGGCATTTATATTAAAAAAAAACAAACAAAAAAGCCAAAAAACAACAACAAACAAAACCCCAAACAGTTCAAGGTGTTAGATCTTTCTAGAACAGGAAGTAAATTCTGAATGTTTGAAAGAAAATAATCTTTCATTCTTTGGTAAATGAAAGTTCCCATTTGCCAAATTTAATGTCCTATTTAGATTCACAATAAAATTCCCCTGTAGCATTTTGTGATCATTTTGGCGTTTCACAGGGAAAAGAAATTAGCCTTTCTTGAATGTTACAGTCTTATTACTCTTTGTATATACTATTAATGTATTAGAAGAATAAAGGCCACCCATCCATAGCTGCTTGATTGATTACTTCTGCTTTTGTGATTTGAAAGGCATCATCCCTATTCAAACATCAGTAACAGCAAAACCCCCAAACGGAACCATTATTTATGCTCTGCCCCAAAGAATCTGGGGACTGTATTCTAGAGCCTATAATGTCTGGCATAATTAAAACCCAGATCATGGCATGACCAAGAATCTTTCCAGTGACAGATTTTTAGTTGGATAGGAACGTTACAATATATGAAATTAAAATGTATCAAACCAATACAATCTAATGGCAACATGCTGCAGTGAGAGAGCATTCTCAGAGCTAAGAATCATGGGCTAAATCGGTCTCTACTGGGGAAGCAGTGGACAATCATAATATAAAGATTAATTTTCAGATTTCTGGAGCTTCTGAGGCTGACAGAATTTTCACTTTTTCTAGCCTTGAGGAACCAGTTCTGAATCAGAATCCAAAAAGTGAAAACATCAATACTGGCTGCAAGAATGGCTGCACTACCAATGCTGCTTGTTCTTCGCTGCCTAGCAGTTTTCCTTCCTTCAGAGTGACAGCTGCAAAAGAACTTAATCTAACTACATGTTAGAGTAGAGGACCTGTGACTGGTTGTTGTCATCAATGTGCAGCATCCCATGGGTGACAGGTTCTCTCATTCATCTGAGTGCTCCTGCATATTGACAAGGATGCTGCCTGCCAAAAATTACACTACCGCACGGTATTTCTTCAGCTGTACCCCGCCTCCTAGGCTGCTGCATGCCACAGGACAGTCTGCAAACCCAGACCCTATATCCTACACTAGTTACATTCTTTCACGTCCTTAAGAACCTTGCAGGTCCTTAAGGGTCCTTCCTGGGAAAACCATTTATTTTTTTTTCTAATACAAGTGATGGGACTTCAAGGAAGTGAAATGCATAGCGAGGCTTGTCCTGTTATAAGGCTAATCTATAAAGCTCTGACTTTATTCTTTCTGTCCTCAGCATAAGACCAGATTAGAAATAGCAACAAAAGGTTTTTGTTTCCTGAAGTAGGCTGGAGGGACAATGGAATTGGCTGTTGCAGTTTCAACATTGGCATCTGTTCTAAGCTCAAGTGCCATACACTCCTGCAAGCGGAGTGTAAAAATGACAGCATATCTACGTATCAAATTTAGTGCTGCACCAGAAACACTGGTATTATTTGCAAAGTGGTTAATCATTTATAATTCTTCTATTTGAGGAAATGGCCAATAGTATTAGCCGTGCAAGCCTCTGTGGGCTAATGTAATTAGTCTTATGCATTTTAAGACCAGATAGAATGGTATTAGAGAGAATGGAGGACTATTTTAATTGGATGATGGCAAAATCCCTCTAAGCACCATGGCTGTCTCCTGTGCTCAAAATCCTTTAAAAAGTTCACAGATTCCAATTGTTTTCTGCAGTAACAGCATTTCTATCTAAATTATATTAAACGTGTCAGCTCATTTCCAGAGTAAAAATGATAAAAGCACATTCAACTTCTGCAAAGCTGATCACTTTAAAGAAAAATATAAGATAATTAAAAGCTGTTACAACTGACAATTCTACACTGTAGCTTCAAGATTCTCCCCTAATTACAGCTGCTAACTTTTAACAGTAATTGTAACAGTGTGTCAGATTTGACATCACAATAGCATCCCAGCCTCTTCTTTGGGAGAAAGGCTCTTGGGAAAATACAATCACAAGGTGAACATATCCAGCCAAGACCATTGCAAGTTTTGAAAAGCCAGCGATTGCTTTCATTTTTATTCTTGTTGAGAAACTTGAGATTAGTTCTCCTTTGTTTGAATGCAGTCCTTTTAATAAGGTCACATGTAACCAGGTGGAGCTGATTCCCGGAAAACATTAAGGGGTCTTAAAGGGAATGGGCCCTGCTCCTTGAAAAGACCTTCTATAGATAATTTCTGAACCAAGCATAGAGCTGATATAAATAGCTTTATACCATTCCTGTTCTTGTATTTTCACGAGAGGATAGAGGAAGGATATTCTGAAGCACATTGTGCTTCTTGGTTTGGTATTAATTAACCTTTTCTCAGTTTGGTATTAATGTGTCGTAGAAGGCAGAGAAATTCTGAAAAGCTATAGCTTAAAAACAGTGGATATTTTTGCCCTCCAAGAAAATAGTGTCTCCGTTTCTTTAAAGAAGGGGTGAAAATGAAAATTAGAGCCAGTGAGGTTCGTTCTTAGCTGTACAACAGGAGCTGTTGATTCCTGGTCTCCCAGTCAGCCTGACTGAAGACTGGGCCAGCATGTGTCTTTTTTTAAGCTTGTGCAATTGGCATGTCTTTCTACGAAATGGGGATAGAAAAGCGGAAAGGTCTGAATTCCTTATCAGCACCAACTGTGAAGATTCCCACAACAGACAGTTTTTCCGGAGTCTGGGAAGAGTTTATAGGTCCTATGCTTTATCTCTTACCTGCTGGTTAAGTCTGAAGGCTACATACATATCTTTATCCTCTAAAGACACTTACTATCCCTTATGTGAATTTAGGGGTACGTACTGTATATGACATCCTTTAAACCAAAGTGCTTTTTAAACCGATTCAGTTTCAGTGATTTTTATCAGTCACTGAGAATTTGTTTAGTTGAAAAAGTAGTTCCACCAGACTGTACTGGTGATTCACTGCACTGAGGAATCGCAAACTATCTTACAAAAAAGAAAACACACAAAATTTAATCACTGGTCTACTGTATGGAAATGAATGCTAAAATCATTCTAAGATCAATACAGTGTTAGAATAAAAACTGAATCAAATTCTTTTCTCAGATAGTCAGCGGTTTAGGTTTGTCAAATTAATGGGCAATTCTTTGCAGACTTCATGACTTGCCCTGTCTGTTTCCTGCATCAAGCAAAATTATTATTAAATAATTTTTTCTGAGGAAATCTTTCAGCTTAAAACTAATGCAAACATTCAGGTATTATTTTTTTTTCTGTGGAGTTTGACCTGCAACACATCCAAGTGGAAGGAAGAGCAGAAGAACATAATGTTGGGGTTTTCTGTGTCTAAAGTATCTTCTGATTTGCGGTATTGAGTAATTCCCAGAGTGATCCACAGTCTATTTTGAGAAAGGGCGGAAGAGAACAGTGAGAAAATACAAAGCATCGACTTACCATCCCTTAAGAAAATTCTTCCTTAAGATCCAACTACTTGTAAAATCCTTGTGTCTGGCGCTGAATAACTACTAAGAGCTGCCCCCAGGACAGAGTCTTGACCACCATCCTGTTCCCATAGTAGGACATCAAGACATCAGTTAGATACCCTGTGTCACAAAGGTCTGATCCATGAGTCTTCAACCAACCAGTTTCTATGCAGCGCTCTTGCTGTATTTCTGCTTACATTATAATTATTTAAAAATATGTGGCCATCATGGAATGAACTATGGAGAGCAATTAATATGGACTCATACATTGCTGCCATCTGCTCAGCTCTGAAATTTTCAGAGGGCTTAAATATGAACCATATACCCATGCAAAACCCTTTCGAGGCTACTCTTGGTCTGGCTATACCCTGTATGGACCTCACGTATCTCCCTGCCTCAGCACGTAGAGATCAGTTAGCCTGAACCTACAAGATCATTCCGAAGTGATCGTAGGGAGGAAAAACATTGCCAGCGATGTTTCAGGTCTCATCTGGTTTTCAAAGTAATTGAAGAGAAACATTTCATTCCATTTAAAGTATCCCAAGAGTAGAAGTTAGTGGAGAAGAACTTCTAAGAGCAAATGAGGAAGATTCTAAAAGAAAAATACCCGAGGGATCGTATCTCAGACACAAATATTTTTTTAAATTACAGGTGCTCATAATTACTTGTAAGGGAGAAAACTAATTATGGCAGTCTTCAGGGAGCTTAAACATGGTAAATACTGAGAGAAAGCAGCCTGGGTTTTTGAAAGTTATTTGTATACATTGCTTACACTTGAGTCCTTGCTGGTATGTAAGCGTCTCTCTTTCCTTTTTCCTGGTCTGTTGTTACACATGAGTATTCTTATTTTATGTTAAATAATAAGAAATAATCCTCTTTCTGAATTTCCTGCTTTTGAAAGTTTTAAAAAGTTTCCTTCTTATAAATAGAGAATATTCATTAAATGAACACAGGAAATCTATGTGTTCATCAACAAAAAAGCTGTCAGACTGTATTGGGTATTGCCAGTATGTATTTGAGCTGTAATGGGAAAATGTAGTATTTTTTTTAAATGTGACTGGATGTAGAGACAAATAATAAACATTGAAATGTTTTTCATATGTTACTATGGAAAATTGCTGTTGTACTACAACACACCATATGATAAGAGATAGAGATGTGGCTTAAAAGATCACACTCAAAATTTAGAACAGCTAAATATGTTTTGAATAAGGATTTTGCATATGTCCTAGCTACTGATATCTTCTATATACAATGTGTTGAATCATTGTTCAGACTCACATTTTGACAACCCCAAGGAAAATGTGTACAAGCTACAAGCCATGTATCCCTTGCTACATGTCAACTATGTTGGCAAAACAATGAGCAGAGAAGAAAAAATTCAACTTTATTTTATGTTACTCAGCTAGCAGATTACTACTGCATGTCTGGATTCATTAGTAAGTTCTAGAGTTAATCACAATAAATTAGCATTAAATACACAATAACCTATGACTACTCAGCACTGTGACTTATCGTATGTGGTTTCTGGTTGCATGTCATTCAGACAGTACGCTCTGAGCTTTAAAAACTCGTCTGCCACTGACTGTAGTAAAACAGAAAAGATCAAAAAATTGAATGAAAGAAAATAGACATTTTTTTCTATTAGGAAAAAATAGGATCCCCTACTTCCAGTCCTGTTTCTTAATATTCTAAATAAACCAAATATTCTAAATAAACCAAACCAGAGCCTACCTCAGTGTAATCCAAATAAAGCCAACAGCACAGAGATATAATTAATTTTAAAGTACAGTCCAGCCGTGTACTATATTATTGTGGTTTGCATTGACCTCCCATTGACTTGGGCAAGATTTCCATTGCCCTAGTTTGATTGGAGTCAGTGTTCATTTTGACATTGTGAGAGAGTCACTCTTAGGGTACTTCTGATCTTGTATCAGTCCAAAATATTTGCATAGCAAAAATTCTGTGGTGAACAAGGTATAAACTGTCTCTAATATCATGGCGTTAAAAATGTTGTCTCCTGATTGCTAAATTTGGTGGCAGTAACTAACTCAGCTTGCTGCAGTGACTAGCCAGGGACTCAGTGTATGTGTTACGTGGCTTCCGATTTCAGCGCCTTGGAAGCGAAACCCTCAGAACAGTTCAACATCTTTTCTGCTCTCAGCTTTTTGCTTTGTACAACTACTTAAGTGATCAGTTACTTATAATTCTAATATTCTTTTTTGTATACTTTCCACTTATGTGTAGATTCGTTTGGATTTGTAACAAGCAGTCTCTTTACCTATTCCATCTAGGTCCCAGGGACAAATTCTTAAATGATCAATCAGCAATTAATGACCAGAAAATAGCTACACCTCACCGAATTTGGTAAAATATGTCTAGCTATACAAGTATGTTCATTAAGACATTCCTTTATATTACTGGACACATTATAGCAGTCTAGAAGTGATACTCAGTCAAGATCCTGAGGGGACAAAAGAAGTCAAGTAGCAGAGAACAGACCCTGGACTTCCAGAGGACAGACTTCAGCTTAGGCAGGGATTTCCTTCATGTGGGTGAGATCCTGCGTGAGGCAGCTCTGAAAGGAAGCTCCAGTACAAAAAAGACATACACAAGGACATGAAAGTGAAGACGGACAATAGCAACTTTGCCTCTCTGGCTCTTTCTTTAAGGAAAAGGTCCTTATGCCTAAAGACACAAGGTTCAAGGAGGAAAGGAACTACGAGCATGGAAAAAATCCCAGAGGACGAAGTCAGGCCGTTTACTGAGGTACGCAGGGAAAGAACAAGAGACAGGCTCATAAGCCAAAATGGGGAAGGTTCTGATTGGATATTATGGCAAATAATTTAGCATTGGGATAATTTAGCATTGGAGCAGGTTGCCCAGGGATGATGTGGAATATCTGTGCCTGCGAAGACCTGGCTGGACAAAGCCTGAAGCAACCAGATCTGACTTCAGTGCTGACATTGCTCTGAGCAATGAGGAGGTTGGACTAGAAACTCCTGTTCCTTCCTACGTGAATTATTCTATGATTCTATAAAAATTTAATCGCAAGGATAAGATACAGGTATAAGGATGAGCTTGATTTGTGGAATGCAGTACTTTCATTTCTTTAATCTTGTGCCAGGGTAAAGGTATAAAAAAAAAACCCTTCACAGCTATGTAAGGTCAAGAAGTCTGTGTCAGCTTTTTAATACCAGCCAAAGATTACCAAAGACAAAAACTTGATGAGCACTTTGCATAATTGAAAAGGCAAAATTGCTCATCACAACTATTTTAAATAATTCTTCGCAGTCCCAGGCTTATTGGGCATGTTTTTCCTTTCTGCTAATGAAAATGATCTGAACCGTGAAAAGAGGTTCACCTTTAATCCCAAATACTGATTCAAGGGAAAAAAACCCAAGTATTTTGTCTGTATTACAGATTCATTAAACTATTCAGCACCCCTTGAAAACTGGAAAATGAATGAGGAATGCATGTTATATGAACCCTCAAACACTGAACATTTCCAGCTGTTAGGGTTGTGCATCGTACATGCTGCAGTGCTTGTTGAAGACATACAGCTAGAAACTCTGTTATATCCACCTGATTACTGTCACTGCTGTTCCATAATTATATATCCATAATTATCATCTTAGCAAATTATATTTTTTCTATGTATCTGAAAAATGTGATTTTTTTTTCATTAAGGAATGATGAAATCATCATACAAAGAAGCTTTAACAAAGTGGAATAAGGATATTGCCTTTAAAGATGGAATTAAATATGCACCAGGCACAAGCACTTGGTTTCCAAAAAAACCTCTTAAATCATGAACGACATTCCAGGCAGTGGTAAATTCAGATTTATTTTTAAAGTTCTATTTGTGTAGTCATGAACACTTTATATAGTTTCCCTTGATAAATGGATTACTACCCTGGAATTTCTCATAAAAACGATGTTAGTTAATTTAGTTTGTTAGTAGATTAAATGTGATAGGTAACTGGAATTGATACATATAATTCCAAAGAAAACAAAATATTTTTTTTTCTGCATTTCAACGTTATGGATACAAAGCTTTTAAATGGATGGACTATGTAAAGGATGCCGTATCTCTCACCAGAAGTTAGAAGTACCTCAGAAAAAGTTCCTTATGCTCTAGAATGAAAAAAGGAGACAGAAAATACATTTTTCTCCAAAACTTATCAGAAATTATAGCCAGTAGGTGGTTGTGCTTTAACTTTAAAAAGCATGCCTGAACTTTATGACTTTGTGCCTTTACCTTCCAGCAAGGTTTATTTTTGGTTCCTTTCCAACTGAAAAATGGACTATGAGATTCTCTTCAGGTTTAAAATAATTAGTAAACCCTTAGAATACTCATTATAAATAGATCAAAGCTTCAATCCAACTTCAATACAAAGGCAAGCCTTTTAGATCAAACTTGAACTACCACCCATTCCACATACGTCCTGCTGATATCTTACTTTGGGTTCTGTTAAATTATTAACACCAAAATACTGAATAATTCATTATTTCAAGAAAAATAATAAGAAACTTCATTTATAAAACTTTTTTATCAATTACTTTTTCTCCTTCTTTCCCTTTAATCTGGAGTGTTTTTTTTTCTCTAAGTGTAGTGGCTCAATCTCTCATTTATAGGTGAAAGAAAACTAAAGATAATTAGGAAGTCAAGAAAATGCAAGCAGGAGACATTAGGCATTAAATGAAAAGGTAAAAATAAAGATGTTTGTAATGATCAAACCCTCTTACTCTGCCAGTAAGTACCTAGAATTCTTGACGACGCTCCTAGATGTCCAGTAATCAGCTATACTAATGTGTCACCTAAGAGTAAGAGAAAAAAGTGCCCCTGGATGTTACTGTCATCTACGGTATCCAGTTGGATCTGAACAACAGTATAAAAGAAACTACCCTAAGAATCGGAATTCTCAAAAAAGACAACTTTTTATATGTCAGAAAGTTCTCCTCTGAGCAGAGTCTGTAGTTTGTCTGACTGGAAAACAATCAGTAACAACCACATGTAAAATATTTTGTCAGACAATTTCAAAAATACCTCAAGGCTGAATATAGCACAAAGAACACAAAAGTAGCAAAGTATTTTAATCTCTGTGTCTTTAAAACTTACATTATGTGATATCAGAAGCATGGTATTTAACAAAAGCTAGCTTCAATTTATAAAAATAATAGCAAAAAAATGTACTTTATCAGTCACCTGCCAACTGGAATGGATGGCACGTTCCTTCATGGTCTGTTTACCACGAGCATGTCAGTATTGACACAGGTACACTAACCCTGCCGCGTCTCTGGCAAACCTGCTTAGCGCTTACAAACGAGACCAACCCCTTTGCAAGCAAAGTAACCAGTGCACGTGTATCAAGAAAAATCTAACTACACATTTAAGCCTTAGCAGTTTCAGTATGGAACAGCATCTTTATTTTAAGAAAAAAATCTAAAACTTTCTCTTCGGTTTCTACCCTAACTTATTATGAAATAAATTATTTCTGAGGGCTATTGAAAAACTTTTGGCCATGGTTTGCTGCAACAGCCTGTGCACCGATGCAGAACATACTGTGTAGGTAATGATGAAAAGGTCTCCAGTATCACTAAACCCATTTACTAGTGAAAGTGGATAACAAATTCCTAAAAGAAAATGGCTTTTCACAGGGCATTAGTTCAAATTATCAGCACATGGCAAAAAAATAGGTTCACTCTGTGTAAAAATGAACATACCGCCAGTGCCTTGTCTTTTATCAACAAAAGTATATGCTATGTTGAAACACTGGTACTACAAGGTAGAACTTAAATTCACACATTTGCAAGGAATTTCTGTGATTTTATTGGGGAGGTTGCCAGCAATTCCTAGCTTGTGCATTGCCAATGTGAAAGTAGCCAGTAAAACCAAAGTCCTCTTTTGCCGTTATTTTCTTTTAACGTGGAGATACCTATAGGGAGAACGGGCAAATCAAATTTTGCACTAAAATGTTATTGTCTAGATTTTTTTTTTGTACCTTGTTAGTTTTTTTCCTATCCAGATTACTAATGATGTCATAATACAGAATTACAAAACCCATAGTAACTCTTCTCATGTCAGGACCAGAAAAACCTATTCTCACTTCATCTCTATTGAGAAATAAAGTTATTTATTACACTCACTTTATGTTCCTAACTTCTTCAGGCCAGAATTTTGGATTTATGTTTGGAGATCACCTTCAGCAATCAATCCTAATTTTTCACATCCCTATGATATAAATTCTAAACATTGAATAACTTCAATTTCCAAGCATCTTATTTTACTCCGGTATTATTTTCCAGAGAGAATATTGCTATGTTCTGTCATAAATATCTTAAATAAATAAAAATAATTTGAAAATAAAATACAGGTTATAGAATACGTCTGAACTAAAAAAGAGAAAAATTTAGAAATATTTCTTTCATCCTCATTTAGTATTATTTTTCATTCCAAAAGAAACGTTTACAGTGACTCTGCAGGACTGAAAACTTAGAAGTAATATACAGAGAAGAACATGCAGTGAACAACAAAGATTATTCCACTTTTCCCAGATACAAAAGTACAGCCATTCATGCTCCGGTACAGCAATCTCAGTTACTGTTTCTCAGTATTCTTTCAGTTTTATTCTTTCTACGCTTGCTTGAATCACCATATAGATTTAAACAGCTGCACAGTGTATAGTGCACAGTATATTACTGTATAGCAGCTCAGACTAAATAAGCAGATCTTTCTTTGGGCTTTTCATCACTGCCACACTAAGATGCCTCTATTAATTCAAGTCTTTGGGATCATGTATCTGGCAAAAGGAGGCACCAAACGCTTGCCACAAGTTACAGAGCAGTGACGAAATTTGAAATAAATTATTCTTTGCTGCTACCCTAGAAACAGAAAATGAAGCAGAATTCTGGGACAGTTTGCAGTTGGGGGTGGGTTGAAGTTGCAATGTATTTTGATTTAAATAGGAATGGGAGTTTTTACTCCATCACACTTATGCAACTGAGACCACATTCAGATTAACTGATAGTTTTAGCAGAAGGTACAACTCCTTAAATTGAAGAGTAGCCCTAAAAACTAAGTCTTGTTATCGAAATGGTTACATTTTGTTTTGGAAACATTGTTGATACTCATGCAATTGATCTACTTTACACACATTCACATATATTCACATTCTTAGTAAAGCTGGTTCTTCTGCAGAAAAATAAAATGTAAAAATTATTCAGCAGCTGAAGCAGAAGTCAAGCCAAAAACTATTTCCTCTGAGATATGAATAACTCATGGATTCTTATCCAACTCTAGCTTTCAAATCAGCTTCATACAAACCTTTTGGTCAATTTAAACATACAAGAGCATAATTGTAATTGCATATGCATCTCATTAGCATTAACTGACAATTGAAAAGCCAGATACAGTTTTCTTATTTCTCATAAAACTTTGGGAATTTAATCACTCTTCCAGGATGTAAGATTTGTAGGTAATTCTTCTAGTAATCTTAATAGGAATCCCATGCATTAAAATGTGCATGAACAGCAAACTCTAAGAATATAGATTTTTGGTTTAAAAGTTTCTGATTTCCTTTTCCATGTGCATGCAAATCAGCATGGTTAAGCATAAATTGAAAAGGAATTTAGAGTGATTACTTTGTTAGTAGCATATAAAAGGATATTCACATGATAACACAGAACCAGGCAGCGCTGTGAAAGCAAGAGCTTTCCAAGGTCTGTTAAACTAACAAATGTGATTTCTCTTCTCTTTGATTTGCTTTGTAAAGAATACAAGATCATAACTTAGCTTATTGGATTCCATGCTCACTGAAACTGGATTGCCCACTGGTTGCCAGTTCTACCACTTAGAAATGGTCTGTCACTCCACTTCAAGGATCTCACTACTCAGTGCTGAGTACTCAGTATTCTGGGATTCTCCTTACATAATTTTCACGACAAAGTATGGCAATTCACTGCAATCATACAGTAAAGGAACTGTTCATTCTAAACTTCAGGTAATGGGCTTCTGGAAGTTAATGTTACACTAATTAACATTAAAGACAGTTTAATTTCATATTTCATCAGGATGTAATTTCATTTAAGTCAGTGTAAGTGCACTGGTATAGAAAGGGCATAAATGGAAAGACAAGCGGACTATGTGTGTTCGTATCCAAGTTTATTTTTAGAGTACCTAAATGTATGTAAAGTGATATTACTTCTCCAGAAAAGCTTTCTTCGGGGTGCCAGGCAAGTTGATGTACAAGTACTTTAATGAACCTTTATTTTTTATTTGCTGTCCTTTGTCTGTTCGGTATCACCATGGCTGAATTCTTGATGGCTTTATGCTGGTTTTGATAGTTCAGTTACTGGTGCCTGTAACGGGTATTATCTCTTCCAGGCAGCAGCAAAAGCAGTACTTTATACAAGCCCTTGTAGACGATTTTGGGTAATTTCCTTCTTCCTTTCTATTTTTGGAAACATGTTTAGGTGATAGAAACAAACACTGAAAAAAATAGATAAACAGCAAATGAATGTTTGTTACGCAAAAAAAGAATCTATACCATTTTCTCTATTGATTTCAAGTTGTAACAGCAATGAAGACTTCATTGCAGGTATTCTTGGCAATTAATACCCAGATGAGTTCTCTTGATTACTGCAAGCTAGGAGTTTCTTCCAGTCTCACATTAATCGCTGAAAAACTTTACGCTCAATCACTGTTGCTTAAACAATAGTAATTTTGATTGAATGCCATATTGTGCCATGTTGTTGAATACCCACAGGTACTGATGTGTGACTTAAGATTCTGGCTTTTCACAGTTTTCCTTATCTCCCATTTCGTTTTACCAGTTGCTGACTTTTGTTGTTGCCTTTCTTTAAAAAAAAAAAAAACTGCTTTTTTTTTCCAGTTTGAACAGAGCAAGTGAAAATAAAACTTCTTTTTAAAAGAAATTTCTCTTATATATGTGTAGGGACGTATCTATAGATCAGACAAAGACAATTGGAATCCATGACAACATCCCAGACATGTACAAGAAAATGTAGGCTCAGTTTTAACTAAACCGGCCCCAATACAGATAATAAAATGAGCGAAGCTATTGCAGGTGCATATAGCATCAGAAACAATGCCAAATCTCTCTGTGAATAATTCACATTTTCACCGTCTATGAGAGTCTGTTCAGCTCACAAGAAACACACAGTGTAGCTAACCTCAAATACCTCAGCAATAAATATTTGCATTTAAAGTTGAAAGAACAAAGCAATGTATCACTATGGGAATCTGCTGGAGTTTTTACATCTTCAGTAGCTTATCAGTTCTTTGCTGGCAAGAGGAATACTTCTATTTATCTGCTTGAGAATGGGAAAACAAACGATAGAAGTTCTGAGGTGTGTGAGAAAGTTATTATTTGCAACAAAACCTTATCCCTTTCCCACTCTCTTTATAAATGGTCTGTACCTACATACATTACAAGGACTATGTAGTGAGGTGTGAGGTTGCAGTAACAAGGTTCAAGACTGTTAAGACCTACAAGGTCTCTTCTAGTTTTCACATACTCATTTCAGAGTAAGACTAGATGTGATAAGTAATCCTATTGGGAGGAATTTTAACGTTCTCTAGAATTCTAACAGCCGTATTCAATCTACATATAATTTAGTGCACATCCTAGTTCGTGCAGCAGGCAGAGAAGCATGTGACCAGGCACGGAAGAGAATTTTTGGAACCTGATCAGCTGAATTTTAGCAAGATGGCTGTGTATTGGATTTTGCACATTTTTACATTTATTGTTACTATTAGCATTTTACATTATGCTGTAAAGCTACTTAGAGCTCAAGCGAAGATCGTTGCAACTTGTTAAAGATACACACTGCCATTTCCAAAGTAGTAAATATTTATGGCATATAGGTAAGAGTCATGCTCTAGGATTTGAGGATCCTTAGGATCTGAGGAAGTTGAAGGTACACAAATCCATGGAACCTGATGAGATGCATCTGTGGGTCCTGAAGGAACTGGTGGATGAAGTCGCTAAGCCACTATCCATATTTGAAAAGTCACAGCAGTCCAGTGAAGTTCCCACCGACTGGAAAAGAAGGAAAATAACCCCCATTTTTAAAAGGAAAAAAGGAAGGCCTGGGAATAGAGCACTTCCTACTGGAAACTGTGCTAAGGTACACGGAAAAATAGGAGCTGATCAGCAACAGCCAGCATGGCTTCATTACAGGCAAATAATGTATGACTAATTTGGTGGCCTTCTCTGAGAGGATTACAGCATTGGTGGATAAGGGAAGAACAACTGATGTCATCTGCCTGGACTTGTGCAGGACATTTAATACTGATCTGCACAACATCCTTGTTTCTAAATCAGAGAGACATGGATTTGGCAGATGGACCACTTGGTGGATAAGGAATTGGCTGGACGGTCACAAAGACTTGAGGTCAACAGCTTGATGTTCAGCTGGAGACCAGTGACAAGTGGTATTCGAGAGGGTGCAGTGGGACCTAAAGGGTGCCTACAGGAAAGATAGGGAGGGGCTCTTTAGCAGGTACTGTAGTGATAGGACTAGGGCTAACTGAAAGAGGGGAGATTTACATTAGATAGCAGAAGAAATTCTTTCCTGTGAAGATGGTGAAACACTGGCCCAAGCTGTCCAGAGAAGTTGCAGATGCCCCATCCCTGGAGGTGTCAAGGCTAGGCTGGATGGGGCTTTGAGCAACCTGGTCTGGTGGTAGGTTTCCTGCCCAGGGCAGAGGGTTTGTAACTAGACGGTCTTTAAGGTCCTTTCCAACCCAAAGCATTCCAGGATTTGATAGCCTTAATTCTTGAGTATTTTTAACTTTGATTGCAAATTCTTGATGAAGGTTCTCAAAGCTTTAATCATCAGATAAGGTTGGACCAAATGATCCGTAAGGTCCCTTCCAACCTGGTATTCTATGATTCTACAATAAGTTACGACGATTCAGCTACATATGCAAGATCTGCATCACTCAGTGTACTGCTCGTAAGGGTTGCAGCCTGCAGTACCCTACACCTACAGTACCGTAAGACCTAGAAAACAGGGAAGCTGAAACTCACATGTCATTCGTATAAAAAGCAAAGCACTGCAGCAGCGTGGTAGAAATACCAAAGATTAAGATACACCATTGCAGAATGACAGAGTATTGCGCAATTTGCTTCCTCTGGATTTGCTTCCTTTTTAATCCGCCCAACATATTATATAATAAAATGAAGTTTAATAACCTTGCAAATATAACACATAACACATAACTAAGAGGCTTAGTTTTCCCCAGTGTGACTTCATAGGAAGTCCCTGAACCATTCACATTGGAAGGGTCCTTGTAAGGGCTGTATTCCAGTCTCCTGCACAGATAGATGTCAGGGCTGAACTCAGACCGGATTGATTCAGGCCTTGGCCCGTTGGGTCTTGAAAACCTCCACTAAGGACAGAGATTTTACCGTGGTTTTGGGCAACCTCCTTCACCATATTTATTATGACGGGCAAATACACATTTCATAAGTCATTAATGACTTACGTTAAAATTTGAGTATTGTTTTGAGCAATTTGTGGGGATTTTTCCCCGCATAGGGCGTCAAGGACTTATTTACTCTACCCATCAGTCATGCTGGTAACCAGTCGTTGAGAATAATGATCACCAAAAAAACCCATTAGTGATTACACGTGGGTGACACTTACGCAATCATTATACTGGTTGCCAGGTTGAACAACAATCTGTATGCATACTTAATATGCAGACACCTTATAAATAGCTAATAAATGATTAAATGAAATTGCTGTTTTCATAATGAATTAGTACAAAATCTGTTGAACATAACGTTTGGAATATTTAAATGGTTTAACATACTCCAGTTATAAGTACTCTGCAGCTGATTGTTATAACACAGATTCATCACTTAAGTATTTTTAAATTGTTTATATATGTCATTAGAATATGCCGGAACTTGTGCAATTTTTTTCTAAAATCATTTGTAATTACTGGGGTCAAACCACAGGCCAATTCTCGGGAAGAAAAAACGACAACCAACCAATGGTTCCCTCTTTGGACAGAATGGAAGAGAGCAGAAACAAGGGCTTGATTTGCATCACACTTGAATATAAGCGCCAGCAGCTGCTGCATTTGATCAAGACAAAATTTCTTTACCCAGATCTCATTCTGGGAAGCAAAATGTCATTTTTTTCTAAATCAGCTGCGAAGCTGAGCCTGGTTACATAATGTGCACTCTTCCCAAGTTTCCAGCATGCTGTATTTGCCCAAGAGAGGCTTGGATCATGTACAAATTTTGTTCTGAATCTCTAGTAATTCTCCCACAAATTTCCCGTGCCTGTGGAGTTCCAACGTGTTCAGTGCTACAGACCAACACTGCAAACACTTGAAGGGTAAAGGGAAAATGTTGGCTGCTCCAAGATCATGCTTTTCCAAGCTGAGGGATCCTTCCGTATGCATCTGTGTGATTTAGCCTCTGAACGTTTGAAGACCTTGCACTAGGCATCGTTCCTCTTATTCCTTCAAGAGGACAATATGGAAGATAGTGATCAAAATATATTTTCCATATTTCATGTTGAATCTGTGAGCAAAATGCAGGCATTTATGTTCTCTTGCAATCAATCTGTCAGAATCTGCACAGAACACAAGATACTGTATGCTCTGGAAGTGTATGTCATCTGCTATCTTAACAAACAGATGAAAAAAAGAGAACAACTAGTGGCCTTACCAGGTGAGGTAGGATTTATGTCATACTGATAATTGACATGCTAATCAGAACTGTAAAAAGCCTTAAACTAAAGAAAAAAGAATAAACTGTCTTCAGCATCGTACTAAAGATCTTATCTTCCTAGGAAAGCTCTGCAACTACTGAAAAGGCATTGCTGGAAGTCCAAGCCAGTCCCTACATAAAGCGATAGTTTATACAACCAAGAACAGCAATTGCTAATGAAAGAAATGCAAGGAGTTAAAGGGCATTTTACCAGCTCCGTGGACAACACCACGTGTGCAGTATGTACAATTTTCTCTTTCTAGGTGCACTGAGCCATGACAAATGTGCATTATTTTACAGAGATAAAATTTCACACGCAAATTTTCATCACTCTGGTTCTTCAGCCATTCTTAGAGTAAGACAAGTGTACTTAGGGTTGAGTCGAGTCTCCCCCTTTCCGAAGTGTTGAGATATTCTGCCTGAAAATAAGCTAGAAGGGCAGTGTCTTCTCTTCTGCTAAAACTCGCATCTTATTTCCCTCAGCAAATTTCCACACCAGTCACAGGACACCATTTATCTTATTACCCCCTTGCTGCTTTTAAAATAAAGAAATACCAATGAAAAATGCATGAATATTCAGTGAGCTGGATATTGAAGAACCTGGAAACTTCTACTATATGAAAATGAAGTCCCTTTTGTTGAATTACCATGCACTCCCTTTACATAANAAGGAGTTAAAGGGCATTTTACCAGCTCCGTGGACAACACCACGTAGGATTCATATCCTATAAAACTGCAAACATGTCTTACAGCTATTAAACAAGCCTTTGATCCTGAGGCATGTTGATGTCATGGGGTAGAATTTTGTAGACTTCAATTCTCCCGAGGAGAAATTTCACCAAAATAATTTCCCCCTTTGAATTTTATAAACAGGAAGTACTGCAAGGGGTGCACTTCTGAACCCCTCACATAACTTCTCCTTGTAGTAAAAACCCAGTAGTCTTCTGTGTCAGAATAACTACCCCTGTCTTATGCTTAGGCAAAAGTATCCCATTTGTCCCAAAACACCAATAAATCCTTTGGCGTTGCCAGAAGCAGAACATCAACCAAAGCCAGACTGAACTCTAACATCAGCTTCTCAAAAAACTTAGTTTCAAAGAAAGAACTAATTTGACTACTTCCATGGTTTCTCTGCTCAGCCATTCGGTTTGAAGCTATTCAGCTCCGCGCTCTGGCTTTTGCCTGTTAAGCATTCTGCATTAGAACCATCCATTTTCTCTGAACATTTTAGCATTTTCCTTCAGCACTTGGGTGCCTCTCCATGAGAATTTAATGTTTCGCCTTGGTTCTTATTCTCTGCTAGCCTGGCAAAACGACTCGGGCTTTTTTGATATTTTTCTCAGTACTTCAGTGTCTTGCCTCAAAGCTTCTCTTTATTGCGGGGTTCCAATGCTATAGTTTCTTTGAACACTTTCCCTTCATCCTGGCACTTTGCCTTTGTATTGCAGCATATTCAGCTCAGTACCTTGGTGTTCCACCCATGTGCTTCTACAACCATGTCTTCACGTCTATGAAATTTTCCTCTAGACTCTGCTCTCATTCTTTCCTACACAGGTGGTTCTTTGCAGCTCCATCATAATTTTACCAGGCTTAAGGCAAGGTCTGACATATCTTAGACAGCAGTGTAACACGGTGCTACCAGGAAACACAATGTACTCTGCTCCATCCCTCCTCCCACCCAAAAGAAAATGAGCTAAAAAATAATGAATGAATTCTCATCAGCTCCTGACACAGGAAGTTAAGGCAGTGATGTTTGCCTGGTTTCTTTTCTTTTTCTTATTCTGATACATCAGACACTCCTGGGAAGAAATTCCCATGAGAATTTTGTTGCTCCTGGTTGGGTAGTCTTTTCAAGTGGTACTGTCACCAATACCACTGGCACAGTACTCTTGTTACTACTGTTATTATTTTATGTCTACATGAAACATTTTCACTCTGCTTCCAAGCAAAGCATCCAATGTTTTTGTGTATTTTCAGTCAGAAAACCCTAATTGGAGAATGACATCAAGCCTCAGTTCTTTCCCAGTATATCTGAGGCTACTGTTTCTTGGTGTCGGTGCTTTCTTTTAGAAAGAAATGATCACATAGAATTCCGAAGGTCAATATACTAATTCCTCCTGGCTCAGTGTCAAGATCATACTGATTGTTTCATGACAAAAATACGGTAATAAGAATTCATTTGACAACCTTTTTCCAAAGCGTCCACTTCACTGAGCAATACATGCAGAAGTTAATACATTAGACATTCTCAAAGCAAAGCAAGCAGCTCCTAAACACTGAAAATATTTTGTTTCATTAAATACACCAAGCTGAATTTTTATATATATCTGAAAAACAAAGATACTGTAACTTTGAGTGACATATGATAGATACAATCCATGTTTTTATAAGTCAGCACAGCTCAACAGACATCAATCAAGATGTGCACATTTATATAGCTGTAAAAAAGTCATATATGTATGTATGAATATTTACACTAGGTACTGTAAATATATTCAGCTCTCTTAACACTGAATTTATTTGTGTAGAAAAAATAATCCAAAATTACAGATTCCTTCCTATAACTTGTTCTTCAAAAAAACAGTGGCAGGTTTGGATTTGGTTTTTCCCTCTCATCACAATGATCTATTTGTTAGAGTTGTATCGGTAACGTGCTGGTCAGTAAGATGATGGAACTATGTCAAGACTCCATCAGAAGCCACCCAACTTTTAAATCTTACTCTTTAGTAAGTGCAAAAGAAGGAAAAAAAAAAAACCAAAAGCAATGGACAACATTCTTATTAGAGTCCTCATCATGTCCTGAAAGCAGCAGGGTTTTGAGATAATGGCAACATGCAGCTATTTACAACTTGTTCACCTCAACGCTGGGCTCCGAGAGCCAAACTCTCTTTGCACTAGCTGGCATTTTCCCTAAAATCTTGCAAGCATTTGCGAAGGAAATAGTCACAAGATGGCAAATCATCTTTTGGAACCTATTGCTTTCATAACAAGAAACGTTCCTTTTAGGGCCTCTGTCCGTGGACAGGAGTCAGTGGGAGACAAAGAGGCACAGAAAAGTAGCAGCAGAGAGTGGATACGTGAAAAATGGCTTTCGAGTCATCTACAGAAATGACAGGCCAAATGTAAATACAGGTGAGAATGTAAAGAACATAAGATCTAACACACTGGAACACTGATACTTGAGACACACCCAAACACAATGCCACTAGGAGACATGTCACAAGACCCTTCCCTTAATCTTCCACCAACAGGCTACAGCACAAAAATTATTCTGCATAAATGAGAACATCCCTTTAAATTTTGTGATATTTCAGTCTTGAGCTAGAGTAGACGATGTCCTTCTTGGGTTGATTTACTGTCAATGGTAGTCACACTGTCACAAATGCCATGACTGGAGTTTACTCAAGAGAATTCTGCACATGAGTGTAACTGGGACTGCTTCATGAAGAGGTTTTCTCAAAACCTGTCAGCCCAATGTTTAACTCAGACCAGAGCCAAAAATTATTACTTTTATGACTACAGTGTGTCCATACATATATATAAGAAACACACACATGCTTTCAATAAAAAAGAAAACACACACATCTTGAAAATAAATCCTCGGTGGAAGGTAATCTTCACAAAATATTAAGAAAACTCAGAAGTATCATTCATCTTGGTATCACAGTGATTTTATTTTAGAGTCCTGAATATTTCCAGTATGACAATAGGACCACATTCACAGTCATGTACTGAACTGGTAAATTCACGTTGTGAATGGCATTGTCAGCTGAAATACGTACTATTCATAATGATGAGGCACTGTGAATACAGCAGTTTGTTATGCATATTATTTGCAAAGAAGGGTGTGACCTCCTGGAAGGCTGAATGAATGCAAAACTACTGTTGTTATGTTCAACAGATGCGGTTAGGACACAGTTCACGTTCTGTTGTTATCCAAGTTTTCAGTACATTTGTGCTTCATTGAAGACCTACACCAACAAAACAAAACTAATGCCAAAATTCACCCAAACTACAAACAAACTGTTTTCTTCATGGCAGATCTAGAGCTTTCTGAAGAAGCAGGAGATATTAACTACAAGAAAATGTTCAGAGGAATCTTAGATGACCAATTTAAAAGTTTGAAGCAACAAATTTTGATTAATTAATTTTGAAATATTTATCTGCGTTTTATCTTTTAGCAAGATACTCAAAACTCTTTCCCTTCACTGCATCTGTAATACTTCAGATGAAAAAACCCGAGGATGAAACAAACTGTTTCATCACAAATGATGAGTTTTTACTAGCGCGCTGCTGGGTCAGTCAAGCTTGAGTGAGTAATCAAGGGTATGAAGCGCCTCGTGGAAAGGCAAGCCTTTTAGCAGGCTTGTGCTGTCACTTTTGGATTTACCAAAAAAAGTAACTTGCCAAAGGATTGAGCTGCATTTTTTGAATTTATTTATTTAATCTACAGACCTTCTATTAATTCATTTTTATTTACATACAGAAAATGAGATTTTCAACATAAGGCCCTCCAAGTTGATTAACTGTGCGGTAAGAATTTTTTCTTCCATTCTAATGCTTTTTCTAATGTAGAAATAAAGGAAATATTAGTCTCAGGCTTCTTCCCCTCCAGTTCAGATCAGTGCTGTCTTACCTATAAAATTCTCCAAACAAAAGAGTGAAACTGCTCCTCAGACTTACTTTTAAACATGTGTGGTATTCCATTACATAATGCAGCAGTACAGACCATTGAAAGAGAAACAGCTCTTTGGTTTCTAAATCATCTTTGGGGTTTCTTTTTTGTAAGAGAGGTGCAGATAACTCACATTCATCTTCTCTTTAATGACTACTCCCAGTAGAATGTTTACAGCTTTTTTAACCTGTAAATCTGATGAATCTCTCAAGAGATTCATTAAAAACTTGAACAGGATTTTCTTCCCTTACAACAAACAATACTCTGGTAATACCTTGTAATAATGAACACATTCCAAAGGAAATTGAAAATCTGTGATTTCCCTATGGTTATACAGCTCATACGTATTATCTGTGATGGTAACTATACATTCAAATTACACTATCTTGCCTAGCTGTGATTGCAGTGAAGTACTTTTTGTAGAGTTTTTTATGGTGATTCAAATAAGGGAAGGATCAGAACAACTGTCTGTGTTCTGAGTTTGTGGATACCGTCTTCTATTTGCATCACACTATCTTCTTGTAGTTGCACCAATGCAAAAACAAACAGAATCTGTTCATATATCTGTGCCTTATTCAGAGCATTTCATACCAGGTTTCTACAATGAACACTTGTAATATCCTAACAGAGGCAGCCTGGATTAGCACTGGAATAGCATAAGTAGCTGACTTCATATCCAAAGTTGACTGTATATGGTTCTGTGTCATATTCCTGACCATCGGTCAAGGAACAGCATTTGTTGTTATCACTACTTCACACTGGTTCATCAGGGCGTTTCTTTTGTTAAGACTTGTCTCACATAATAGCTCAGCCCTGAATACAAGGTGGAAAAAAAGTCATCTCTGAATGTTCCCAGTTGATGGCAAAAATAGAAAGCCTGAATGATAAAGAGTAACTGAAAACCAGTTCATCCCCTCCTCCACACAGTGCGGGGGGGGAAGGCAAAAATTTTTTGCTGCTGGAGGTGACTAATTATATTGACATTTTTATATTCAGCACCATCAGGGTTGATCATCCCAAAGCAAGCCAATGCCCCATGTCTCAAATACATACTAGCAAGCGTAGAGCGCACGTTGCAGATCTCTTTCTACGACAGACACTTCTTCTGTAGAATATTCTGCATATTTAGGAAATTTTACAGAATACTGTAGATCAGCACTTTATCATTAAATTTTCTAGTGATAGAAAAACAGTCCCTATGCAGAGTACCTCCTGGAACTCAGGGAAACTTTGATTTAGCTCCTTGGCCTACCGAAGATTTCCCTGTATACCCTCTGCTCTTTTCCTTTATTTAAAATCCACATCTGCAGGGTTCTGAAAATACCAGACTAAGGGCGTCTATGGTACAAATGCAATACAGCCTTTTACACACATTCATTAAGATAAACAAATAATTAGGACAAGAAGCTTTCCTTGATGTAGTCTGAAGGAAACAGACTGTCATTGTGGAATAACTATGTTTAATGACCGAGCAACTACAAATAAACTGCAAACAGTGCAGATTTATTGAAATATTTAAGTAACACCTAAGGATTTTTCAAGGGAAAGAAAGTGTTTTGTTCAGAGAGCAGAAACAAAACGGATGGTGAAATGGTACAGCAAGAGTCAAGGATGGAAAATACTAAATGAGTACATTCAGTATTCTGCTGAGCTTCCAGTTAAAACTGTCCCAAACCACACCAATACAAACCCATGGAAGTAATTTTTAACCTAAATTTCAGTGAAGTTTAGTATATGCAGTATTATGATCTGGACACGGGGATCGAGTGCCCCCTCAGTAAGCTTGCAGAGAACACAAAGTTGGGTGGGAGTGTGTTGACCTGCTGGAGAGTAGGATGGCTCCGCAGAGGGATCTGGACAGGCTGGATCAAAGGACTGAGGCCGGCAGTCTGAGGTTCAGCAAGGCCAAGTGTTGGGTCCTGCACTTGGGTCACAACAGCCCCCTGCAGCGCTAAAGGCTTGGGGAAGAGTGGCTGGAGAGCTGCCTGGCAGAAAAGGACCCGAGGGTGTTGGTCGATAGGTGGCTGAGTATGAGCCAGCACAGTGCCCAGGTGGCCAAGAAGGTCAACTGCATCCTGCATCATGTGGCCAGTAGGACTGGGGCAGTGATCGTCCCCCCGTGCTCAGTGCTGGTGAGGCTCCACCTCGAATACTGTGTCCAGTTTTGGGTCCCTCACTACAGGAAAGACATTGAGATGCTGGAGTGGGTACAGAGCAGGGCAGTGAAGCTGGTGAGGGGTCTGGAGCACAAGTCTTGTGAGGATCAGCTGAGGGAGCCAAGGTTGTTCAGCCTGTAGAGAAGGAGGCTGAGGGGAGACCTTATCACCCTCTACAACTCCCTGAAAGGAGGTTATAGACAGGTGAGTTTGCTCTCTTCTCCCAAGTGACAGGTGATAGGACAAAAAGAGACAGTCTCAAGTAGTGCTAGGGGAGTTTTAGATTGGATATGAGGAAACATTTCTTCACTGAAAGGTTTATTAAGCATAGGAAGAGGCTGCCCAGAGAAGTGGTGAAATCGTCATCCCTGGAGGTATTTAAAAGACAGGTAGACATGGTGCTGAGGGACATGGATAAGTGGTGGACTTGGCAGTGCTGGGTTAACAGTTGGACTTGATCATTCTAAAGGTCTTTTCCAACCAAAATGATTCTATGATTCTGTGATCCTTTTAAACATTAAAAACCATACCAATGACATCATGTTATACAGACAGCATGGAAAATAAGTGAAAGCACCTGAAGCAAGGAAATAGTCTAATCTAGCTTTAACAACCACCACCAATAATCATGAAATCCTAGTTCAGACTCAGGCACCTTCATCACTGCTTTCCAGTGCACAATTTTTGTTTGAGTGGCAGCTTTGAAAAATAATTCCATCATGAAACAAAGAATAGAGTGTAATTTATTAACACAGGAAAGATTCTTTTCAGACAATTTTTAAGAACCTTGGTTTAATTTACAGTGGTTTTCTTTTATTTAGTGAAAGAAATTAAATTTCTGTCCATAAAAATACTGCCTATTCTCAACCTTCTCTTACTGTTTTGTGTGTATAGTCCATACATTGGTAAGTCCCTCTCTAGAAACGGCATTTCTTGTACTTTTGTAGCGAACCTGTCAATCAACCTCCAGATACTTGTAGTAAAGAGCACTAAACCATCAACATGAAGAATCAGCAGAACACTCTTCCCAAATACAAACAAAATTACACTCCAGCGAATGTGTCCACTCCAGAAAAATCTCAGAAAAAAGTGAACGAACAAGTTCATCTTACAGCTCTGATGGTCAACTCACTTAGGTTTTCTAGGACTAAGAGAAAAGAATCCATCTGGGGTTTTCTCGCCCTCAGCTTAGTTTGTAAAGCTGAGGCTTCTGCTTTCCAGTGGCTTTTCTGAGAACAAAAACGTACAGCAAGTCCTCCTCAGAAGCAGAAAGGAAACTAAAAAGTCTTTCATAGATCAAAAGCAGGACTTTAAACTGTATTCAGAACATCACTGCAGAAAGCGAGGAGCTGACTTGTTGAAGCGGCAGCCTGTCTAGATAACCTCAGTTCAAGGGAGCCTCCAAAAAGTACACCAGATAGCACACACAGAGACAGGAATAGCAGTGGGATCCAACTCCAAGAACAACAAAACAGCTCTCTTTTCTTCACTAGTAGCTTCCTTTTACTGTCCTGTTTCTCACTTCTTCACTACTCCTTGAACCAGAACAGCAAGGACGTAGCAAGCTCCTGAATTTGAGGGGAAAATTGCAATCAAGACAAAGAGAAAAGGTATAACCTCTAGAGAGGAGTCAGTGTCTCATTCATAGAACCACAGAGCAGTTCAGACTGGAAGTCACCTCTGGAGATGCTCTCAAGCCAAGCCTGCTGAAAGCTTCTAAGTTACATTGGTTTGCTTAGGGCCTTAGGTCAGGCTTTGAAAAGTTCCAAGGATTCTTCCTCCGTATTGACTGAAAATCTGTGTTGTATGCACAAAGGAGAAACTACTTCAAGTATTTCTTGCAGTTTACTGTCAACATTATCGTACGTGCTTGCAGTTTCAAATAACTCACACTTTATATCACCAGGCAACTCGGATGAATACACAGTTTAGGTTTGGGCAAATAGAAAATGGCAAAGATTTAGTGCAAATTAGCATGCATCACCCAGCCTAAAATCACACCGGTGTCAAGGACACTGGGCAGCTCTTCATATTGACAGAAATGTGTAACTACAACTAGGGCTCTCTTTTACAGGGTCCTTCATAAAACTGATAAGATCCTCAAAATCTGAGAAAGAAATTAGCTGTTGCCAGCCCATAAAGGATTTGAGAGGTTCCTCCCTCCAAAACGATTATGGCTGAGGTTGTAAGAACTGCATCAGTCAAAGCTGTATCTACTAAAAGAAAAGGAAAGGAGGAAAATCTGCCGTAACTGTGGTTCACAAAATGATGGATGGCATCCTTCACCTGTTCTTATGGATGACAAAACAGTCTATTAAAAATGCTAATTCCCTCAACGATCAGACTATGTGAGGCTCATCGATAGGTATTTTACTACCGCAGTGACTCACTGAAGCTGTTTCCAAGAGTATTTCAGACTCTCAGCATTTCGACTTCCCTGGCCCTTAGAGGTTCCCTGCACTTTATCTGTCTTCCTCATCAGACATATTTGTAATATCCCAGTGTTACGTATTTATTATATATACATATAAGCAGCAGTTAAAGAGGTGCCCTGACCAAGTTACCTCTTTCATCACTGAAACACCCGATTTTTTCAGAGAGTAGTTTCTGTTGGTTGGCTGATATCTCCATCAGCCACTGCCTCGCAGTTCAGCAGATGACCAGTGACAATTTTGGCCTCAGCAATGACTAAATCAAGACATAGATCCAATACTCTGGAGTGACTGCATTTCCAGAATTTAGTTAATCTTGCAATAGCCATACTGTACCACCTGCCAGCCACTTCTAAGTCACTTACTCTAAACCTTTTTCCAATGATTTCTTTCAAGCTTTTTTAGCGTTTATAATACAATAAAACCTAAAAGTACCATACCTGCCAAAATAAATTACATATAAAGAACTGAGACTGTACACATTTTCTGCAGACTGATGTTGCACTAGTTTTGATTCCGGCATTATTTTTTAAATACTCTTTTTTTTTTTTAAGTGCTGTACAAAAATAGAAACATTGACATTAAGGGGACTTATACAAATGGCTCTTATATGAAGACACATTAAGCTCTCATCAGACTTAACAGGAAAATATTCTGGGGGTTTACATTTTCCCATTGATGTTAAACAATAACCAACACCTGAAACCTGCTTTAAGTTAGAAGAGCCACAAAATACAGAATGTTAAATAAGAAGTAATAGGCCTCAAAGTCAACCCACGTCATGATACTGTACAGTCTCACTGTAACAGATTCATTTCTCTGACTCTTCTCTAATTCTTCTGCTCCTCCTCTCTATTCAAGTATTTAAAATCTGCTTGAGCAAATCAGGACATAAATGTTCCTTTAAAAATCTTGTGCAACTCTGGTAAGAACTGCAAGTATGTACCTTATGGTCATAGCTTGGTTTTAGCTTTTTGACAGAATAATCATCCTTAAGTTCCACCATATTTTGAATATTGGATGTGACTGTCACTGATATTGAAAGAAATGTAAGAGAAGACGAATGAGGTACAAACTGTTACTATAACCAGCCTTTAACAAAAATGAACTGTTTTCAAAAATACTTAAAAGATTTCTGAAAGCAGGCAAGCTTCAGGCTCTTTCAGAGTCCAACTCACTTTGAAAACGGGACTTGTACACCCAAACCATGGAAGTCCTTTCGAAAATACCAGTCTTGGCTCAGTTCCATTGTAAAAATTATTAGTTTACTGCTTTCCAACATCAATTAACAAAGTTAATTCAAAGACACATTGTTTTCCAAGAACCTCAAGAAACTGAGTATCTGTAATCATTCAAGAGGAACGTGAACTCTTTATTGTTTTATACTTGTTTCCTCATTGTGGTATAAAGGAGGCAATGGTCATTAAAAAGCTTTCACCTACATGACATTTCCATTTCTATTAGAAAATATCCTTTCACTCTATAATATTATGCTCTAATAAAGAAAGTGGTCAAAGAAGTCAGAAGGAGTGGGCACCACGTACATTCAATGTGCTTTGCTTTCAGGGACAAGAGAAGTAAGCAGGAAATTTTCAGACGCTTCCATTCAAACATTCAGAAGTGACACAGGCAAATCCTAAACTCTTTAGGCAGCCATTGGTATTTAGTCACCAAGAATCTCTCTTAGCACATAAGCTTTGGGTTGCTCCGTGAGGCTCGTGGCTCCACACAGGCACAGTTCATGGTCCTACAGCCAAGACACGGGGCTGGTTCATCCCACACATCCTAACCTTATGGCTCAGTGAAGAAAACAGTTAGTGACCACACGCACTAGTGACACACTTCTTTGACACAGGCTACTCACGGCTTTGCTTTCTGACTCACGTTCAGCTTTTTAAGTGAGGACCTTTTTTTTTTTTTGATATGCCAAATGTCTTTCCACCCCTCTTTGTAGCCTGAAACACCTTGAGTTAATGATCTATGAATTCAGCTCAAACATACTTTGTATTATGCTTTAGGGTACCTTCAGAGCAGTTCTTGAAAATAGTTTTATTTGTATTTGTAGATAAAGCTTAACTGTGAAAGACAGAAGCTAACCAGTATTTGACTGAACATATTGTCAAAACGTAAATAAATATAACTGATGGCCCACGATTCTGTAGCCTTTTGAAGAGGTATTTTAAAGATGGTTTTTGTGAAGTGTGGTTAAATGTATTGTTTTTATAAAGAGCTTACATGTGAAAAGGTGGGAAGAATATGTGAACACCAAAAATGTTACAATAGTTCCACTTTGTAGTTGTCATTATTCCAGATGGATTACATACAATAAAATGTGCTTACTTTCCAGTATCTAAAGTCCCTTCTATAACTTTCATTCGTCATATTTATTAATGCCATAAACAATTATACATGTACAGATATGTGATTTTTCCCCCTCAAGTTTATGGTGGAATCATGAAAGATAAAGGAGCAATACCTGCTACTTCAGCTGCTACTTGGCCAGAGGAAAAGGCCACTCTCAATTATCTTATAAAACTAAACCAAACTAACTAGGACAACAAACCCCTTGATTTACTTTATATCCAGCTTTCTTTAGTAAGTCATAAAATTACAGACACCCTGATCATGAATTTTAAAAAGAATTCTCTGGTAATTAGACATGAACGAACACTTGTCTGACAAGCACTTAACTGATCTCCTGTAGTAGAGTCCCGATTACAGGAAACTATTATGAAACCCTTAGCTGGAATCCATTCATTCTGGGAAAGTCTCACATGCAGACAAGCAGGGAGATGAACAGAAAATTAATTGTATGCATTTCATTCCCGATTTTCATCCCCAAAATTATTACTGTGTTGCCTTGTATTCGAGATCTTAATTCGCAACACATTGCCACGTGCATTTCCAAGGGTTCGTGAAATGACTGACAAAGTGAAGCCATTACTCCACTTAATGACAGCTTTAGTTTCATGCCTTATATCTTGCATATATTTATAAGTTACTGGCAGCAACTGTAATCTGACCAAACTACTGCAGTGAGATCCCAAATTATTTGAGTCCAGAGTTACACATGCACGTCACCGTTCCTATTAACTCGCCCTATCATGGAGTTTCAAAACAGTAGAGTTCCTCTGCACCTTTCTCTAGGGAATGCTACGGCACACTCAGCTGTTCAACACTGACAAGTCAACTCTAGGTCTTTCAACATAAACATCGTACAAGTCCTAAGAAACCCCCTTTCCAGTATGTGCATCCAAACTGCACCCTGGCACGATGCTTCCCCTTGAAGCTACTCTTCATTTCTGGAAGAGAACTACCCACACACCCAGGTGAAACCAGTGATCCAGGTAACCCGGTGCCTGTGAGACACACAGTTTCATAGCGGTTTCTCAAAAGACAGGAAGATACATATTTTAATAATTCCAACGCAATCACAAAACCTGCATAAGCGACTAATGACATGGGTTTAAATTATGATTTCCATTAGCAGTGATAAAACTCAGTTCCTTCTCAAAGTCACGAAACTTCCTTTCTCAGTAGGATTATCAAAAAATGTGACCTAATGCAATCGGCGTTACAGGCTAAAGGCAGGCAGTTGACGTTTTCATCGCTGCTCCCTGTGCTCCATTTTAATGGCACCTGCAGTTCTGTCGTCCCCCAAATATTTTTCACTTTCCTTTTAGTGGGCCAGGGACTTTTGGGTACCAGGGACTTAAGCTGGACATGACTGGGTGTGGCTTTTGTGTGCCCACGTAGGTGATCACAGATCTACTAGACTGATCAGGGATCCAGATCACAGACTTGAGGCATATACATTTATTTAACAAAATAGCACAGCGCAGTAACAATGATGGTGTAAGCAGTTGGTTAAATGAAATATGCTGTGCCTAAAGCATTCCAAACTTTTCCTTGGATTTTTTTTTCCCTTTGCATGCATTTCCTGCTACTTCAATAGGCAGCATAAAGCGCAGATAATTACTAATTAAAATCTTACAAAAATTATAAAAGCATGTCCTTAAGGATGTAGCAGATAAACACTGATATACAAACAGACTTACATCACCAGTGACATCGTATTTCTAGACCAGCTTGGAGGAAGAAAATCATCCCCAAACCGACCGTATCAAATCAAAGCAGTACACCAGGCAAGATGCTCCCTGGCAGGAAGATGAAGCAGGCAAAGTTTCTGAGCACAGTGAGCTGCTACATTAAACCCCACAGTGATGGGGTATAAATACAGTGGACCGCCTCTGTTTATAATTTCACTATGGACTTTGGAAGTCTCCAACAATTTCAACGTTCATGTGCCTCTCTGAGAACATATCTGGCTCTGCTGATCTGGTGATGCAGGTTCCCTGGAAATTACAGAATCCTTGCGAAGTGCTGTGCAACTTAAGTGAAGGAAAACAACAGCCATTCCAAAAGAACTTCCCTGAAAGGTTAGCAAAGAACTTGCTGTTAAGCAGGCAAAGTTCTGTCAGCCTTGCAAGATGAACTCTCCACAGTGATGCCTTCTGTACCCCAGCAACACCTTCTGTACCCCAATAACATGCTGAGCTCCTAAAGGAGTGGCAGAAAGTAAAGTATGTACATTATGTAAAGCAAGAAGCAATTGCTGAAGCCCTGTTCCCACATGATTTTTTCACAGACTCCAGGAAGCTTTGGCTCAGGCCATGTTAGACCAAGATGGCTAAATCTTACGTAATCTATGAGAAAACAGTTATCTGAAATAAAGTCATTTTCAACAGGGTATTTATTAAAAGAAATGACAAAAGACTTCAAATAAAAAGAATGTTTAAGTTACAGAAAACTCTTTATGGTGTTTTGTTCACTGTCAAAACGACTGTGATTTGATTGTATCTACAGACTTTACTTCCAGTCTATTTTCATCTGTATTCTAATTTTCACATTAAATTACCCTGGACCTTCATGAAACCTCCTGTGCAAGTGGGATACATTTGATACGCGGGAATTTTTTCATTCAGATATGAAATCTTCTTGCATGACTGAAAACATTACTCATTTCTTGTACTTGGAAAAATGATTATTTTCTAAAAAGTTTGTTAAAATAGATTAAATATCTATAAAAATAAAACATCCCTATCTCTTTCATTCACTTGTGCCAGAGGCGGTAAATACTATTATCATCAATCAAAAGGTATTTTCCACTAATGCCACTTTTACTCACAATATAACATCTTAAAGACAAGTTTAAGGACAGTTTAAACTCTTCTTTCAGTGGAGCTTTTAAATGTGCGAAAGCTATAGAGGCTTTATTCTTTCTGGCAAGTCACGCTACTAATTCAGAGACCGTAATTGAAAAAGACTGTTTCAAACCTATTTTCCTTACTTTACCGTTGGATAATGAGAATGGGAGTCTCCCCACAGATCTTAAGGGATAATCAAATTCCCATTTCCACCCTAAATTTCCTGCTTCATATTACTTGCCTGTATATTTGCAAGGAGAGTGAGTTTTCAGAACACCCGAGAAAGATACGGTCACCACTACTTCACTGCACTGAAGACAGACAACCATTAGAAATTTCCTCTCAATGATCTCATAGCAGGAAGAGGTAATTGGGACAGAAGACTATTCATTTCCCTTATGAATTTTTTTTTTTAATGACAAAACTTTCATTCAAACAATACTCATTTATTTCATCCAATCCAAAACACTTGGAACACAACAAGCTGTATCTTGAACCTGCTACTTGACCATAGGTACAATACAGCATGTGCAACTGTAGCATCCAATCCACGTATTTTTAATTCTAGTCTTTTTACCTTTTAACCTGAAATATGCACGCAATTATTGTCAGCATTCCCATAGTTTGTCTGCTGAGATGAAGCAACCACTTCACTGCTAGAAGGTGGCTATCTCTTTGAGACAGGCAATTGTCAAAAATTTGGGGATGCTTTAGGAGAAAGGCTTCTGTTTAAGTGTCAAGTGACCATTAGTCCCACTGGCTGTCCCCGTGATGGAAATTGGGATTACCACATCCACCTGGCCAGTGTGCTTTAGCAGCAGCAGCCCCCAAATGCTTTGACCACCTGGGCTGGACAATCAACATTATTCAAAAATGTTTAGTTTTTAGTAGCTCATAGAGTAACTTCACTGGTTCAGGTACGAGGTTTGGGGGTTGTTTTTTTCCTTGTAACTTAACTCTCAAAGGAACTGCCTGGAATAACGCCAAAGGCATTAGCTCTAACACAAGCTAAAAGTGAACCATTAAACTGAGACCTGACTAATCCGTGTTTTGAGCCAGTGCACTTCTCCTTTAAAAAAAAAGCCCTGTTAAACAGCCACAGGCCCCTCTGTAATCCAGGTGTAAATACTCACCTGAATCCACACGGGGTTTTCCAAATCTGAAAGGATTTTTTTTTTTCCCCTTTTCATCTCTAATTTTTTCAGGCAGGTGTTATTTTCTACCAAGCTTTCTAGAAATTCAAATTAACAGAGCTCCATTAGCAAATGCCAGGTGTTACTGTACTTCATTGCCTAGTATATCTTTCTTTTTTAATATATGAATGTGTTTAACTTAAGTTTAGAGGCCATCTTTAAAACTAGCTATTAAATTACTAAACAAATGGGTGATTTAATTGAAAGACTGACGTATTCTTAACTATGGGAGTGTGAAGGGCTCCAGTACAAGATTACTCAAGTCCATGTAGAATACAAATGCAATACAGGACCACAGGTTCAGATCTTTGATCTCCTTTTTTTTGCAGAGGCTGTGATGTATAAAGCCAATTCCACTGAGCAGACAGTACTACACTGAATATAAATTATCCTTTAACTATAGCAAGGCTCACATTTAAAGAAATGCTGCAAGGGTGAACAATGCAGCCATGAAGCAGAGTTCTTCTGTAGCAAAAATACAGACCAAGATCTGCATGGATAATCATGGTTTCGAAAGGCAATTTTTTCCTTAGCTGTTATTTTGTAAAAAAATAGAGTCAAATCTGGAACATTTCTACACACAGAAGTACAATTAAAGCACGCTGCTTGCTCTTTTTATGAAAAACATAAGCTAGGAATACTTGCTTTATTTTCCAGATTAAGCATCATTCCCCGAAGGAGCATTAACAAGTGATTTTAAAATGTGGAAACCAACAGTCTCAACTGAATATAGCTTAAAATTTCAACACATCTTTTCCACATCTCTTTTTAGAGGAAGGACCTTCTGCCTACTGAGCTAACACTAAGCTCCCTGGAGTTTAGCCATGAATATTCTAAACCCATCTCTTAAATTCACTAAAAGTTGTCTTTTGCCAAAATAATACGCTTAAGAGGAATTCAATAAATTTACGCTGCTTTTCTTCATTTTATTTAAAATAAACATTTCCATCTCAACTTTATGCCAAATACACAGTAAGAGGGAGACTGGACTGTGGAGCTATTACCTCAGGTTTACCAATGAGAAAACAAATTACTTCTGAGAACATCAGATATTTGGGTTTGGTTTATTCCATATAGTTTTGAATTTAAACAGCTCTTTTGCAGTTACAGATAAATCCAGTTGAGTGCTCTTACAGGAATGTCTCTTCTGCTCACATCAGTTATAACTTAGGTTCTAAGAAATGGTTCTTTCCCGCTCTGTGATGTTTATATTTGTGCCAACTTTGTTGGGGGGGGGGAATGTTAGTAAAGAAGCACATAACAGTTTTTTCCTATCTTACCTCTCTTGACCTGGGTAATCTGACCGATCAATGTTACTTCCACTCCTGATGAGCAAAAAGTTAAAATTTATCTTTGGCGTAATCTTTTTGTTTCCTTTCAGTAAGGCCTGAAGAATATGCTCTTTGTGGCTCAGTTCTCTATGCCAGAATAAAATGTAGCACAAAAAGAATGCGAGTGTGAGTTGATAATATCTACTGTCCTCAGCTCTGCTCTGGTTCAATAAATTTGAACATCTTCTCCCCTCCTTTGCCAATTGAGATAAGCAGCAACAATTACTCAAAACGTACTATCAACTCAAGCTCAAAAGCCAGGATCAGATGAGTCAACTCCACCTCTCTCAAGCTCACAGCTTCTTTCAGTGTCCAAGGGGGGCAAATAAGTCCACATTTCCCTCTTGACATACACCTCGCAGCTCCTTCTTACAGGCAACTACACCAAGGTTGCAAAAAGAAAGCCAGATAAATCCTCTGCTGTCCAGATTGCCTACAAGGTTTCTGCTTGCAACCAGCAGGCTGTAAAGCTTTGTGCCATTATGGCAAAAGTCACAAATGAACCAGCCTTTTCTTCCCCAACCGATAAAATTCTCTCCTTGCCTTTCTGTGGTCTCCATGGCTGAAACCAAGAATTCATTGGACATCACTGCAATGCCTCTAGCCAATTCTAACTGCATCCAGAGCTTGAGCAAATTAAAATATATTTCAGCTTGATCTGGTTTTCATCCCATGCCAGTACTCCACATATACAGCAACTTTAAGCTTACAGACATCCCTTCACGGTTCAAGAAAATCCTTCAATCAAAGAACTTCATTTACAATCCAGCATAGTTTTTGCTTTCTCGTCTCTCCACAGCAGCAAGGCATTTTGATGCAATCCTCATTTAATGCAATCTCCATTACAGGATTATGATCACATCAATAAAATGTTCCATATGTGTGGGGTTTTTTTTCCATCCCTCTCCCTCTCTCATTAATACTAGGCACTGTATCTGCAAAAGCCCACCAAATCAAACAGGATGATGGGATGCTCCAGGGAGGTAGCGGGGGGCACACATTCAACAAAACGCAACAGCCAATGCAAACTGCCCATCAGAGACAGAGACCGTAGATCTCATTCCTGAGCTGTGTGAGTTAGCTCACTGTCCGCACTGTGAGCGTAGATCATAACCATGCCGTGTTATCAGACTAAAAATAAATACATCTTTTTAATCACTTGTGAGCTCCATGTACTTTTCACAGGAGCAGACTTAAATTTCACTTGATCGGTTCCAGCCTATCAATACTGTTCCGGATGAACTGCTGATGCTCTGCTGAAACGGGGGTGCTGGACAAAAGATACCAACCATAATAAAAGGATATAAAAATCCCTCTTTTCCCCGAGTCCCCTTCTTACCTTCAATGCCTTCTCTGCACAAGATGTCAATCTACATGGGCTCCTCAGCACATCATCAAGGCGTTTAGAGTAGTGAAGGCTGCCCCACTGCATGGAAGTTAGACCGCTTTGCAACAGCAAATCCTCGATCCAAAACACAAGCAGCTTCTTCCCATGCAGCGTGCCGAGCACGATTCATAAGCGACTTCCACATGGGGAATAAAATTGTAAAAGAAAGGGAGGAAAAAGAGAAAAAAAAAAGGTATCCTAACTTTTAGGTAAGCCTGAGTTTGTTTTATTTCTGTTGGCTTTAGTTAATTAATTGCTTTTGCCGCTGCAAAAGGACAGAAAAAGCAATCGCGCCCTGGAAGCCCCACACCAGTCCGCAGAGGTCCTGCCGCGTAACCTAAGTTGCGCGGAGAGACTCTGAACTCGGCGCCGCTCCGCCGCGCAGCCGGCAGACTCCTCTCGCCGGGCGCCTGCGGGGAGCGCAGCGCCAGGTCCCCCCCGCGGGGCAGCCGCTGCCGCTGGGCGCTCGCCCTCCTCCGGCAGGGTCGGCCGCTGGGCTGGATGCCGNCGCCAGCCGGCCCTCCCCGTGGCTGACATCACCGCTAGGAGGAGGAGCGACAGCGGGAGGCGAGCACTGGGCCGAGGGGGGTTCCCCCTCCCGGAGCCGCCCTGCCTGTTCCTCTCGGAGAATCCCCCGAAAGCGGCGGCGTGGCCGCTCCGCCGCCTCGCCGGGGGCGGCCCCGGTCTCCGCCGGCGCCCCCCGCCCCGCGGCACAGGCCCGGCGGGCGGTTCCCTGCGCTCCCCCACCCAGGATCGGGAGGACCGGTCCTCAGGCCCGGGCGCTGGTACGGAGCTCGGGGTGGCCAGGCAGCACTGCGCCAGCCGCTCACCCCTGTCCCCGCCGCCCAGGCTCCCCGCCTACACAAGCGCCGCGACGGGGAGTTGGGGGGGAAGGTGAGGAAGCCCCCTCCGCCGCCTGGCCTCGGTCCGGCCGGGAGAGCGCCCGTGCCCGCGGGGGTGGCCACCGCCACCCGCTCCGGGCTCCGCCACCCCACTGCGGGGGCCGCCGACAATGCGGCCCGTGTCCCCTCCGCTCTCCCTCGGCAGAGCCCGAGACGGGGACAGAGGAGCTGCCGGCCCGAGCCCCGCTCCCGCGGCAGCGCAGTCGCCGCGCCGAGGCTCTGTGGAGCCCGGCCGGGGGCGTCGCGTGGGGATGCGCTCCCCGGACTCGGCGGCCAAGCGGATGTGGAGCGCCGGGGGCGAGGGGTGGTGGGCGGGCGTCCCGCGGGCTGACGCGAGCGCTCCTCGGGGCCGGGGTCTCAGGGAGGCCGGGAGAACCGAGCCGGGGACGCCGGGACGGAGGCGCGGGGTCGTGCCGCACCTCGGGCGAGGACCAGCTGCCGAGGGGAACGCGGACGGGAGACTAGCGCCGTCCCGGGGTCGCCTCTGGGCAGCCCTCGGTCAGCCGCCAGACCGGGCTGGGCCGCGATGGGAGGCGGCGGCGCTTCCCCAGGGCGCTGCAGCTGTAGGAGACCGGGGGCGGGGGGGAGCCCGGCCTTTGCCAAGTCAGTTCAGTGTATGTGCAGGATCAGTGATTGCGAAGTGAGGCTCTGTTGGTGAGTTCAGCTATTTATGAACACTTGCGTGAAAATACAGTTTAATTACTAGTTAATTTGTGGTGTTGATTTTAATAATTTGCCTATCTTGAATTATTTGCAGTATTTTGCCAGATGCCTGCAGTAGGCACTTCTCAGTGAACACAATAATTATTAGTAAATAATTTAGCAATTTTTTCTGTACTTTGCTGTGGGGTGAGGAGAGTGTTTTAAACTCTTTTCTGGTGAACAAGAAAAGCAATCGCACTTACCCTAACAGCACACGGTTTTGCATGTGTCCTTCTTCAAAAATAGTATGAAAATGTATATGAAAGCCTTGTTTCACCTTCTTCACTGTAGCAAGATGTAAGTGATATCTCACTTTTATCTCTAAATATAGTTTAAACACCAGGATTTCTTTGCAATAAAGGTGTATAAGAGAGAGGATGAGAGAGTTTTAAAAAATGCTTCTAAAAATCCTCAGTCGTTCAATGCATTGTATCTTTTTTTACCTGTTAACTCAAATAGTCAATGAGATTCTTTGAATATGGACTTGGAAAGAACAATCGTGTGGCCAGTAACCACGCTAAAATACTACAGAAGAGATGTAATTTCTTTTCTCCTAGGTTATATTTCCATATCATATTTCAGTTGCCTGACTTTGACCTAATGCCCATTATATTTTACTGAATTCTATGCATTTAGTGAAGTTGGGACTTCATTATTTCTGTCCCATGTACGCAACAGAGAACAGGGGTACCTCGTTATGTACAAACAGAACATTACCCACAAATTAGAGTTCATGTCCTGGCTGCAGTGCAGCACAACGCTGAGGGTAATGCCTGCCAGGCAGTTACGCTTATTTATCAAGATTTCTGAAAAATTTGTGATAAAAAGTGAGATGAAGCATATATAAAACAACAAAAGGAAAAAAATACAAGCAGCATGCAGCTGTGGGTGCTTGGTTTACAGCATGTTGCTGGCATACAGATTAGGAGTGGTCCTCAATGCTTTTAATACTTATTTCATTGAGCTGTCATTACAATGGATTTCTAAAATAGCCAGATCCATAAAAGGCATATTGTAATAGAAAACTCTATTTTGCACCTAAGAAGAGGCAATTGAAGAATGAATTATATTGTATTGTTTGGCCACTGTCATGTTCTTGTCCTCCTGGCTTCATATTAAAGTAAAATAAAGATTATTATTTGGGAAAAAAAAAAAAAATACTGGAAGAAGTTTGAATATTACTGGGAGTGGTAATGACCTACATGATGGTTTGTCCTGTGCAAGAGCAATCAACTGTGATAGCATCAGCCATTCCCGAAAGGGAAGCACGCAGCCTGGCTGGGGGGGGATGACCCAGCCTGCTTTTCAAAGTGGTGTCCGAGGATAAGCTGCAACGGGTCCAGCCGTTCAGCCTGAACTATATTGGAAATACACAGAAGGCAAATTTAGTGAGAATTGTTATTTCATTTAAAAAACCACCAACAACAACAAAACCCAAAGAGGTAGAAGGAGCAGATGGCTTATTTAACTGCTCTTGGAGATGAACTGGTACCCCTGCAAAGGGCAAACCCCCTGTACAAATCAGAGCACTTCCATGATGAAAATGAAGAGTCAAAGGCAGAGTAAGATTAGGTCTGTCCTTGCAGCAAATGCATTACTTTACTAAGAACAAAAATAGTTGTGCAAATCAGAAGGTTTTGCTGCTACCCTTGATTCAGATCAAGGTCTAAATCCTGAAATTGTTTGTTACTCTAAGCACATGAAGAGGCCCCACAGGAACTATTCACATGTGAAAAGAGCTAGGACCAGAGCCAAAGTTTTGCATACTGTGAAGGTCAAGTTCACTTCCTTGGTAAAACTTGCACTGAACAGAAAAACTCTGGGAAATATGGTTTCCATGCAGCACCTGCAGCTGATTCTTCAGGGTGCTGTGTGCACTGGGGCTGACTTAGAGCGGTTTGTGCACTAGCAGGTCCCTGTGATTTTGGAGCTGGATGGCTTGCAGGCAGGCTGCTGCCTTGCAGAACGGGGGCTGTCCCTGCCTTTCCCCGATTGCAATTATTGTGCTTTCTCTTCCCACAGACACTGATTTTTTATAAACTTCTCAAAACGCAGAGAGAAAAGTCTCATAGATATTATATAACTACTGGCTTTATGGTTGTTGTCAAATAACCTGGTAATAAAAATGCACTGCCTGTAGGACAAATTCTCAGCATTTTTGCAAAGGTCACACAAAATATATTGCTTGAGTAGCCTTCCTTTGGTCACCCAGATAAGTCATGGAGAGGCCACTACAGATGACAGTTTCCAAGAAAGATTGTAATTCACTTTTATGTCTCTATGCAAGAAAGTAAGACAAAACCCTTCCCTTCAGTACTGGGAATGGGGTATATGTGGAGGCTGGTGCAGGGAACAAAAAGGAGCTACTTTCCTCAGACTGACAGATAAGGTTGGAGGTCTCTGCTTAAGGCCTTACAGAGTTCTGCTTTGTTTCTTTGTTTCTGTCAGAGCAACAGAAGAACTCGGGAAACAAATTGCAACTACACTGTACTACAGCTTTTACTAGAATTTTGCCTCAATCCCAAGTAAGACTTTTATTCTCCATATACTTATGTGAACAATAGTTTCTTTCTCTCGTTTTCCCCTCATCCCCATTTACTGGAAATGTAAAATAAATCCCAGTCGGGATCTTTGAGCACTAGCACTGTTTTTAGTCGAGTGTCTCAGTGACGGAAATTCCCAAGTTTTACTTTTTCTTGGAGAAATGTTAATCTACATTGCACCATGCTTCATAACTGCCAGTTGATACTGTATCTGGACTTTATAATGAATACAAAAATAGGTCTCTCAGAGTCCCACCTTTTGCAGTGAGCTGTAATTTACAATGGCTGATAAAAACTACTGCTACAAATCAAATGAACAATTGTCACGTGCCTATATGGTATCTATTCCTTCCATGCCAAGACTGGAGACATTATACATCTATTGATAATATGTAGGAAGTTTAGAGTGCGTTATTTTTAGAAGGGTCACGATTTCTAAATGCATACCTTTTTGAGGGAGAGCCAGGCACCAGTGGTGTTTATTGTTTCGCAGGGCTATTGCCAGAACAATTACATGTGGAGATTGGGATGTCCGGTACCTAACAGCAGGAGGTAGAACATACTAATTTTATTATCATCTCGGCTGTCAAGTGACAATGCTTTTTAAATGTCATGAATTATGTATAAAATACATTAATTCTTATACTGCGCCTTTGGAAGTTCACACACACATACTCAAAGGCTGTGGCTTTGGCACGGATGCGCAAGACAAGACGTTAGAAAGATCCCAAACAGAAGTTAATGCACAAGCAGGAATTTGTGGGCCCAGTTCCCTGCTTGAGACCTGTGTCAGCCACAAGGATACCCATATCTATACAGGCCATATAATTTCAGAGTGACTTAAATAAGATAAAAGTTAGACCGGGCCTTCAACCTAGGAATTAATGAAATACCTTTTTTATAATAAATATGTCATCTGTCCTTGATAACAGGAAATTACTTGATGAATAAATATCTGCAGAAACTGTTCATTTAAATTAATTTTGTAAACTTAACAAGTGTTACACTGTGCTGTTCTCTGCATCGTTAGGAGTGTTTGGGGATTTACGTCTTGCAAAATAGAAACAAACTAAGAAAGCTGAAATATATTGTGTCTTTTGCTGTACTTTACAGCACAGCTTGTGTTTAAGAAGCAGTCTAGACATGCAAAAATGCTAGAATAAACAATATTTTTTTTCATTATTTTAAATTAGCTTGTACTGGAAAGCTATAAATTTCAGAATGATGCACACTAACAGGATTGCATATCCATTCAAATATTCAAACCAAAAGATACTAAAAGGCTACTGTGTTACCTGCCATTATAAATATAAATTTCCTTCCGAGTTAATGCGATTATAAGCGATTTCCTATAAAAGAAAAAAGAACAAACCTATTTCCATAAACCTCCAGGATATTTTACAGGATATTTTATTTAGTATTATGAAAAGTCACATCCTTCCCCCTCTCCCTTGCCTCCTTACTTTAGTGACTTGTTTAACCCATTTTAACACACAAACATTATTAAATACTATTTAATATTCATTATAGGGCTTCAAATATTGGTTGGTCTAAATAAATATTTTTTCTTATTCTCCTGCCAGCTGAACTGTGTGTGCAATTAAAGAATAATCAGCTAGAGTCATGACTGAGATTTTGAATTTATGACCATGAGTATAGAAATGAGCTATTTATTCTGGAGACCAGTGATGGAAGTGGTCACGCCAAGGTAAGCAATTTTTCTCCCTGTGGCTATGTAGGGTGATAATAAAGCAGGTAGGTACCTACCCTGCCAACTACCGCTCCGGCTTACGGACAAGAAACAATTCTCTGACACAACTACTATACGTGAAAAGAGACACAGTTTTAAGGATGCTACCAAGATAAACTTTGCACATAAACTGAAGATTTGAGTTGAACTTTTGAGAAACTGTCCTTGATTCATCTATACATCATATCGGTTATAAAACATTGGTTAATTATCCTATAGGTGGTAACTAAGATATTGAAGAAAAGCCCCATCATCATCACAGGAGATTTTTAACATTTTAAATTAGTAGTTTTCAAGAGTATTTCTAAGAGAAAAATGGCCATTCTTGTCTGACAAACCACAGGATTAGTGCAGTTCCTTCCCTTGTTCCCCTCCTTGTTCCTTCTAGAGCTTTGAGGCTTTTTTTGCCACACCTGAAGCTGGAGAACAACATGCAGTGCGTGAGTGCAGTAAACCAGATACTAAGCTGGATGTTGGAAGACTCATCCAAGGTACTCTCTGAAGTCTGGCTTTTGGCAAGTCATTTGATTTCTGTGCCTGCCAGATGCTTATTAAATATGAAAACTAATACTTTGATAATAGAAATATCTTAAATATGGCTTAAATTACTTTGGAATAAACAGATGCACATATTTTTATTGATATATTGTTTGATATAGCTCAAATTCAAAAATGTAAGTGATTTCATGAGTGTTTTACATGCCAAGATTAATTTGTACTGTCTTGCTGAGAGAGCAAAGACCTGTTTAAATAAAGTGCTTTTAAATCTTCATCAGACGTGGATCTCTTAAGCTATTAAGTATATTGTATTTTGCAAAAGGGCAAAACATTGCTCTTTAGTAATACAATTTTTTTAAGCATTCTTTTTTGGCATCACTTTAATACTAATGATATTGGTAGCCATATAATATTGAAGAGAGTTCCTTTCAAAAAATTAGATGTCTAAAGTTTCCTTGAAGTGTATATATTCAGGAGACTTGGGACCTCATCTAAATCAAATTGGAATCTGCATTAAGCTCAGAGTGCACTGGCCTGTGTCATTGTTGGTTTGGGTTTTTCCTATTGCTGACTGAAATTAGCATGTATGGAATAGCAACCTCATAAGAGAAAGGAGTCACAGAATGTCTACAACACTGTAGTACATCTGCAAACTTTATGCTACAGCACATTTACACTTGAGTTTTTGCATTATTTCCTTCCACCCAATAGAATCTGACTGTGCTGAANTTTTTTTTTTGGTAGTGGTGCAATAGGAACTGCTACAACGTTTCCACAGTTCTGTTTTACAATAAAGGTAAAAGTGGGAAACAAAGTAGACAGCACTTTTTGGAATCAGAAACCATAGCAGATGTATTGTTTTTCAAAAGACAGATTCTGTATTAGGTGACTAAGTTCCCAGCACATTCAGTAAGGCATGTCCAGGCCATACCTAAGCAAAGTTATTTGGCAATGATTACCACAAAAAGTCCAGTAACACCAGCAATATAAGATCAGCATAAGAGCATCAGCTACTTTCAAATTAATATCCAGAGGAATTTTAAAAAGGAGACTCTTCCAATAGGCAGATGTGCTTAGAATCTTTGAGTAGTTAGGAAAAGTCTGTTAACGAGACAGTGATTTGATGAAGCCTCATTGACAAAAGATTCCTTAAGTTTTGATTTCTCCAAGTACAAGAGAGGTGTGCAAATCAGGTTACTTTGCTTCCTGAAGCATGATTTGCAGGGAATGACACTCCCTGGCTTTTCATGCTCTGTAATCTGAGTATCAAAAATGCTCATCAGTATCAGCTTGTATAATAGAACCTGGGAAAGAAACTGAGGAACTTGCATCCAAAGTCTCAAAATCCTTTGAACCTAATTTTGAAGCATTCACTCCCTTGTGTACTAGACAATGGAGGAGATGCTTTGCAAAACAGAGTTTCCAAGAGAGAACACTAACCTGGACCCAATCAAAAACTGTATTCATTCAATGTAATTAATTATGAGATAGGATTTTCTGAATAAACGTCTGCTGCAGGGTCCAAGTAATAATGCAGAATGGGTACGAATGCTTCTAGCCGTGTGATGCTACCAAGTGCTTAGTAATGCCCATTCCAAAGATTGCTGTATTTCAGTGTTGACTGAAGCTATTCATTTCTAAAATGCTTGGGATTGTTCTGGAAGAAAGTTATGCAGTAATACATAACTCTGCAATATGGATTCCTTTCCTTCAATTTAAATAACAAAATACTTATTATTAAGTTTTCCCCAGGATTATGTAACGTCCTAGACTTTCCTTTCACAACAGGAACATAAGGTGATTTATTGACAAGAAAACAAAGGATTCATTATAGAGTAAGGTGTCAGTCTTACCCGGGTTTTGGGTTGACATCACAGGACATTAAGCTTGCTCATTTCAATTTTGGCTGTTAGGCATGGACTCTAAATTTACTTCCTGAAAAGGTACTTCTGTTAATCAAAGTCTGATATCACATTTAGGTGGGTTTTTTCATCAAAACTACACCTGTTGTTAATGCTTCACTGAACTACCCATTAAACCACAAGATACCTGCATGCAGAAAATACCAATCCAACCCCCAAATCATTACTGAATTACAGCAAATCCTTTCAATAGTAACTTCCTCTAATTTCTATGGTATTTTTATGATCTATGAAAAAATGCATTCTTCCTCTTTTTTAATACAGAGAAAACCTGCTGGTAATAGTTAGCATGTATTTGAACTGGAGAGAAGACTCTAAAATATTAATGTTAGTGAGAATGCAAATTGCAGTTAGACACAATGAAGTAGCTGTACATCGATCATCTTGTGACATTCTGTCTTACTGCATCACAAACTGATGCAAAAAGTGATATACAAAGTGATGCAGTAAGTGCATTAGAGTAATTTTTGTGTTGGAGTTTCCCAATCATCCCAAGAAGAGTGCTCAGGTTTTTTTAAAAACAAAGTGCCTTCAACCGTATGAAGCTAGGAATGTGCTAGCACTATTCACTTTTAGCATGCAAGCTTTTATTTCTATTGGCTTCTCAGGGTTCTCCATTAAATAGAAGGAAAAGGCTCCTTGCATCAGAAAATATCCTTTTGCTGCAGAACATCAGTTCCCAAAACAGTCTACGTTCTAGAGTACTTTATCCCGCTGCTTAGAAAACCTGTTCAATTTATTGATAATTCAATTGATATTATGAAAAACTTTTTTTTTAGACATGAAGCATTTATCTAGTGAAGAATTCGAGTGATTTTGTGTGGCTGGCATTTGTAGTTGGCTGCATTTCCCACAGCAGAATCACTAGAGGGAGTCATAGGCAATGTTACTCCTTCACAATCTCCAATAGCTTTGATACGGAAAAACAAGAAAAGATTTTTTTTAAATAATATTTATCAGGAAAAATAAACAATAATTTTCACTACTGTGATTTAATTTCACTGCCTCATTACTGATTATTTATGAAATTGGTTTAACCTCACAGGTCACCTATCACAAATCATGATCTTGCTGAACAACCGCAGCAAACCACCAAGATAAATGTCCCACATAAGGCTTTATATTTACATATTTCTCAATTAGTATTAAAAAGTGAAGACACAATGCTGATAATACACTCACAGGAATTTTAGAGGAAACAGCAAAAAAAAAAAAAAAAAGATATATTTAAAAATGAGTTAAAAATATATATTGATCCATCAGTTCTAGTAAGATTTATGTGCCTTTGTCCAGCTCAGCTTAGTCAAGACCTCCTGTGCTTTTGGGTCTAAATGTAGATTTCAGTGCAGTAGAAGAAAATGAGTTTTATATGGCATTATTGTTGTTGCTGAAGGAAGAAAATGTTTGTTGGGGAAAGAAATGGAGCATTTGTTGCCCTAGCCCATTCCATATTGAAACCAAGTTGTTAGTTCACATAATTTCTGAAAACTGAAGAAGATGAGAGGAAAACCAGAACAGATTAAAAATTGTTCTTACCCTTACTCTTCCTAATCTTGAAATAATATGCAGAACTACAGTGACAGTTTCCAGATGCATTTAGTTTATAGTAAGACAGTTCACAACAAACTAGTCTGTATTTCTTAACACATGGGTATTCTTTTTCATAACTAGTAGCTACCAATATGACCTAAAGGTCTTAAATTTCCATTTATCCAGTGAAATTAATGTGTACTTCATTCCAAAGTGTCATAATAAATATAATTTAAAGAAACAAATGACTTTGTACTTATAGTAGTTAATAGTGAAGCACAGCTTGCTTTCTAAAGATGGCCATTTATTCCTATTGTTTGACAAGAACATGAGACAAAAAATATACAGGTGACATTTTCTTAAGTGGCTTAGAGATACAGTTTAAAAATAGGTGTAATTAGCTGTACCACTATGGCATTTATGGCTGTGATTTCTTTTTTACAGATATAATCATGGTAATAAAAGCTCTAGTGGTTGATCTGGTGCAAACAGGATTTATGTGAGTAAAATCTCACTCTCCTGAACTCTTGTAATTATTTTTAAACTGGTATTAATCAATGAATTTTAGGTTTTGTCACTTTAACTGTATCAGTATAAATTGCAAAACTTGAGCATGGAAGCACCCTAAATCTCATGAACTCTCTCTGAAAATTAACTAAAAAATGGAAACAGGACTACAGAGTGCCAAGATAAATCATCACTGACGTTTAAAATTGTTTGACAAAGAAATTAGAAATCAAGCGACTGGCAAAAATATATTAATTCCATATATCATACAAGTCCAATAAACTTGATGTGTTTGAAGTATACATTCCTAGAGAACACATTTCTCTAACTATTTTGCTTGCAAATTGCAATCCATGCTGCTAATTTTTTGTTAATATTCTTAGCTGTGTTCTTTGGAGACATTGTAAAGTCTTTAAATATGCTTGATGGAATGGATTTAAGAATTAATGAGTTTTTGAGACGCCATCTTTCAGGTTTTTATCACAAATGACGTCATTAACATTTGTGAAGATATTTTGGGTTTTCTTTTACATAACAAATTCATGGACCAAAACAATACTTAGTGTTATACTGTGAAGTTTGATTAATCTAAGTACCCCAGAATATTTATAATTTGAATTATGTTTATGTATAATATGACTATATATTAATGATGGGGCATAATTTGATTCAATTTGATCCAGTAATATCTAATAATGTATAACCAATATATATGATATAATGAATCATAGTTTGAGGAAGAATATTATAGTTGGCTGAAAAGGCATAAGTAGGGCTCTGTTCCCAGCCCAACAATGGATCTCAAGCACAACCCTGAAAAATCGTCTCTGCTTCACTTCCAAAGTTTATTTTCATTAATAAAATTTTAAAATAGTCCATAAATATTTACCATCAACTTCTTTGTTACCATCATCACCATTACCAATAACTTCAAATACAGAACCCAACAGGATAACCTCTGTCTACTCTAAGTAGCTGAGAATTGTATTAGTGTAATTATTCAGAGCACCCATATTTAAGTTACTTAACTTTTGCTATCATGAACATATATTTTGGCTTTTTTGGCAGGAATGAAATTGCTATTTGTATTCTGTACATTAATTTTTTACAGAAGACAGCTACTGAAAAAACCATCACTCTCACAGTTTTGATAGTTTTGTTTGTATGCCTTGAATAAATGTAAAGGGAAACTAGAAAACAGCTGCACCTTCTTCATAGCATTACCACTGAGTGACTTTGATAGCTGTAACTATAGAAAGAGGGAACTCAGACTTGCTCACAAGTTATTGAAGTTTAGCAAGATAATCCATCATCCGAACTAAGTAGCTGACCAAGTCAGTGCCCTCTGCCCATGGCAAGGGCCTGGTAAACTACAGTAGTTTAAACTTTGCAAGGTGTTTCCATCCTGCATTTGCAATGGTTTAGACCACATGTGTAGCAGTTGCCATGGATAAGCTCATACTATGATTTAATGCATTAGTGTTGTAGTCACTTTTGTGCCTGAACCCCCGCTTATAGCAATATATTTCTGCTCATAAAATTCCCTGCACAGACAAGCCCAGTTTTATCTTTTATCATTGTTTCAAATGCTTTAGTGTAGATCCAATTACACAGGTATAAAATGCTTCTACTGGCATACCCTGGCATCGGTACAACAGCAGTTAAACAGATAACTCTAGTATTGGGATAGATGCGTGAATAACAACAGCTGATCAACAGCTATACTGATAAAATTTAAATGAGATCAAGCCCAAATCTTATCCTACACTGATAGTAGGAATGTCCGTTATGTGTCAGACTTACTGGATGTGAGAGGAGGGTAAGACCAGAAGATGATCTCAGTAAAACCTCCAAGTTCTTGTGGCTTATTTTTTAACACAAGTCAGAGCTATCCAGGTTACTGGCTACGCTGTGGGCAGTTGTGCCCTAACTCACAAACACATAGCCATGGCAGCAAAAAGTGCCAGAATGATGATTACCACTTGAGCACATACATTGCAGCATTGTCTACCTTTACTTTAACTACAGATCACCAGGTTTTACAATTCCCAATGAGCTCTGCACAATTTCAGTATGTAAAACAGAGAAATAGGCTGTAGATCTCCAGAGAATACTGTTTTCTCCTGGCCACAGCCATGGGTCAGCATATAGAAAGGCAAAGGCGAAATATTCTATCTATTGCATCTATTAATTTGCTTGCAACGTGTTGTAAATGAAAAGCGGAGGCTGTGTTAGACCCCAACTAAAAATGTCTCACATTGCTCTATGAAGGCAAAGAAGCTCAACCTGTAATCTGTACTGCTGTGCAATTCAGGGTGTATTCTAGCCGTAGTTAAACAAAATGGTTTATCTGAACTGAAAATAAAGTATCCGTTGCTGTTGATATGTCTGCCAAATTTAGAACATGATATAAACTAAAGTTGACAGCATAAGCCACTCAAACAAGGCCTCAGGGATTCCAAAATGTGCCTTAATATTTATTTTTCATATTTGATTGCAGGTTATGCACAGGTAAGTGTAGTGCTACCCTGAGGGTTTTAAGTGTAATGTAGTCAACCATGATAATACCTTCAGTATCTCGGAAGACAGTTCTCACAATGACTAATACGAAATGAAAGCAAAGCTGAGTGTTTTTCAGACTAGTGTTAAGTTTCCTCTAGAGTTATTTAGTAGACTTTTGAAATGTTTTCAGTATTTGCCTACTAATAAAACAAAACCAAGTATTACCCCATTTGTGACACTCTATGTTCCAGCACTCTCAAAACCCTTACATTAACTTGCTTTTATAACCCTGTAATACATGAGAAATTGCTATCCTCCTGTCTATCCACTACTTCCTGCAGTAATTTGGACTGGTATTTACCAGTCATTTCCTCAAAAATGAATCACTAACCACTGACACATATACATCTAGTAGTGACAAAAACAGATGAGCCAGAATTAGTCTTCTTCAAGTGCTCCCATCCATTTTTACCCATCTCTTAGTGGTGAAACATGTAGGAGCTAGCTATACAAATTCTGTGTGCTTACAGATATTTTTCTTAGCCTTAATTATTTTAAAATAAAAATGCAGTCTCATAATTCATTTGAGGGTGTTTGTACGTATTACACACACATGCGCAGAACCAGAGTTGTGCCTCAGAAGAAAACAGTTTTTTCAGACTGGACTCACCAGCTCTAGCTGCTTTATGTTGTTCAACTGATACAAACAGATCTATGGCTGGCTTAACAGTGAGCAAATTTCAAGCAGCTTTACGTTGTTAGAATAGCACAGGACACCAAAAAGTACTACTGAACGTAATTTTATCTCTGATAAAAGGACAAAAAGGCAAAGGGTAAAGTTAAGCCTAGGCTTTTTACAGAGTCTTTTGCTGGAAGTTATACTTAAGACTGGGATGAACAAAAATTAGCATGCTAAGTGAAGAAACACAGAAACACAGAATGCTGTGTCCTGAATTTCTGCCCTTCTTTGAGACTTATTATTACCAGGAGTTTGTTCCCTTGTTTTGGCATTTATAGCTCAGAAAACTCTCCAGAAATACACTTTGAGAAGCTAGAAGGCATGTACAAGAAAGGAGGGCTGATGTCCTCTTGCTCTAAGCAGCTTTGTTAGAGCATATTCACAGGAGACCAGATTCTGTTCTTCCCTGGGTGCTATTGGGTAGACTAGTGCCTTTTTGTGTGGAGTCTAAGCTTAGAGGATGTTCTTCCATTGTCACTTCAACTTGCAATCTGCCTGCTACGAAAACATAGTTCCTTCTGTCTCCTTTGTTTTAACACCTACGTTTGTAGGGGAAACCAATTTCTACTTGAAAATACAGGATAACTGTAATTCTAGCAATTGTGGTCATGATTTCTGCATTGTGCTTTTCTTTTTGGTTGTCACATGCTTTATCACAATTCAGTGTTAAGCTTTGGGGGTCCTGTTTTGTGAAGCAGGGAGCAGTTCCTTTCCCCTCATCATCAACGTAACCATGTCAATGGATCAATAATTAAAGCATAACAGATACAGATTTTAATCTATTATAGTGTTCCAAGACTACTTTTGGATTCATTTGTTATGAAAAATCCTAAATTTCACTCTTGGTTTTCTTGCTTTCTAAAAGCAGAATGCATGCATGTGTAAACCAAGAATTCGTGTTGGAGGTTTTTGTGGATTATAAAGTTATTCACCTCAAGGGACTTTGGTGACACTGTATAAAAATGAAAAAACAGAGCTAAAGTGGTTTGTTCTGTCACAAGGGCCCCTGAAATGTACTTACATCCTTTTTTTGTAGTACAGTACTCACATTTTTAATTTATGTTGCACCAGAAGAAAGTTAAAATCTTACTTCCTTCACTTTTCATCCCCCCCTTGTTTTTCATCTTGGAGACCAACTACCCATGGTATTTCTGTCTATTTTCTTAAGAGTATTTGCAAGGAGATTTTTATATCCCTTATCTTCATTTTGAGCCTACGTTGTTTTGTAAACCAGTAGCTGGGTTTATATATACTGCACCCCTCTGTAAGTGAAGTTATTGAAGTGTTTTTTCAGAATTTATGAATTGTTTTTTCTGTTTGAATGTTGTTAATGAGACTTTGTTGTTAATGAACTTTGGTTCTCGTTCTCCCTTTGTCCATTATCTGGAAGAACCACAAAGTATTAGTTAGGCTCTTACAGAACAGAAAATAGCTTCTTATATTTCTTATTTTACACTTTTTTCAGACCTCAAATTGTTCTGGCTCATCCTTTAGTAAATTCAAACTTTAAAAATGCTTTCCTGTCTTAGCCTGTAATTTTGCTACTAATGACGATGCCACTATCCTAACCCAACTTACTTCACCTTCATCTGTCAGATCGTAGACTTATCTACATAGACCAGTGCAGTAGAGTGCAGAGAGCCCTGAAGCAGTATGGCTTCATCAAAACAATTTGCAGCTGGGCAGATTAGCTCTGCCTTTCATACTGGGCTAACATGATTATATTCAGCCGCACTAACATGATTATATTGCTTCTAGGCTTTATTCTTGTCCTTCTGCACACTGTGGCATTACGGCACACAGACCTACCTACTTACTTGGTGACCACTGTATTGTTGTAGTTTTCTAGACTATGGGAACTCCTTTCCTACATTCCAGTGTTTATTTATAGTGACCATGTTTTGTGACAGTGAGAATGCTCTGCTACACTACAAATATTTTCTTGTTCCCTCTTCCCTGCCATCATAGCTGAATCCAGCCTTGTGCCTTGTTTCTTTTATATTTTAATTAAAAATGTTCTTTTAGCACTATGAGAATGACAATGAAATCTACCCTGCTAGAGTGGTATGTCCAAATGTTTCCCAGAGGACAAAGGATAATTGCTAGTCAGTTGCAAACCTCAGTGTGAACTAGCAAATAAAGTTATTTCATGTCCTAAGCAGTCAGTCCCTATCATATGCTGACTGTACGCACCAGTGACAAATTTCTGCAAATAAATCTCATAACAGGGCACCCTTCTACTCTATACCAGACCCAAAATGCATTACTGCACTGGCTATTTAAACACTGCAAAGTAAAAAGCATTTCACAGAATTAATTTCCTTTCTTTCATGAGAGAGATATAATGAATTAACTGATCTGAAAAAAAGAGTGAGTTTCTTTTATAATGTGGCCACTCACTAGGCAGGTTTTCATAGGGCACAGGAGCTAAAGTAAACAATCACTTAAGCAGAAGGAAGCTCTCCAGTGCCCTGCCATGCTGATGTTTCTAGAAAAAGAAAAAAAGCCCAAACCGCCTAACATTTCATTGCATGTTGAAAAGAAAGTGTAAGCACTCTGTTTAGAAAGCTTTAAAGCATAATTGAAATTCAACATGCAGATTTCTGCATTATTACAATGCTGTGTGCACTAGATCATTTGCTGAGCAGCCAGCATTTTAAACAACACATTGCAAGAACTTTGTGCTGGTACAATAACAATGTAGAAAAATTAGGATGACAGCACAAGTATGCTCAGCCCCATAAACATTCTTCAGCTGAAATGGGAACTATAGTGCACTGCGCGCCTATGCGTTATGAGAACGGAACATTTCTGCTTCCATGTACAGATGGAGCACAGATCACTAGTATGCTGACAAGCTGAACTCAAAACAAAGAGGCAAGCTACATATGTACTGGCAGGTAAGCTCACTGATCTTTTTAACCCAATGAACATCTGATGTGATGTGAGATTCACTAAATTGTATATTGCAAATCGAGGTCAGAATGAAGGGTGACTTAGTATTTCGTAACGTTCTCCCTGCTTCACTGGCTGAAAGCAGTTGTGAATTCCAGGGTACTTTTTCCTATTTTAATCTCATTGCAATTTGAACATGCATTTGACTGCAGAACTCAGTGTATCATCTGAACTCCAATCTGCAAGAAGAGGTAGGAAAAATAATTTTAAAAAGTAATTTTACACTTTTCCTTTTACTACCATGATGACGAGACTCCTGTGCACAAAGGCCAGTCAGTGCCTCTGTATGGAATGAAGGTACAACGTTCACCGCGAAGAGGGCCAGGAGGTTAAACTGGCACTGAAATATTCTAGGATAACCCTTCATTTTGCTGACTACAGTCATAGCAAAGCGTTGCATTGGGATGAGAATGTGTGTGACTGGAACCTCCTCTTTGCTTTGGGAGATGGATGACACTGGCAGAGCAGTCCAAAGCCACAGTGCACAGGAGAATCTGGTTCATTGTGCAGTGTTGTTAGCTGTGCCAAATCATAATATTAGCAAAATGATTAGACCACTACCCTAAAAACGAGTTCCAGATTGTTAAATGTATGTCTTACTATCTATATACTTATACAGAACAACATTTATTGAGATTGTAAGGTAGTTGTGGATTTGTTCTCAGAATAAGTCATCTAAAAAAAAAGTATGTACAGAGGAACAGTGTGTGAAAAAGAGTGTGTACACACACGGATGTGTATCTGAGGTTTTTACCATTCATGGCATACTGTGGGATTCACTGTCACTAGTAGAACTCAATGAAATGCCTGTTCTCCGAAGCAGTCTCCTGTTTATCTACTAGATCTTTCTATTTCATCCAGTCTAAAGAACTATTTGTAAGTGGAAAATATAGTCTATACATTGAGAAGAGGAATACGTTAGCTTTTTAATAAGGACGTGAAAGAAAATGTGATCTTGGATTATAGCTGTATTTGTCTATAACTGTAGATCATTAGCAAGGCAGACTGAGTGAAAATAAAAGATTCCCTGGCAACCCTCCCCCTCTTCAAATGCCTGCTCAAGCAGAAAACAACAACCGCCCTGCATACATATTCCAATGAGCCACTGTGGGGCAGTAACAACAAAAACATTCCTAAGCAAAACAAGGGTCTTTGAACAGCCAGTTTGCCTCTTCTGAGCGAAGGATACAAAGAAACAGTTCTTTGAAGAAAATCTGAACATTAAGATTTCCATTCTTATATTATAAAATGTTATTAGGCTTTTTGGGAAACATTGTATAGATTCCCTGAGCTTGAACTCCTTCCAGGGAGATGCTTACATACAGCTATTCTGAAGCTTTGTTACTCAGTTTTTTAAGCAGTGAATAAAGGTTGCATGTGAGATATACAAGAGCCTGTTTCAGACACTATCTGGATTTTCTATGTGTGTATGAACTCTTCTGTCTGAGGGCTAAGTAAATAAGTTCTTTTCAAGTGAGTATTCTCTGTGCAAGAATTTTTCCTTGTAAAGTATGGAAACCTCTGAAGATTAGATATTTTTGTGCAGTCTTTGTTCCTCTCAGGGCAAAAACTTAAGTGAACAGAAGCTATTACAGAAAATTATTCTATGTCTTAAGGGTGAAAGAATATACTTTGTTCAGTTTCGGGTATAACCTGGAACCACAATTACTCAGCTGCTTGGGACCCAACAATTCACAGCTATAGGTTCAAACTTAGATTAATAGCTTTATCTTCCTTTCTTCTATCCCAACCATTCTGTAGTTTTAATAATATCACTAAATATGAAGAAATTAACTGTTGTTTCTTTTTACATAGTACCAAAAGATCTCTAATTATAATCTGATTTTTGTATAAATACAAAGCTTCCTGTAACATTAATTCCAAGTAGATATTGCTCTTTAGTGCTGCAGAATTTTTACCAGTTGAGCAGTGTATGCTGAAATATAGAATCTGTAAAAAGTTGAAGTATCATACTTCAGTTGAAGTGTTAGAAAAAGCAGATCAAGACATACAGAGAGCTGAATTACAGCCATGGCTCTTCAGTTAATCTCTGAAGATCATTTTCATTCCCGTTTTGATCTTAAATCTTACTCATAAGTAATTAACATTTGGGGATGCATGACAGATGGTATGTACCACCTTGTCTTTTTGGGCAGTCTTTTCTTGTCTTGGCTTTTCCAGATACATTCCAGACATATTCCAGACCGAAAATAATTTTTGGGGGGAAAAAAAAAAAGAGAGATAAATGAACGTATTTTGGCTTGCAGGCAGCAATGTGAAAAGGCTGAGTTTCTTCTAATATTTAAACATTCTTCTAAGTTGATTTCTACATATTTATTTATTTTTATATAAATGTATTTAAAATATTTACTAGATCTGTAGGTTTTCAGATCTAGAATACCACTCCAATTTTAGAAAGATGAGTCTGTAAATTTAATGCAAGTAGCACCAGGAGCATATTATTCCACGAACTTCTCTTCGAATATCCCAGCTAATGAATCTTACAGCTGATCCTACTGATACTCCAGGATATGAAAGATGATGCTGTCATTTCATCTGCAAACTGGAGATCCCTCACTGATGTTCCCTGGGTTTACAGCATTCACGATTTTTATGTTTATCTTTCTCCACAGTTTGCTTTGCTTCACTCTTTTGTCAAATAAAAACATAATGAAAAATTTTGACAAAAAAAGTATTTGGTAGTTTTATTAATTTAAAGGTTTCTCAGGGACTAGGCAGCCAGCTGAATTTTCAATTGAAAGACCCGTAAGTGATCATTGCTAAGCCTGCAAGGCGGCATTAAGCATTATCCTCACATTTTAGAGTTTCCCATCAGTTCTTTAAGAGATCTGCAATGAGATTCTTGTGTTTATTCTTAAAGTGGAAAATGTTCTGAAGAAGATTAGATCCAACAATTTTGCCTGACAAGAAAAAGGAAATAAATAACAAAAAAGTTAGAAAGTTTATAATACCTATTCACCCTTTTTCACCCTGCAGAATCAAGACAGTCATGAGAAGATGGTGTTAACTATGTTAACAGAAGAATTAGATGAGTTGCAGTAGCAGGATATTTAGTTTGAAACAGTAACTACAATCACTATTTAAACTACGTTTCCTGAGTTATCTTGGCTGGGCTAGTATTAGGGACAACAAGGCATTAAAAAAACAAAAGTGCTCATTGGGATTTTCATGTTCCAAGATCAGTTTAAAGAGCTGCCAATTATAAAAACAATCTTTCTGCCCACAGAATAGTGAAAAAATTGTCCACATAGTAGCATGGCTACTTTACAAAGGAGAGATTCAAACTGTAAGCAGACACTTGGAGGTGAGGAAAATAGTCAATCAGAAGTCCATAAAATGAAAAACAAGAGATTGCAAAAACACTAATACAAAATTATTTAATGCAAAACCACTAGTAGAGCCTACAGTAATTTGATTTACAAGTTGCTATTTTTAATAGATCTTTGTATTAGCCCCTTGCTAAACTCTGAGGCAGCCTTTTCTATGACAGGCAATTCTAAAACATCCCACATTCATACTTAGGGCCCAAAGTGTTAGGAAATTAAGAAAGCACAACTTGTATTATTTTGATTTGAGATCTCAGGGTTCACTTTTTCAATCTTTTGTCTACAAATATAGAAGTACTACTGAAAACCAACTCTTTAAACATTCACATAGCTAACTGCTTGTGAATGAATGGGGAAAAGAAAGAAAATCAAGAATACCTTCCTTAAACAAACTTAAGCACATTACATCTCAATCTCAGTTAAGTTCCTACACGTTGCATGGCTGGGCCCTGGGCTGCAAGTCTCGTTGGATAATTTGAGCCAACCAGCATCTTTAGCTTCTGCACACCTTTCCTCTCCTTCCTCAACTAGTTTTTAATCAGTATCCAGATCGTTTGTGCCCTGTTATCTTCCATGTAAAGTGCTTATCTCTCCTTTATCAATATCAAAATCCGGCAATTCAAAGTTTTACAATACTCAACTAAAATTATTTATCCCTTTCACACTTACCTGTAGCAGGGTATCTGGTTGCCTTCTTTATACTCTCATGGCCAAGCATGAAATTATAAAGAACTTCAACATTTAAGACTGGAGTAGAATGGGGTTCAGTAACAATTTTTAATCATATTGTTCTCTCAAGTAAAATTTAGTTAACTTACTCTCTTGCATCTTATCAGGATTCTGCTATGGTTCTTTACTGCCTACATAAATACCTTAGACTCTCAAAGTCCATATTCCCCTATCACTTGTTTAGGATTTTCTTTGCTTGCCTCCTATTTGGATAAAACTTTAGGCCTAAAGTGGCTGGCTGGGGACAGTGGAAGAGGTTAGACTGTGGATTCTATGTTTGTATAAGCTGCAACCTGTCTGCAGTGAGGACTCTGAGTAAATCACCTCAGTGATTATATTTTTGCAATGTCTTTTACAATTGTAATATAATTGGTGCTGTTATGCAATGATATTGATGCTGGCTTGTGTTTTTAGTAAAAGTTAATTAGTTACCCCAAACTAGCTAGGGACATGATTTTAAATAAGGCCAGGGGGAGTTTTAAAATAACCCAGCTATTTCTAATATAAATTCAGTGTTTCTGCACAAGTTTTGTGTGTTTAACACCAAACCAACACGACTGTCTATAAATTATGGTTGGAGCTGGTAGAGGTGAGGAAGAGGGAGCAAGGGTCAGGCTTGTACTGGAACTGTCTTATACCTCTATTTTAATCCATTTGATTATCTGGCTTGTACCAGAAAAAAATATGGGAATCAAATAAGGTAGGTAAAAGACTGTCAAACTTCAGCATCTTAGTTGCTGGTTTTAAGTTTTCCTTCTTTCATGATCTGTTGCTTCTAAGCGCTATGTTTAGAACTGGGGACAAGTAGTTTAAATGTACATTTTACTGGAAAGATTAAAGGACCACTGTGAAAATAACAGGAAATCCTGGAGAATGTAATCTTTTCTGAACTGTCTGACACATTCTGGAAACGAATCTGTGCTGGGAACACTGATTATATACACCAGGTATAAAAACATAACTGGCAGTTAAAACCTTGTTGAACAATGCAATGATACTGTATTTCTTAACTTGGGAAGTTGTTCATCCAGCCTGCTCAGCCAGGATGTTCATCTGGCCCGTTTACCATTTATGACACATTGTGTTAGCATTGAATTAGCTTATAGATTGTTTTAATATGACTTGAAGCAGTAGGGTGTATAATTGTTTGAATGTTTCTTTCCACTGACTGCACAGCATTACTTCTTTCTGCACCTGAGAAGGCTTTTTCCTCCACCTGAACACTTAACAGGCAAATTTCCAGATATTCAGAAGCAAATGCAAACAATTTAGAACAAACCTCGTTCCTGTGATTAGGGCCTAAAATGAAACTTTACCAGAGACAATACAGCTAAGTTTTATAATGTTTTCTCCTCTTTTCAGTGGTTCTTGCTATTATTTGCTTCAGCAAGGCACTGTGGCTCAAGACACCCTTTCTTATCCTACCTCCTGTTTTCTGAAAAGAAAGGTAGTTTTAAACCCTCTATACAGTCAAGTCTGTACATACTAAGGGTATGTATGTATACTAGGGTACATACTAGAACTCATGAGTAGCTTTTGGTGCCATTTAACATTTGTCAGACTGATGTTTATTTTTATAGAATCATAGAACGGTTTAGGTTGGACAGGACCTTAAAGATCATCTAGTTCCAACGCCCCTGTATGAGCAGGTACCCCTCCCACTACATCAGGTTGCTCAAAGCACCATCCAGCCTGGTCTTGAACATCTCCAGGGTATCCGTAGTTTCTCTGTGCAACCTGGGGCAGTGTCCCAGCACCCTCATAGTGAAAAATTTCTTCCTAATACCTAATTGAAATCTACCCTCTTCCAGTTTGAACCTGTGCCTCCATATGGAGACCAGCATTTTCTGCCACAATTTTCTGGGTGCTATGTTACATTCTTGATGTTACAAGTTAAATTTCACACCAATTGCTAAATGGACTTTACCAATGGAACTCAGGCTTAGGAATTACTATGAGACCACGTTTTGAATTGCCAACACATATACAGTCTACAAAGTACTTGCATCAATCAGTACTGTGTGATAAATACCATTACGTGATTTAATTAATGTCTGCATAGAATATTCAGACTCATAAGCAGTGAAAAACTTTACCAAGGTATCTGGTATTAAACCTTCAAAGGAACGTAAAACATTTAATTTTTTTAAATTATTTTTGTATAATGCATTATCTTGCAATGAATGTGGCAGGTAATGCATGTACAAGTACTCCTTGGTCAGCATGGAAGACAGTAAAATGCCTAATATATTAAAGCTTATGTATGAAAAGTGGTTTTATACTTAGTTGAGTGGTGAGAAGACAATACATTTATGTTATTCTAAATATATATACTATATATAGTATATTACTGTATAAAAATATACTGTAACTATACTTAGTTACATATTTTTCTTTAGTAAGTCATGTAATTTACTAAATCATGAGTTTGGGTCAACTAAACAGGAGTTCTCTGAGTGGACTACATGAGTGGCATTACAAGACCAAGTAAAGTAATTTGCAATAATGACAATTACAATTATTTTTAATCTAAACTTTATAATATGCTTGCAATACTCTTGGATGAAGCATAATATCACAGGTGTTTTATGTATAGGTAGATAAAAAAAGTTGAAGTGTAACCTGATCAAGGGCTTTATGTATGATCCTTCTATTTGAGTCATACTTCCATGTATGATACCACACATGATCAAATTGTACAAACCAAGACAATCCTATTGTAAATTAAAGAATCTATTTAAATAACCTTCTCATTCCAAAAATTGCTTCTCAGATTCAAAAGAACATCAGGTAAATGCCCATCATACCTGAGTTCTATTATAATTTAAAATATAGATATGATTAAACGTATGCAGTAGTGACAAACGCCATGAATGCCACTATAATTACTATAATTACTACCCTTTGAGCAGATGGTAACATTGTAACAAAGAGGTCAGGGGGCTGTGCATTAAAAGTTGGTCAGCTGTTCTAATTTATAGTATATGGCAAGAAAGTAACATATGTTGTACACAAAGCACAGAGTGATCAATTTTTATCCACTTATAATATCCATACTTTATCCTCTTATATAGTAGTACACAGTTCCCAAATAATACTGGTGCCTCACCTTGGTAAATCATGTTTTTTCCTCTGAAGAACTTGCAAGCAAAGCAGATGAGAAACAGGAATAGGAAACAGGTCCAGGGTGACATACCTGGGTCATGTATGAGAGAGGAAGAGCAACAACCGAGAACGTGCCAGTGTTCCAGACAGTACCTCAAACACTATGTCATGTTATTTAGCCAAGACAGTACTAGGAGTTTTGTTACTATAAGCACACTATACAGTTACGAGTGCTTGTAGATGCGTGACAGCATTTGGGATCCATTCTGTCTAGTATTTACCACTGCAAAAATAGCCTAGGAGGGGTTTTCGCTTTTGCTTTTTCAGAAACCTATCACTGACATGAGGGAATGGATATCAAAAGAGGCTTGAAAATGTTTTATTGAAAAATGTAGTTTTTGCCAACTGAACTAGACAGCTGAATGTAGAAGTAGCTACACTTTTATTAGACTAACATAAAATAAGAGGCGTACATAGTTCTGGAGTCCTTCAAACGTCCCTTCATCAGTTATTGTCTCCATTCTTGTGAAAGGAGCATTGAGATCTCCAAATCATGTGGATCAGCCAAATTTTCTCTTCCCTCCAATCTAATAAAGGTTTCTTTATAGCAAAACCACTACCGTGTGTCTCTCTGTGAAAACAATTCCGCCACAACTCCATTATGGAGAAGAATCTTAAAAGATTAAAGAGACACTAAGGAAAGCTGTTTGTTTTTACCTGTTCTTTTTGTGAAGGAGAGGCTGACTGTTGTGTATCTCTGTAGGACAGTGGGTAACTTGTCATTGCATCAAAAGTTATATATCTATTTGATTCCTTATAATGTGATAGTTATTAAACAGAATTTAAAAAAATATGTAAATGACATGACAGCAAAGAAGGACTTTTCTAAATAAACAGGCCTTATTTCAGAGGAAATTACTCAAGACCAATTTAAACACACTTAGTGTCTAGCTCAATTGCTAAGAGGAGAAGGTAGCGCTAGGCCTTAACCAAATGTGTATAAACAGCACGAAGAGAATGAAAATATAGAGTAAGGGCAATTGTGACCAGTTAATGGATAGATGGTAAATGGAATCACATAGGAACTAGGCTATGAGAAAGATTTGGAATTTCAGGAAAGATGCTGATACAGATGGCAATTATGAGAAAAAAATTAATAATTTGATCAAATTATCAAATCTAGGGTTACACTGCCAAGATACAATTTTTACAATGAATTGTACTTACAATATGATTGCACAAATAGTCTTGTTTTTACTGTAAGGCTGCGTGGGCTAATACTTAAAAAAATACACTAAACTAAATGACCGCTACATTTTAATCATGGTACGTAATGTGAAAACAGGTAAAGAACTCTTTGTTACTGCTTTGAAATGACAGTAAAATCTTGCGGCAAATTACTAAATTCTCCTTTGGCTTTCTAAATTAAAGTATGTCTGAAATACAGTGCTTTGTTTTCCAGAAATTGGAACAGGAATGCTTTGCTTTTTTATACCACTTGAGACCTGAATCTCAGTCTATGTGGGAAATGAGAAGGCCACACTAGGCTGTGCAGCAGAACGACAGGTTGTGTGCTGTAAAACAAAGAGAGAATTTTGGCGCATCATATTGGTGTGAAGAAGCACTGCCGTGGGGCTGTATAAAAGGTGTGTAGGGAGTGGAAGAATAAAGAAAACAGAAACAGAGAGAGAGGCCAGCTGTGAACAGCACTCAACTTGTTTTTTACTCAACAACCCATTCTAGAAAATGTGAAAGAACATCATCATAATTTAAAACCATTTTTAAATGATTACTAATATGGCATCAATTATGGGGTTTTTGTCTGTACCCATGTGTTTACAGTCTGAAAGAAAATGGTGAGAACGACTGCTAAAGATGCCTGATAGTGCACATTTTCTTGGAAATGTATTTTCATATTAAGCAAATGTCAGTACAAACACCTGCAATTTGTATTCCTTGTAACAGTAAGGAACAAATGTAAGGTGGCTCACCACCACTCTCTTTGAATAAGGTTATTGTTACCTTGTGGCTGTTACTGCATGTATTTTTGCAATTTGGAATGTGTTTATTATTAAAAACATTGCTCCTTGTTTACAAAAAAACCATGAAGTAAATAGTAATATACAGTCTTCAGTGAAGAACAGATTGTGAATTACAATAGATTTCGAAGGGAGTACTCTACCAAAATTCACTGTTTCCTTACAAGTAATTTGGTTAACGCTTAATTTCAAAGTAAGTGCAGAATCAACTAAATACAATGCTGTGAGAATTTAAAAATTATTGGAGGTACCACAATAAAGAAGAATAAAGCTGTAAGACTTCTTACTTTTAATGTTTTTTTCTCTATTTTGGACATCTGAGTGCGCTAAGATCAGTGTGTATTAGCAGAACAGAACAAGATTCTGTGCTGAACTTTGACCAGAAGCATATTAAATTTGTATTCTTTCCTTTTTCTGTTGGCTGTCACATTTGGGTAGGAAACAAAATCTTCACATCTCTTTGCTCTATGCCTGAGAAATGTGGAAAAGACACGAGTTGCCCAACCTTTGCTCCATCTTTTGTGCCTGCAGTGAACAATTGAAGGGACTGCACAGAGGTATGGTTTTGTCTCCCAGTATTTTTATGTCACAGTTTGCCCCTGTAAGTGAAAAACCAAATGGCATTTTTGAGCAGATAGCAGGTCTGATCCTTCAGGCTTTCTGGGCCTGAATAAAAGAACTACTCATGCCAGTGAAAATCTGCAAAATGTTTTCTGTGGGGAAGTGGTTGAGAAAACAGCCTGTGGGACACTTGCAGATGCTATGCTCAACATTTGTATGCAAGGTAGAATGAAATTAGCAGTTAGTTAAGAAGTTGCAATATTTCGTGTGGTCTTTTTTGTTATTAATTTAAATATTTCTTTGTTGCTTTCTTTTTAATTTTTGAGTGACTAAAAATAACATGAAATATTTAAAAAGTTATTAATTTCAAAAAGAAAAAAAGAGTGTATGTATTATCACACTTACTTGATGGCTTGTTACTGATGCAGTCTGTTCACCCACTTGTCCAATCTTATTGCAGGAACTGGAATATAATAAAGGACTGTAAGTGTGTGGATGCACTGCTGCCAGTATTATGGGATTTGCTTAAAAATCACAATGCTTTTAGTAAATTCTTAAAAGCAAATCATTTTTCTAGTAATTCATGAGGAAAAGTTACAATTTTTTAATTAAGTGAAAAATATCAAGGAATTCTGATACTGTAGGTGGTGATGTATTAAGAAATTAAAACAATACATTTAAAGGAATAATAACTGAGAAGTCAGAGGGAAATTGTCATCCAGCTGAAGTGTTTCTGATAGAATCCTAATGTAATTGGCTCTTTGTCCTTCACTGCTTGACATTTTACCAATGAGCTAGAAGAAAACATCAAATCATCTAAGATAATTACTGTGAATTACACAAAGAGAGATAATGAAGAGGCCAGGTCACTGATCCAGATCACCGAGGTGAATTCAAATACTATGCATTACAATACAGCCAGATTAAAAAACAAACCCCCAAAAACCAACAACAACCCCCCCAAACCAAACCCATATACATCTAGGTCCAAAACCAAAAGTAGTAATTAAAGTACGAGATCATTGGGATGGTGGTGGTTAGATGGCTGAACTTGAGCTCATGTTGGGAAGCTGGCGAACGGAGGGAGGTGAAGCCTTGACCTGCAGCTTTATAGTCACTGAGGTACCAAGGCACAATGTGGGGAGCAGCTGGGGGCTGCGACACTGAGCCTGGGGGCCCTCACCGCAAGCTGCAGCTTCAGAGGAACCGGGCAAGGTGACCAGAGTGGGCTAGGGCCAGCGGCCATGTCAGTCACGGGCTGGAAAAGCCCCTGAGGAGGAGGCCGGACCCCAGAGAAGCCAAGAGACGGGGTCTACAAGGCAAGCACAGGATCAGCACAGCGCAAACCCTGAACTGCTTTCACTGTTCCGTGGATGCATTAAACTACGTTGCATATTCACAAACGGGCAGGCACCACAGCTCACAAGCTCTTGAATCTCATTAATATCTGTGTTAGTTAGCTCATTTCTACTTAATAAATTATTAAAAGATGTAAACCCTACCACTAGAAAAAGCTTACAATGGTCACACTTAATTGGTAGGAAAGTTACTGATACTAGTTACACACATTTAATCATTCTCTGTCATCCTACAAAGGGAGAAGGTATTTTCTGAGTTATCACTAAAAACAGCTCACACAGGGAGAATGCAGCAGTTGTGTGGGGATCTGGAAAAGAAGGAGGCTCAACACAGGAGGGTATCTGAAGGTCTTTGGCCGCTCCTCACCTGTGCTGCTACGATTAGGAGAGACCCGGCGCTGCCCTTGTATGGAAATTGTTAAAACCGCCCACCAGGAGCTGCTGCCGCCCTGCCCGGCTTTTACCACCTCAGAGGGTACTTGTGGCGGTTGTGAGTGGCGTTGTTGTTGCCGCCGTCGCCGCGCGGGGAGTCCTCGGCAGCCTCCAGAAGCTCGTGGAGGGCAGGGAGGGAGCGCGTGCAGCCCGCCGCCACCACCAACGGGGGTGCGCTTCGCGCCTCAGCGCCGGGGCGGTGCCGGGCCTCCTCCTCCGCGCTGCCCGCGGGGAGAGTGAGCCGAAGGAAACGGGAGCTGGTCGTCGCCTTTTCTCTTGAGGTGGAATCGCAACGTGCAGCAGGGTCTCTGGTGGCCGGTGGCTCCTCGCCCTAGGGAAAGGTAAGGGGAGCGAGGCGGCGGCAGTCCAGCCCCGCGGTGTGAGGGACAGCCGCCATGTCGCGCCGCAGCAGAGATCCTGGGGGCTGCTGCCGCCGGCTCTGTCCTAGCGGCGGTGGCAGGGCTGTCACGGTCTTCGTCTGTTTGGTGCAGATCACTGGGTCTGCAGTTTTCTGTGGGTCAGACCCAAGTCTCAGTCAGACGGTCACCAAGAGCGGCTCGTTTGTGACCGCTGTTGGTTTTCTGGCTCTCCTCCAGGGCCGCCTTGGTCGCTGTTCTGTGTGTGGGGGCCGTGCTCCTTGTCGTGTTCCCTGCCACCTTTTAATTAGCATTCTTCCCCGTTAATGTGTCTAGTCTCCAGCCGATCACAGGGAAGTCCTTGCAGGTCACCGTTTTCGGCCCCTGCTGGACATTGGCATGTTTGTGTCTAGTGGTGCTTCCCCTCATCTTCTCAGCTAATGAAATAGTGACCGGTCTTGAGGATGAGGTCCTGCTAATCAGCTTTTGTCTTCATTTCAGAAGACAGTAGGGTAATTCTTGCATACTGTGTCCAAAATGCCAATATACTTGCCCCCTATTTAGTAGGATCATTTCTGTGCTACTGTTAAATGGCATGTTTGTTCAGGAGCTAAAATAGACATGGGGAGGGCCTTTCTCTGTTTAATTCATCATCTACGGTGCACCAGATGAAAACGTGACACCTCGTAAGAGGAAAGAGGAAAAACAAACTGAAGATGTGTTTTTGTCATCACCAGTGTGTTGTAGAATTATTGCCATTTTCCTTGAACTTTAATTTAAAACTGCACTACTTGCAATGTGTAACTCCCTTACAAAATTGCTACAGTAATTACAGCTTTCTCACTCTTAGGTGTCATTTGTGGCTGATAGCAGTGTTTGAAAGGCTGACAAATAAAGGGATTAGATTGGTTGAAATGGGAGTTAGCAATTTTTAATTAGAATTTTTGTTGTTCTTTTCTGAAACATTACTTAGGTAATGATTGGGTGTGAGTTTTTTTTTTTTTTTAAATATGTTCCCACAATCAAAATGTCTAAATTAAAGTCTCTTTCCATTTGCGTTCTGCCAGACTTCTAAATGCTTTCTTATTTTTCAAGTTGTGAACTAATGTCACTGAAAATGCTATTGTACTTTTAACTGTACAAAATTCCTGTTTTTCCCTTTTTTTTTTTTTTTTTTTTTTTTTTTTTTTTTTTTGGAGGCCTATGTACTTGTATCTTTATTTGCTGTATGCTTCAATTCTGTTGAATATGCTAGACTTTAAACGGGTGTGTGAGGGTAAGCTACTTCATGCTGAAAAGGTGAGATAATTTCACATTAATAGCAGTAAGTAGTGAGGGTAAAAAAAAGTGTGATGATGGAAAATGAGGTGTATGTACTGGTGGGAGAGCTCAGGTAATTAAGTAACAGTTATCCTTCTGAAAGATGAAGATTTACTCTATTCACTCTGTGTGAATCATAAATTATATCTTAAATATCCAATTAAGACAGTTATTCAAAAGTCTTTATATGGACACCTCAATGTACTGGGTAGCATGGCCATGAATTCCAGAAGCTGTGAATATTAACCAAAATCCTGTCCAGGGTGGTGATGATTATCATCATCAAACTCCTATTAAACCCAAGGTTCAGGCAGGTCATGTTGTATGTCCATGTGTTCTGTTTTCTTGTCTGGATTAATAAATTGCATTCTCATTAAGAATACTCATTCTTACTGTTTGTTGTTAGGGGTCGTCTGGTATTCTACAGAATTGATCTACTTCCTATTATTCTTGTATTATGTATTTCTCACTTCACTTCTATTTATTTTAAACAAAGAAGCAAGTTATATAAATGCAGCTTCACAAATTTATCACAAAATGCACTTTCTCTTTGGTAAAAAGTGTATCAAATATCAAAGTTGAAAGGAGGAGGATACAATTGTGCAGAACGATCTGTTCACAGAAACATCTCTGTAGGATATAACTCATTAAAACATTATGTTTCTTTTTGTTTTTCATCACTGTCCCCTTTGTAGTAGCATGAATGCATGTGAGTTGTATAACCTTCTTGCTTAATGCTGACTGCCCCTGCTTTGTACTTTAAGTGAATGTTGTCACTGAAGTCCATGTGGCATTGTATAAATCTTAAGAGATAGTAAAAAGAATAGTGTTCGTCTTGATATTGATTCTTGTGGCACTCCTGTACTTGCTACACTCCTTCAAAACTATTCCCACTTGCAAGTCTCCTTTGATTTGAAATCTGCTTTTATTAATCTACTCCAGTAACTCAGATATTTTAAGGTAACTTTGTAGACTTGCTCTTTATATTGGGCTGTCTCTAAAGCTTTGCAGAAGTGTAGAAAAACTATATTGTTTCTCTTGCATAATTCTTATGAAATATCTTTTCCCCTTAAGTCTTCAAAATGTCTTTGTTAATATCCTTTATTAATAGCTGAAGCAATTGAATGATTTGTGAGGAAAGGCTGTTGTAGTCTAACACCCTTATAGCATGCTGTAAAGGCAGGGAAACCAAAAGGAGGTATGGGGAAGAACTTTGGTTAGGGAGTTGGGCTTCAAATAGGAAGCTTCTGCTTCACTAGGCTCAGAGGTTGGTTCATGTGAAGGCAGGAATTACCATATTAACCCAGTGTCTGCAGCGAAGCATTCTGATTGGGAACCACTGAATTTACTCTCGTTGCTTGTTTTGACACTTGTGCTGTGGCTAGGGGCTCTGTTAGTCACCATGTTCTCTACTGAGAAGATAAGTTGTCCACAGTTGCTGGTGAATATTGTGCATTTTCCTTATGTATACTATGTTGGTTTTCTGTACCCAGGTATCCTCTTGAGAGCCTTTCTTTTACAGCCACCTTGTTCTTGTCTTAGGACAATAACTATGTTTTAAAATGGATGTCATAGATTAATGAACATTCTCTGCCTGAGGAGAGAGAGAAATGAATTGATTTGCATATCTAGTAAATATTTTAATGGCAGACACACCTGTGCTACTTCATCTCATTCCTTGTTGCAGATAATTATTGAAAGAAAAGTACTGTAGAAAAGCCAGTACTGGATATGTGTGGAAGCAATATCATGGCTAGTCAACTGCAGTTAATACTTGACATTAAAAAAGCATGACTGTTTAAAGTTTCAGACTAACTCTGCTTGCTCAGTGGCTCTTTAGGACAGTGGAGAGTGAATTATGCTTTCCTCTTGGAACACGATGACAAGTGTGTTAAAGATCCTCTTCAGGTTAAATGATAATGCTTGGAATTTGGTTTCCTGTACGGTTTTGTAATTTATTTTAATTTGATCAAGTGTCTAATCTTAAAAGTATGATAAGAGTTTCCTTATGGTCCTTTTGAGCCCTACCAGCTTAAAGTCCTCATAATTGCATCTGATACAGGCTTAAACTGAAACAGATGTTAGTCAGTGAGCTAGTAAAATAGGCAGCAGTCACTGCTACACATGCACTTTTTATTAGCTGGAGCCCTTGAGGCTAAAGCATAGACTGGTTTGTGTCAGGGCCATGGTTGTGCCCTAATTGCCCTGCCCAGATTTACCGAGGGCCTCTTCTAACCCAGATCCCCTGCACGGCCCGGGGCCCTTGCCTGTGCTCCATCCCAGATATACCTGTACCCAACTGTGTCTCCTGCTGCCCTGGCTTTCTGATAGTTTTTCCTGGATTGACCTTGGATGAGACTTCCCGGTCTCATCTCTAGTTACGTCTCCAGGAGGAAGGTTGAATTTGTCACAGCATGTATGCTTCTACTGTCTCTCGCCCTGCCTTGTATGTCCCTGTGTACACCCTGGACCTTGCCTTGTCTGAACCCTGTGGAAGCTGTCCCTTGCCCAGCCTGGCCCTGTTTGATCCTGTGGGACTGTCCCCTGTTTGGTGAGGCTGTCCTTGCCTGGTCTGTGATTGCCTCAGTTCCTGGCTTGTCTCTGCTCTTGGAGCAGCCCATCTTGTTGCCCTTCTCTGACAAGTTTTTTTGTAATATCATATTTGCAATCTCTTGAAAAGTTGTCCAAAAACATTATAAAGGTCCTGTTATCAAGCTAAAGCTCGTATTGCACAGCTTACATGAGGGATCTTACGTAAAAAGAAATCCACTTTCTATTTGAAGGAGAAACTTTTCCTGCTAACAGAGTTCCCAGGTGACATCCAGATGAGCAATATTGCAGAGACGTAATGGCCAAAGCAAAGGGAAGCTGATTAAGGCATGTTTCCCTTAAAAGTAATCTTACAAGCATGAGGGAAACTGACAGTTCCCATCTGTAATCCGGAACTTTTCTGTATTTCATTTGATTTCTCAAAACCTGTGAATTTTACTATAAAGAGAACATCTCTGTGGTTCACATAACTTAATATGTTTGGAGATGTGAAAAGGCAAAAAAAAAAAAAAAGGCAAGAAAGGAGAAGGGGAAAAAAATCAATCGTAATGATATTTCTGTGTGAAAGACTACTAAGACCTGGGAGGAAACAGTAGCATCATGGGAATATAATCTCTTTGTCTACCCCTTTTGGGAATTTACTTTTAGAGAAATTAGGGTGATGAGTGAGAATATCTTCTTAAATTCAATAGAAAAAAAAAAAGGGGGGGGGGCATTTAACTGTAAAATCTGAATCTATTTTTAGTGAAGGAATTATAATTATTTCAGAGTGGTTTTGATTCCTTCATGTGGTATAAGATCAGTCTTAAGATCTCTAAAAAAACAAGAGTCACTTTGCAGAGTAAGACTCACATAACTGTTTGGTGTTGTAAGTGTTCTGCAGCATTTCTGTGTATTGGTGCTCTTGCATTTATGTCCAGTCCATTCCTGTTGCTTCTTCCTGTCCCTGCACTGGTATGGAGAACAGCTCAGGCTACAGTGCTCATCACTGAGAGTGGAGGAAGCAGAGCTAGCAGGCTGGGAGTGCTGATGTGTCAAAAGCCGGGGGAAAGAGGGAAGTTTCTTGTGCTGTTTCTGAGGAGGTACAAAATAGCTCAAAATTGTATGACATGAGAAAAGAACATGCTTTTGAAAGTCCTGAAGGGACTGAATGTTCTGTAACAGTAAGTTGGTTTGTTGAGATCTACTGTTACGTGGAGGATGTGCCAGATGTTAAAGCTTTTCTACAGGAGTGTATGTGTTCGTTCTGCTTTTATGTCAGAACTTCTGTTCAAGTAGTTGGATCTCTGCATAGGCAGAAGCAGTACCTAGTATGAGAAAGGTAATGGAATTAAAACATGAATAAATGTCATAGAATTGAAAGTAAGTATGTAATGAATGACAGACGGGTAGCTGTAGATTTGTATTCTTTTCTCTCCTTCATTTAAAATGCTAAATAAAAGGTGTTCTGTATTTCAGTAACGGAGACATGATTTGATTCACTGACCACTTACTAAAACAATGATTCTATGCTATATTATGAGTTAGCTAGCACAGAAGATGAGCTACAGGAAGAATCCAGTGGTAAATGGGCAGTCTGGCAATCCTTTGAGCTTTTTGTCCTGTATGCATAGCTTCTATAACACACACCATGTTTCATCTTTTATGATTCTGTATCACAAAGATAACTATGGGAGCTCTCTGCAGGTGTTCAGCAGTTATGGAAAAGTTGGAAAAGATTAGAACTTAAACAAAGAGTGTTTAGCTGATTAAGCTACAGTAGAATATCTTAGACAGCACACGCAACAGGGTGCTACTACAAAGGCTGTTACAGTATCAAACTAAGTAACATGAAAAGGAACAAGATGATTTAAATAGGGATTATTTTTTTCTAGCTCTCTGTTAGGGGCTTCTGTAATGCGTAACTATGTGGTACCTCAGAGTACCAAGTATATCTGCATAGCAGATTTGCTAGTCAATCTTGCAATATTTTTGGCTGTTGTCTTTTTAAACTTATTTTGCAATTACACAGGAACTAAGTAGTATCTTATTGTATGCTTCCAGTCTGTTTGTACTAGGAACATTAAGCTTTTTTGGTTTTTGGTTTTTTTTTTTTTTGAAAGGAAGGAAGTGATTATAAACTGGTGATTATGAAGTTTATATACTCTTTTCAAACTGGTGATAGAATATAGTCCCCTTAAGAATTTTTGGTGTTACTTCTGTGAGACGAAATGACCAAATAAATGCTAGGTACTTTTCATTGTTATGTAGCCTGAAATCCATTGAAGCTCACTTATACTTGCAAGTTTACTTGGGAAACAAAAAAGATAGTGAAAAAGTGTTAGATTAGTTTGCATAAACATGGAGCTGTTACAGTTTTGGGGCCATGGTTGTGGTGATCCTTTCTACTGGATCACTTAAGGCCCTACCAAAATAGTTTATTTGGGACTCGATATGGTTTTAAGGTTTAGAATTGGTTGTACTTAGTTTTCACGAGTATTATGCTTCAGAACTTCCAGTGTGATTCAAAATCAAGCTGTTTTCTTTTTGAAGAGAGTATCAGACAAATCAAACACCTGGAACCAAACCTGAAGGAGTGAACAGCTACTTACTGTTTATCTGTTGAAATGTCAAATAAAGACCTGTAGAATAGTAGTCCTAAATGTTATTTTGTACTTGATACTGGGTAGAGCTGCAGAGTCTGACAAAATGGCAAACTTTTGCAAAAGGGAGTATCTTTTGGTTTTGATGCTTCTGAGAACTTGCAAGTTCATATGACTGTAGCATTTGCTGCCCATCATGTTACTTCCCTTGTATGTAGGCAGCTCTAATGCTAGAGATGGAAATGAGTTTACACTTTCTCTACCTCTCGTACTGAATTCTTTAGTCTTCTGCATGCCAGGGCTTAGTGATCCTCCTCGCCTCCAAGGGCTTGTGAATGTGTCTGTTTCTTGTGCGTAGTGTGAAAATGATAAGGGTGCTCTCTGCACCACCTTTGTAGTCATGTTGAAGATTTTGGGAATCATTATAAAACTTATCATACTTGGAACCACTACCTTTGTAGTAATGCTGATGGTGTTTCTACCAGTGATCCTTCTGACCCTCTGTATTTTCCTATAGAGTCACATTTCTCATTAATGTATCTTGTGCCTTGTTAGCTGACTCTAATATCAAAGTCTATGTTGTGTATGTTGTTTTGTTGTACACTTTTGTCTGACTTAATGTTTTCTACCCAGAGTTTTCAGCTAGTTCAGTAAGTCAAGCTGAAAATGATGTTTTCTTCAGTACTGGGTGATTACTGAATAGACAGATGAAAATATTTCTGGGAATGTAGATTGGATATCTCTTACTGTGATTTCCTTAAATTGGTTTATGTACTTAAAGGGCTCATTGAAAATCTGCCTAGATGGCTTTGTCACTTCTGGACTGAGGAGCTTGTGAAATTTTTACCCTTTGGCTTCAAAAGCCTCACTTCAGTGATTAGGTCTACAGTATGATTCTGATTTTTTGTGAGTCTGATACAGAAAATTGTGGCTGAAGTGTGAAATAAACTGTGTTACAATTACATGTCAGAAACTAGAAGGTCAGACTTTGGCAGACTAATTCCTACTAGATCAAATGGCTATGCCATGTAAATCAATAAATCGCTTGTTTTTTGTAACATTTTTATTTTTAATGAGTGGGATGTCTCTCTAGACTTAGTAGTGGATTGATACAAACCAGAGGCAAGTAATACAAACTTTTTTCCTACTCTAAGTAAAACTGTTATACCTCTCCGTTCTTGTAATATGAATTGATGGTGTAAACATGCACAGCTTTTACTTGGCTTATGTATTAATGTATTTAATTTAAAAGAAAGCAGTATACAGTTGTGAAGAAAAAGGAAAAAATAACATAAAATGCATGGTTTTATCCAACAATTTGTATGCAAAGTAGAGAATGGCAAATTGAACTAGTCAGGAACTGAAAAAAAAGTAACTAAAGAACCATTAAGAATATCAGAAATTTCACCAAATTAACAAGCCATATTGTATTAATTAAAGGAGGTTACCATTATCACTAATAAAATCATTACCTGACAAAGTTGCTTGAAAAGAGTGCCTTGGTAGAACATTGGAGAGACCACTGGTGGGTATTATACATGAACAATCTAGTTGTCCTAATCTTTGTTGTGCACTTTGCCGTGATAACTGTTGCCTGGGTGGCTTAGTGACATCAAAGAGAAGAGCTTTGCACCTCCAACATCTAGTAGAATTCAGTATGATTTTTTGTTTAAATACCTTTGTCTTGAGCTTCTTCTCCCACCTTGCCCTAAAGCACAGAATCTGCATCCTCCAGTTTTTATGTCCCTAGGTGTCAGTGTAGGGCATCGTGGCGGCTGCAGTATGAACTAATTAGCAAAAGGTGCTATCCTTTCTTTTCAATGGCAACTGTATATTTCCATAATACCAGTGAAACCTTAAACAAAGCTAAGTTCTGGCTTTTGTGAGTATCTGTATTTTGTAACTCAACAATGTCTTAGTAAGGTAAGTAGTATAATGATGAGTATGGTATTTTGATTAGGGCCTTTTAATTGATGTGAACTGTTTCTACTCGGAAGCAGAACTGGATCTCTGAGGGGATCCTGCCAGCCTTCCACTCATTAATTTAGTTACTTTTATAGGTATATCTTAATTTGTGGTTTCAGGTTGAAGTGTGATACACTACTAGAATGCCCTACTGGCTCTCAATTTGAGAAGGTGGAATATTCCACAACTATTAACTGTGATGAAGCCAGACAGAACACAATGGGTCTAGACATCCAGCAACTCTGGGTATATTGTTCCACTCCTTAACCTGTAACCAAGGTTACTGTCCTTAAATCTCAGTGCACTTGTGCTGAAAAACTGGGCTATGTAAACTAGGGCATATTTTGAAAGGAGTAAGGAACAGTTAGTTTTCTGTGGCTCTGCTACTGTAGATTGTACAGCGGTATGCTATACAATTTTTTTCAGGCAAAAGAAAGGAGGCAGTCATGCAGGCAGACCTGTCTTGGGCCCTGAGTCTGCTATTAGCTCCACGTGTAAACATAGCTGTTCAGCTATTTTCATGTCTTCCTTTCTTTGACTAAGCTTGACCTGAGCTTGTGTAGTAATTTTGGAAAGCCTTGGTCATATAAGTAGCTGCAGTATGTTGTTGTTTTTTGAAAGAATAAAACAGGGAAGGGGCCTGATGTTTATGGTTATGATATTTGCTAAACAGTCTCAGAATACATAAATAAATCTATGTAGTGCATAAACGGAAACTTTTATTTTGGTTGAATGGGTGTCTGGGAATGTTCCTGTACTGAATCATTCAATTTAGCATCCAGAATGGAAATACAAACTACTGCTTATGTAAAACTGAATTATAGCCTACAGAAGAAAACAAGAATCTGGGAAACTACTTCAGTAGAAGGGGATTTATCAGTGCCTAAGTTTGTTTAATGTATTGAGATTTCTTTTTGCAATTTATTGTATAAAAAGTGCCAAAGGGTTACCAATTTCTTGTTGGACTTATGTGCCTCTCCAGTACTGATCACTGAAGTGCTGTAAAGCTGAGTGTTAACTTGCATAATATTTGTTTGTTGAGGGGATGGTGAAAAAGCAATGGAGAAATTAAAGATAACTTTTTCTTTCCTTACATAATTAAGTGTGTATGAAAACAAGAAAAGCATGTACAACATTAGAATGATGGAACTGAAAAAAGTACCAGTTGTTTTGCTAGAAGGGACAATATAGGGATTATTTTTTTCCTCTTAAGAGAATGTTCTGGTGTTTTGACTAGATCATAGGAAAAATATCTTTCATTGAGGGGGGAGCAAAGAGGCAAAGGGGAGTAGGAAAAGGAAAACCTCAGTCTGAAAGCTGTTGACTTACATGATCTCTGTCTCAAGCCTAAAACTAAGTAAAGCAACAGGAAAGCTGACCTCCCTAAGACTAATTAGAACATTTGAAAATCAAAGTGAATGGTTCTGGGCTCTCTTCTTAAGATTTGACTTCTTTAAGTCATGGTGGCTGGAGTTCTGAATAGCCCTGTCTGTTTGTAGGCACGCCAGCCCTGTCTAACTGCAGTGAGCTAGGCTGCTCCATGTGGTTGGCTGTCAAAAGAGGCAGTTCTCTCTTCTTCTTTCTTTGTTTATTAGATGTTTCATTTGACATCTTTGTGTCTACTGAAAATTAGCAGACAACTAGTACAGACTTAAAATAATCATAGTTAATAAATATTGCATGAACCTTTAAGACAAACTTGGAATCTGTAGGTTTTGTCATCATCAGTGGATGTCTACAGCAAGCTTATCATTCAGTGTACTCTAGCAAAACTGTAGTCTTAACTGCACTTACGAATTTTTTGTGTTAGTTGACTTGGGGGGCAACAGGCAATCTTGTGCCTCAGAGGAATCTATTGTGGAAGACATCTAGAAATTTTATTTGAAAATAAAATTCAAGTAATGAAGTCAGACTAGATGATTCATTTTCTATGTCTTACCTGTCAAAAATAAGACCATTCTGGATAGTGCGTAGTGTAGAGTGCGTAGACATCTAAATCTGGAAGTTCTTGGCTAATAAAAAGAGGAGTAATTCTGCCAAAACTCATTAAATTATATGGATGTATATATGTGTGTCCAGGAAATGCATACATTGCCTACCTCACTGTTACAATTTTAGTTATGATAATCTGTAAGTACTTGTAACTGTGGGGAAAAACAGACTACGTTCTTACTACTGTGTTTCCTTAGGTATTGTGCATTTTCACCAAACAAGTCTTTGGTAACTGCCAGAAAAGGTTGCACATTGTTTTTGAAAGATGTTAGTTCTCTGCAATAAAGATTATGACAGTAGTTGTCAGTTTTTAGCATGTTTTAAGTAAGCTGCCACATTGTCACATCTGTACTCAAGAAATGAATGGTTCAGCTGATTTTGCTTACCTGCTTTGTAAAGACTTATGCTAGCATTTGACATGTGTCAAATTGAAAAAGCAATAATTAGGCTAATTTTCAGGACACTTTTTTTTTTTTCTCTGACCACTTTAAGAGGTTTTTTCCTGACTTCTGTCACTGCAGGTGCCCAACACAATTTTCTGTTTTTGAATTTCAGAGAAGCAGTTAGCCTTTCAGTGTGGGTGAAAGTAATACTGAGCAGGAATCTGTGCATTGAAACTGGTCCAGTTTGGGTGGTTCTGCTCTCTCTCTGTTTGGCAGATGATTAGTGTAATGCTTGTACAGTGATGCTGTGAGGAAGTTACTGCATTATCTGGGCACGGCTGAAGAGAATTCAGTCCAATGACACAAGTATGCTAGTGTTGTGAAGACATGAGGAAGAGCAAAAATCCTCCAGATATATCTTGGGGGACAGTTTGTCCTGGAATTGCTTGAATGCTGTGTTGAGGCACATATCCCTTGTGCTGTTTGTCATTAGTGTGCTTGATTCAATGAGAAGATAATCAAGGCACAGCATCATCTGCCCCTTTCTCTCGAGACATTTTTCATTGTTTCTAAGTGAAACTTCTGTGTTTTAACTGTCTTACTCTTCGTGTCCTCCAGGAAAAAAATGTGTTATCTTCTCTTGTATATTGGGTACACTTTATGCTTTAGAAGTGCTGTGCTTCCACTTCTACTAATACTCCTGTTGGAATTTTTAGCTTGACTAGGCAATGAATCTGACCTTTGGAGGTTTTTTATAAGGTATTAAGAACATCATACATCTGTTTCGAGTCTGTTGAATGTATAATAATAACTTCTGTTAAGTCAGGCCTTATTCTTTGTAGTGTTGAGTCCATGAGCAATGTGTTCCTGTGCTCTGATATAGACAAAATATCAAAATGTAGCCTTTTCCCCCAACATAATCAGTTATTAAAGATGTTACCTGGAGAGCAGCGTCCCTTTGCTGGATGTGAAGGGCCAACAGTGAGACTGTGTGACTTGGTAACATGTAAAAAAATTGAAGAGCTCCCCCTCCCCCCCATTAAATTTCAGATTAATTAAGTCAAGAATGAAAACACTTAGCTTTCCAGACTGATTTCCAACATGCTTGAAGGAGGACTGAAGTGTTTGTTACAGCTTTGAAGGACTGTTGTTTTGACAGTGCTACTTATTGACCCTCATTGTTATATTGACAGTCAAGACTATTAGTCAAGACTGTGCTCGAGACAAACACTAACTCCAGTAATCAGGAACATGACTGCGTTCCTGTAGGAAAGCAGTGGACAGAGAAGCTGTGTTAGTTGCACACGTTTTATATTCTATGTGATAAATGGGCATTGGAAAAGTGTCGTGTTCATGTTGGAGAGCAATGTTTGACTTTTCCCGGAGGATTTTCTTCGCTTTATTCTCCATTGCTTCTGTACATAGAGATGTGCAGGATAGTCTCCGTATGAATGATCCGTTATGTTTGTGATACTGCACATAATGCCATGTCTAATTCTAAAGATTGTCTCACTAGTCTCCTTATTATACCATAGCTTAAAATTACTTGTGTTGAAATAATCTTCTGTTTATTTTGATTCCACCACCTATTGGTTTGCCTTGCTTTCAAGATCTTAAAAGAGTTTGTGCACAATTATTGCAGGTCTGTGTTCTCTGTTCTACTTCAATATTAGCTAAATCTGTCTTAGGGTCTTCAGTTCCCTTTTTGAGCCTCGAGGATTCTAGTGTATCAGTCACGGTTATAGTAAATTCAAGTATTTAATATTTTGAAAAATTCTGCAAAGTATGAGCTGCAGTGCTAGCTCACAGAAGCACCAAGATGTTTTCATTTGATAGTATAGCATCCGTCTTGAATTGATTATAATTTAAAGTAAACTCTGGCTGATACTGTAAATGGGATTTCTTGATGAGTCTCTTGTGTATCTGTCTGAAAACAATTTGCAGTAAAGGCTTGCCAAATCTGAGACAATAGAGAGCATGTGGCTGTGCTCTGCTTCATCAGTGTAGGAGCTAGGAGGGTCACCTCTAGGGAAGTCACAGACTATAGGAAGGGTCTGAGTGAGGACAAAGAATTCTGGGTACTTCGGTGACTGTCCAAGCCCAGAGATACTACTGAGAGATCAGGACATAGTCCAGGTGTCTGTAGTGCACTAAAGACAGGATTTGAGGTATATCATATGCCTCGCCTCTTACCTTTTCATCACAAGAGAAACTAGATTCAGAGCATTGTTGTGGCAGAATTCTGGAAGAGAATATGTTTAAGCTCCTGTGAAGCCCAGGAAGTGCTACGCCTGAGATCTTGTGCACTCATTACACTTTCATGGGTGTTTAAATCTTTTAAAATGTTGTCCCAAAGTGTGCCAGGAATGTGCTTTGGTTTATCAGTGGGAGAGAGAAAGCAGCAGTCCTTTTGGATCAAGAGTGCTTGATCTAAAGTGTACTAGTGGATTGAGAGATAGAGCCAGCATCGTAACAACTTCTGACTTTTAAAATACAGTACAACATAGTAGCTTTTGAACTGTAGCTCTGGATTTACTGGTCACCACCTTGACTTGTAGCGTAACCAGGAATGACCAGATAAAAAGATAAACCTAGCTTCCCTTGAGTATGAATGAGTTAAACAGGTATGTACACCAAGTTGTAATAAAACTGGCTTGGATACAGTTTTTTTCCTTCTATTTTCATTTCTAACCAAAGTATTTCTAGTGCAAGATTTTTTATTTATACATGGCCTAACTCTCTTGGTTGCTTGCTTACCTATTTTGTTTCAATTCTTAGTTTAGACTAATTGGATGGATTGAGTTTTTAATCAAGAGAAAGGATGTGAGTATTTTAGGTTATTTCTCTCATTTTTCCATGCCCCTCTCAAAAAAAAAAAATAAATTCTTAAATAGAACAAAAAGCATCTCTATTCTGTAGTGATAAAAGGAAAATTCCTTTCTGTTTCAGCAGGTTAAGAGACCTTTATCATATCTCTTTAAATGGAGTATTTTTTGTCATCTGTCAGCTTGAAAGGTCATGGTTTAGGCGGTCATTCCTAAGCCCCTTGGATAATGTTTACAGTGCTCTCAAATGACTTAAAATGGACTAAATTGTTTTCAGCCGACAGTAGTAAAGGTCATGGAGGAAATCTGTTTAGTCAGCCTTGCTTGCTTCCTAAGTACACATAGTAAAAAATGTGCCATAAACTGCAGCAAGAAAGAAGTTTTAACTTTAAAAGACACTGGAGGCTAAGGGAATGGAATGTATCTCTTGTGGATATAAACTGCTTGGCAGAGAACCTGCTAAGCAGGGGTTGTTAAGGCAAACTTTTGTCCAATCGCTGTTAGCTTCTACCTTTTCCTTTTGTTGGCCCTTTCACATTACAGTTCATTACTTGGAGAATTTGTGGATTTAGGGGCATATTCTAATCTCAGTGTGGGTGCTCGTAACTCCTAGAGACTGCAATGAGAGGCAGGCATGCTCTTAAGGAGGTGTGTGTAGAAGTGTGGAGCAGACAAAAAAGACTATACCTCAGTGTTGAATTTCCTGCAATGCCTTTTCAGCTCTCACTTGCAATCAGAATCTGGTGGTGTTAGTCCCATTGTTAGCCTGTGTGTAGTACCTCACTGCGAACATCATTGTGTTGATTAGTGACGGTTCTTAGTAAGGGGTTGCAAGTGATCAAACAGTCCTATAATTCAAGAAAAAACAAATAAATGACTGTCTCCAGTTTGACACGATACCATGTAGCAAGGAGTAACTTTAAAAACTCCACCTAGAAACTAATGCTGCTGAGTTGATTCGAGGCAGTTTCTGCTGTTTGGCAAGTTTTTTGAAGTGTGACTCTTAAATGGTGTCTATGGCCTGCTTATTAGTTGGTGCCTTGTGGAGGTGGTGTATATTTTTAAGGCATCTCACATCAATATAGTTGAAACTTATCCTCTCTATATACATTTTAATAAGCATTATGTGCTTCTGACATTTCCTTTTTTATTTTAAGATAAATTCTAGTTTTATTGCCTTGGGTCAGGCTTCAAATAGTATTTGCCTGTGAATTTTTCTCATTATTAATGTTGGTCCAACCTTTCCAGAACTGTATTCTTATAATTACAACAGATGGGTAGAAATTAGTTTGTCTTTTAGTAACTGGTATTGTATACAAATACTATTTTTCATTTGTGTTTTCTAGAAACCCCAAAGTGGTAGGACTTCTGCACTGGAAGTCTCTGGGGAACCTCTCTTCGCATTATAAGAAAACAGTTCCGTTCCAAGAAATAAATCCATGACAAACAACTAACTGTTAACTACAGTTCTATTTGAATCTTGAACATAAATAGTATTTTAAAGCTATTCTGTAGGGTTGCTGACATCTAGCTTCCTGTAATATCATATACTGTCTGCCATTTGCTCAGCATAATGCCAGCTGAGATGCTCTTAGATGCACTTGAGTATTATATTAAACATCCAAAAAGTGGTTACCAAAAAAGAAAAAGTTTAATGAAGTCCACTCAAGGTAAACATGCAGGATCAATGTTTCTTTTGTTGTGAGAAATTGCTGAGTTTATCAAATACTCATGTAAAACGTATGTTGAACTTAAGGGATTGCTGAGTATTACAAGTAGAGAACTATCTTTTTTGTAGAGAAAGCAGGCAGTTTTGAATTAAAAACAAATAAACAAAACTCCAAAAATAAAAGGAAGAGCACCTCAATATACAGTGAGGCATAGGTGGCTATTTTATGTCACCACTAATACTAGAAGAGGAGAAAAACAGGGAAATTTGAGTAGGGAAGGAATTTCTTTTTTTCCTTCTCCCAAATACAAGGCCAGATCTACATCTTTCTGTTCCATATGTCCAGTGCTTACAGTTAGAAACCATCATACTGTTTTAGCAATAACACATGCACTGAGTAAAATATTCCTAGCTATGTCTTCAAAGCAGTAAATACATTACTTTCTTTAGCATATTTTTCAAGATAATGCTTTGTTGCAGACGGAGTGAAATTCCATACTACCCAGGTAGGCTTATATCCCATACTTTCCAAGCAAGAGAAAAAGACCCCCGAAGTCCCTGATGGGCTATGATTTGTAGTGCCCTGGAATACCTTAATGTGGCAGTTCTGGGGCTGCCAGGTGAGTTACTCTGCAGCATAAACCTGAAGCATCTTGTGTGATAGGTTTCTTTGGGTTTTCTTTAAATAGTACAGACTGATACCTGAGTTAGTTCTGTATTCTTACTGGTAGCTTCGCCCACCTGGGTTTTTCAACACCCGATAAGTGATGCAGGTAGCGAAAGTTGTCATAAGGGCTTTTACCAAAAGTGGACATGATCTAACTTGAGGAAAATGAAAGAGTTTTCTTCCTTTCTCAGATGGCATCAGGAATTGTGTTGCATTCTTTGAAGCGATCAAGAATAAGCAGCAAAGAGTGCTGTTGAGCAATGATCTCTTTCCACAAAGATAGAGTAGCAGAGGGGAAGAGCCAAAGTCTGTGCTTAAAATGTGCAAAGTGCTTGCACAATATACAATTGCAGAAAACACTTAGGGTAATTTTGTTATTTCCCAACTAAGTGGTTAATTCAGGGAATGTAAGTGATACAGCATTATGAAAAGATTGTCTGGGATTCATTTGTGCTTTTGAATTATGTGGAACCTTTATGCAGAATCAACTGGACACTGAGTAAGGTTCTGTGATAAAGATTCCATGGAAATTTTGTGTATTTAACTTGCCATGTTTTCAGAGTGAATAGATGTTTCAATGTGTAAACTGTGTGAATATATAGTGATATTACAACCTGTTGTAAATTAATTTATGTACATTAAAGTTTAGAGGAAACTGAAAAATCTTGCTTTGAATACTCACAATATGTAAAAAAAAAAAATGAAGTAGAGAAGACACTGTTTTTATATTCAAAGAATCACAGAATTGTTGTGATTGGAAAGGACCTCTGAGATAGAGTCCACCCATACACACACAAAAACCCCTTAGAATCTCAGCCACTAGAGCAGGGCCTGAAGTGCTGTGTCTACACGTTTCTTAAATACCTCCAGGGAAGGAGATGCCACCACCTCCCTGGGCAGGCTGTTCCAGTGCCTGACAACTCTTTCAGTAAAGTAATTCTTCCTTATATCTAATCTAAACCTCCCCTGCCGCGACTTCAGACTATTTCCTCTGATCCTGTCGTTATTCACTTGGGAGAAGAGGCCAATGCTCACTTCTCTACAACCTCCTTTCAGGTAGCTGTAGAGGGCAAGGAGGTCACCTCTCAGCCTCCTCTTCTCCAAACTAAACATGCCCAGTTCCCTCACTCCCCTCTCCTCATGACTCATTCTCTAGACCCCTCACCAGCTTGAACAGAAGCTAAAATGGGTACAGAGGAAGGTGGCCTATTGGAGTGATTTTTTCCTTTTAATAAGCTTCCCTTTGCTTTGGCATAAAAAACTCTACTGTTGGGTTTATCTTTACCATGTGTATAACTGAACACAAACTGGGGGCTTAGAAAAATCTATCTTTTTCTGGAGAAGTTTGATTAGAACCTGTTACTATCATCTATTCTAGCTTTACTTAGTAATTTAGTTTTACATTACTCAGGTAGTTTTTTCAATTAGCCTACTTGACGTATTTGTTGAGAATTTTCACACTGTGTGTGTGTGCCCATAGGAGAAGTTCAGAGAAATCTGTGTGTTTCCCTGCCCTGTGGTGGGAGTGTGAAGATGGCAGGGCAGTCATTCCCACCACCCACTGGAACTGCATCTCCCCAGGAAGGAAACAAACCACAAGCTGAGTGCTTTGCCTTGGCTTTTAGTACTTTATGAAAACAGTAATGCATAACTGAAATGTGCATATAACTTCTAAAGCTTTTGTTACTGTGATTAAATTTACTTTAGGCAATCAAGTATCATTTTTATATCTGCATCTGTGTTGACCTTTTTTTGAAGTACCATAAGCTTTTTTTAATGCCATTTGAAATTCTGCCCTTCTCCCCTCAACCAAGAAGTATTTTAATGAAGAAAGAAATATTAATATGTTACTCGATTCATTGATGGTCTGATTGATCTGTGTGGATCAAGGGGTGTGGAGATGCAAAGCCTGCTTTACAAAGCAGCCTTGTTGCTTTGGCCTTTTATGCTTCAGATGTAATTCAACACGGAAACGATTAAATGCTGAGGTAAAATGCAAGCTCTGCTAGCAAATTGAAAAGATAGATATTGACTAGGTGTTGTGTCACTAGAACCAGACATTCAGGCTCCCTGAAGTTTTAATTTTTGATTTAATTTTTTGATAATGGAGCACAGTTGTAACTACGTGTCTGAGGCAAGGAAAAAAATGACAAGCTGAGCCATTAGGGAGTCTGTATCTACTTACTGTTCCCCTCCAACCTCCCATCTGCATCCTCGTTTTCCCCAAGTAATAAAAGTATGTGATAGAACTGTTATCTGATAGTAGGACAGGGACTCGGACAAAATTAAACAGAAGATCACTTTAATTAACAGGCATTTACATACTTTTAATGTAAAAATACATGGGTATAGCTATTTTCCAAATGTTAAATGTTTATATGTGTGTAGAACTGTTGTTCAGGCTGAGTCAGACTTTCATGAGTTTCTCAAATTTTGTGGAAAAATATTTGCACTGGGGTTTATTAATACATAGTCCACGCTTTAGGAATAGGTGGAGGCTTATTTATTTTCATGAGGAAAAACTTGTATGAACATCTCTAAATGAGAATTCAAAGCAAAACTGTTGACTGACTGTTGGCAGGAGTCATTGTAAGACACCTATGAGTTCTTTGAGTTTTTGTTAGAAATCACATGATTACCCGAAAGTGAGTGAACAGGACTAGGTAAAGGCAAGGATATGTTAGTAAGCTCTAAAGTGGATTTACTAGCTTTTCAAATGCAAACTGGGAAACTAGCTTTTAGTAGCTGATAAACTTCTACGGTGATGCGCAACAGCTTCCAATCCAGTGTATGTTCTAGAAGCAGTTTAGCTCTGGTTATCAAGCTTCAGACAGCATGATATCTTAATGATCCTCTTCTCACCTGTTATAGCCCCCGTGTTTTGGATTCTGCCATTACTTTACCAGCATTGATAAACTAGCTGTTTCTGCAGCATGAAGAATATGCTTTAGATCAGGATCAGGTCTATGATATGTATAGTTACCGTTCTTGTTTTTCTCAGTAGGGTTATTACAGAACTCCAGTCATCAAAGCCCATGACTTCTGATGCTCTGGTAAATGCAGTTATGGTATCAGCAGTGCAGCTTCAGTGAGGTACTTCTTGTCTGAGTAGGAAATGCTCTGACCATCCCAGTATGTGGCAGTTTAGGCAGTAAAGGATGTTGTTGTTATATTGATGAGAGGTTCTTAGAATAGACTTAACATAGAGAACCATAATCTTAATGGTTTTCATTAGTGGAAAGACTGCTTTAAGTATAAAATGCATTTAAAAATCGGATTTAGGCTAGGTCAATTTAGACACCTGATTGTTATTTTGTAGTTGTCTTTATCGTATCTATAGCTTTTCTTATTCTTGAAGGTGCTGGATTATCTTACCTAGCTGAAAAAAAATGTTAAGGAAAAAGGATCACATTACTTGTGAGAAATTCTTGTTAATTCTCCTTTATCACATTGTATTGTTTTTTGTAAAACCTTAAGCTGATAACCCATCCACCTCCCCTAACTCGCTATACAGTTAAATGCTTCAAACATAAAAAATGAAACTATTTTTTCGTAAGAGCGATTTCATCTTCTGAATGTTTTTATTGAAGTTCTGGTAACTTTCCTCATGAACACTAGATTTCAGGTTCTTTGGTAACATCAACTGCTGTATACGATCAATGCAGTAAAGCAGCCTGAGCAATGGGTGTAATTCTAACTCCACAACGTTCTCCTGGAGAAGCTTGCAAATCATGGCATAGACAAGTGTACTCTTCACTGAGTAAAAAAACTGGCTGAATGGCCGTGTCCAGAGAGTTGTGATTAATGGGGTGAAATCTTGTTGGTGGCTGGTCACCAGTGGTGTCCCTCAGGGTTCAGTTCTGGGGCCAGTCTTGTTTAACATCTTTATTGATGATCTGGACGAAGGGATTGAGTGCACCCTCAGTGAGTTTGCAGATGACACCAGACTGGGTGATTGTTGATTTAACATGAGCCAGCAGTGTGCCCAGGTGGCCAAGAAGGCCAACAGCATCCTGGCTTGTATCAGGAACATTGTGGCCAGCAGGAGCAGGGAAGTGATCGTGCCTCTGTACTCGGCACTGGTGAGGCCTCACCTCAAGTACTGTGTTCAGTTGTGGGCCCCCTCACTACAAGGACACTGAAATGCAGGACCATGTCCATAGGAGAGCTACCAAGCCTGTGAGGGGTCTAGAAAACAAGTTATATGAGGAGAGGCTGAGGGAACTGGGCATGTTTAGTTTGGAGAAGAGGAGGCTGAGGGGAGACCTCCTTGCCCTCTACAACAACCTGAAAGGAGGTTGTAGAGAAGTGTGCCTTAGCCTCTTCTCCCAAGTGAATAATGACAGGATCAGAGGAAATGGTATGAAGTTGTGGCAGGGAAGGTTTAGATTAGATATAAGGAAGAATTATTTTACTGAAAGAGTTGTCAGGCACTGGAACAGCCTGCCCAGGGAGGTGGTTGAATCACTATCCCTGGAGATATTTAAGAAATGTGTAGATGTGGCACTTCAGGCCCTGCTCTAATGGCTGAGATTGTAGGATTTTTTTTGTGTGTCTTGATGATCTCAGAGATCCTTTTCAACTATGACTATTCTGTCATTCTGTGATTTTTATGTACATACCAGATCATAAAACCACAGTCATAAGTGAAGTCAAGCAAATACTAATATCTTTTTTTTCCTTTCATTGGGCAACGGGTTTGTACTTATATGAATAATTAACTGTGGGTGCTGCAGCATTTTACAGATAATAGCAAGAATACCTGTTTTCTATGAAGAATATAACACCGTTTAGTGTTTCCAGTATCGCAAATTTATGCTTATTTGCATTCCCCAAGGCTTCATCCTTCAGAAGACCTACAAAGGATCTACTTGCCTGATAGTCATATTAACTTAACCTTCTGCACTATTTTTGGTCTCTTGTTCAATTTTCAGGTTTTTCCAATTTCCATTTAGAGATCCTTGTTTACTTGGTGATATTTTGTATCTTTATTAGTAAATTTATTGAAAAAGATGATTAAAAACAAAACAGAAGAGACATGCTGGGTGTTGATGCTGGGTGCAGCTTGTTAATAAATAAGCCCATATGAGCTGGCAAATCTGAAGCAAACAAATGAGAGAAAGCAAACCCATTGAGCCAGGGAGTCTGAATTATAAAGTACACTTCTAAACTTCTCAGTTGCTGGGGACAAAACTCTCTGCTTGTGGATTTTCTGCTCACAGTCGAAATGGTGAGGAATTTTGTTCTTAAATCTCACCGGTGTCACTTATTTAGGTAACTTTTTAAGTTTGCTTTTAAAAATAATTGTCATGTTGGTGTTAAATACAGACTGGTTTTTAGTAGGTAGACTGGAAAGTTAATCTGGGTCAGCATTAACTTTTCTCGACTTGTCCATGAAGTGGAATACTACGTTTTTTGTGTGACACGATCTGATACTGACTCATGTGCTCCTTTGAGTACTGGTGAAGGGTTTACTGTACCTGTTAAAAGCTGAAAAAATTGTTGTCATACAAATGCATTAATCTATAAATTCAGATTATTTGCAGTCGAAAAGCATGTGCTTCAGCAAGGGAAACAAAAATAAAAGTTCACAATAGGGTGTTTGCATCATCCTTAGGAATAGTATCTGAGAGGCCACACTTCTTAAGAAGTGACAAACACTGCTTTTAGTATCTTCAGACACTAATATATGGCAGTAATGGTATTTTCATGCTGTCATAGCAACAGAAGAATGTAAGAAGATAAATACATAGAAGATAAAAGACTGGGAGGCAAGGTGGGGGAAGAAAAAGCTGGAAATAGTAGTATAGATGGCCAGATCTGGTGTCAGCTTGACACAAATGGAATAAATCTGCAGACATTTGTGGTACAAAGAGAATGGGCAGCAAATGGTTCAGCTGTGTTGATAGAGATTGTTTACTTAAGCTGTACTGTCTCCTTGTGATCCCATGAGAGCCATATGGGGCTATTTCTGCAAATGAATCAGTATTTAGAGGTTTTTATTCCTTTCCCTCCCTCCCCCCGCCCCTTACAAGGATCTGTAAAGAAATACTAAGCTTTTCATAGTGGAATTGCGGTTGTGAAGGCAATGGAAACCTCCATTTCTGGAGACACAGCCATTACTTGCAGAGCAAAATTGCATTTGTCCTGGTCTTTAAAACAAATAACAAAAGCAAACCAAAATTGCAAATTGGCTTATCGAAGATTATGAGAGCAAAACCGTCTTTGAATAAAATATTAATTCCCTTTCTGCCCTCAAATTGTTAAAGATTTAATATTACTTCAGTATGTTATAGAGCTGATATTCTCTGATGCACTTCACCTCTGCTTTTTTTGAGAATGAGATGCCACTAAAGCAATGGCTCTGTAAGGCCCTTGGAATCAGTTCACAGAGTCATCTGTAACAACTAGGCATGTAAAGTCATATTAATTGGACCACCCCAAAGACAGTTTTGGGTAAGCAGATTTACATCAAATGTGTGTTAGATACCTTAATTAGATTTCTGTTCACTTGGTCTCCTGCTATCAGTAGGATATATGATATTCTTGCACTGCTGGTTTTTTTCCCTCCACTCCAGTGGTTAATTTATGTTTTGATATACCTAAGCATTAACTGTTTAGTTATTCATTAGCAGAAATAAACTAGACATTCATTGATCAAACTTAAATTGAAAGGGATTGGACAAGCATTTTAACAAGCAATGCTAAACAAATTTTCTAGTTTTCGGAATTAATGAATATTTATGTATTTCATATCACAGTTCTGGGAAGCACTGAAGATAACCCATCCCAGAAAGCTTTAAGCTGGGTGGCTGCTTTGAAAGGTGGTAGACTTAAATTAATTTATTTTTGATACTAATATTGTAGACTGGACTGGTAATCTTTAGACTGTGGAAAAAAAACCACCACGTATAAAACCAGGACCACCACCTCAGGACTGCCTTTAAAGACCCTTGTGTAGAAGATTGTCTGGTATTTACTCCATATTTCAGAGTTGGTTTTTTTTATTCGTAGAAGGTGCAACACTCCAGTAGGATAGACTAAGGAGACCATTCTGGGGTAAAACAGGGAATTTCCAAGCAATGGAATGGAAGCTCAGACTTAGCTTAGTGTTTTGTGATCTAATGCATAAAATAGTATAGATATTTTCTTCCCCCTTCCCCGTTATAAAAATCTTAAAATGCTCCTTTTATTTTCCAACTTTTTTCTTGACACTTTTCTCCTTTCACTTTAAGTCAGGAAAAAGTTGAATATATATTTTCAAGGAATGAAGTGGGAAGGGGAATGCGTTCAGTCTGAAGTAAAATACTTTTTTTTTTTTTTTTAATCTTTGCTTATGAGGAACCAGGAAGTATCTTTTTGTTTTGTGTGTGGTGTTTTGTGAGGCTTTGTTTGTTTTCTCCTTCAGACCCCTGGTAGGTGCTTTATACTTTGTACCCAAGAGGGAACTTGGGGCCTTAGGACTTCCATTAATTTTGAATTTAATATTAATTTGCTTTCAGTAGACCTACAAAAAATCTCTGTTTTACATCTGAGACTGTGGACTTCATGATATATTGAGTCAGTGAATTTGAATTAATACATTATGGTTTTGAACACGATATAGCCATATAACAAAATTAACTTTAGACTCTTCAGTACTGACTCTCCCCTCCCACACTGTTTTGCTTCTTTTGTACGTGTAGAATGTCCACTGGAGGCTCAAATCAGCTTTGCAACTTTTTACATCAAAATTTAGGTATCTCTTTGGGGACTGTGGTGCAACTGATCAGTTAATTGCCCAAATTATTCCCAAAGATTAAAGGAGTCATGCAATACATAATTCAGTAAAAGGGGATGGTTTCTTAGTGTGTTGATAACTCTGTCTACAGGTGACTGAAACTACAATTATGTGTAGCTAAAAGTATTGTTTTATCTTTTCTGCGTATATTCTTACTTTCTCTGCCCCTCTCACCCATGTGTATGCTGCAAGTACAGATTCTGTATGTAAGAGTTACTTTGAGTTGCTGTGTAAAATAACTTTGTATGGTAAAAGCAGTGTCACAAATGTTTCTTTGAAAATAGAACTATTTGGCAGTAAGTTAAAATACCGAGCACAGTATTTTAAAGTTTCTGAGTACAAAACAAAGGGAAGAGTTAAAGTCACAAAATAAGTGACTCGGATCTAGTGGCTCTGCTTCAGGGGTAGAATATTTGTGGTGTTCCTCTAAAAAACATGAGAAACTATTGGGTTCCCTCCTTTATAATCTTCCTGGATAGTACTGCCAAGTATCTTGGTTTTAGATAGTCTAACAAATCTTCCCCAACTGGAAGTATTGCTCCAGTTTGAAAATACTTGATCACTGAAGCAGAAACAGTACATCTTTTCACTAAAAACTAAACCACATTGTACATCGGGTGGAACATTTGGGTTCTTCTTTCTTTTCTAGAAACCCTTTATTTATAGGAACTGGCATAGAACTGGGTTGGACTCCTCAGTCCAGTCCCGTTACAGAGAGCAGTGCCTACAGTGACTAGGAAATGTCTTTTACCAGCAGAGAGATGAATTCAATTGAAAAGGAGCGAGTTTCCTCTATGTCTTGCTTAGCCTCTTGTGTTGTGTGGGATGTAGTAATAGTAGTATATGTATATACTCTATTACTGTAGTACATACTACATACTCTATTACTGTACTGGGGGAGGTGAACCTTCCTCAGACACGAGCATGAGTCATGCATGAGTGGACAACCCTGCTTTCCCTGGGGCAAGATGGAGGAATGGCTGCAGCTAGGTGACATGGGACTTGAGGAGGAGCCAGCCTTGGCCATGCCTAGCATTGGCCTGGTGATCCCAGGGTCCCTATGCTGAGGACAGCATCTCCAGATGAATGGGACTCCCTCAGGAGGGCTGGGGCAGTGTGCTGTCCTTCCTGCAGAGAGCTGCCAGGGGCTGGCCAAGGAGAACCCCCTCTCCAGCCAGACCCCGATTGCTTCAGCACCTCTGAGGCAGCAGAGATTTTGCATAGTGCAATGGACGAGGGCAGCTGTCTCTTCCTCCTCCTGATCCCACCTGCTGCAATGGAAAACAGCAAAAATACCTATAAATACTTAAAGGGTTGGGTGTCAAGAGGATAGGGCCAGTCTTTTTTCATTCTTGCCCAGTGAGAGGACAAGAGGAAATGGACATAAACTTGAACATAAGAAGTTCCATGTAAAGTGAGGAGGAACTTCTTCACTTTGAGGGTGGCAGAGCACTGGACCAGGCTGTCCAGAGAAGTGGTGGAGTCTCAGTCTCTGAAGATGTTTAAAACCCACCTGGATATGTTCCTGTGCACCCTGCTCTGGGTGGACCTGCTTTGGCAGTGGGGTTGGACTAGATGGTCTCCGGAGGTCCCTTCCAACTCCATATCATTCTGTGTTTCTGTATATTGTGTCCGTCTGCTGACTTCTAAAATTCATTTTAATGTCATAAAAAATGTATTGATTGGATTAAGTGCTTCCTGTGTAAAACTCTGTATTAGAAAGTTTACTATAAATCACTGATAAGTTAAATGTTAATTATTTTCATTTTAAATGAATTTTTTTTTTATCTTACATTTTAACTGCATTTAACATTGTACTTTCTATCTTTCTTGCATTTTTGGCAGTTTTTATTGTACAGGAATATAAAACTAGGTGTTCTGTTTTGTTGGTTGTTTAGGGTTTTGATTTTGTTATTTTCAACCTAAAAGCACATCAACTCTCAAACACAGGAAAAAAGAGGAATAGCATAAAGGAAAGCAGCAGCAGAGTGTTTGGTCATGCCACCATCTTATCAGCTTCCATGAACACGTATGTGCTTCAGTGAAAGAAATTTTCTCATGCTGCGTCCATTTGGACTACCTTTTTCAGTTTTCTGGATTGAACTTTAAAGAGGGAAAATAATCTAAAATGGGCTTTTTAAAAAAAGCCATGAAACTTCTTTGAGCTTATCTTTGTAAAAGCCAGTTTTATTCTTGTAGAAGTTAAGGAATAGAGAGGTTATTTCCATCAATTTTAGTAGGAAATGAAATGGATTCACATTTCAAGATCAGTTGGGTGCTTTAGAAGATCTCACTGGGTGGGCTGTAACTTCCCCCTGTTTTTTAATCTCTCTGTCTTTCTCCAGAAGTCTGCCTTCCCCTGAGCAGTCTGTCTGACCTTTCTGCTCTGCCTGTCAAACTAATTAAAATATCATCCATCTGCAGTGTGCAAAAAAAAAAAAAAAACCCAACCAGAAAACAACGAACAACCAACCTCCACGCCCCCACTCCCCCCAAAAATAAAGTAATAAATTCATAGAGTTAATAAATTCAAGAAAATTTGGGAGAAAACGCAGGTTACTTTAAGAGGTACGTCTGACTCAATCCTTTCATAGCTGTACAGCTATGAAATGGGTTCATACCTTTCCTTTCCAAAGAGGGATGTCCACGATGATAGTAAGAACAGTCTTTCTGTTGTTGTGTGCATGACTGCTCCAGGATCTTGTGCAGTCCAGCAGAAGTTGCCTTACCTGCACAGCTGAGATGCTTCATTTGGGATTGGAGGGAGAGAGCTACAGTGCATTCTTGAAAATTAAATTAAGATTTTATTTTTTTTTCTGTAACCTTTCATGTCCATCTTTATTTAAGGTGGAGTAAATCTTGTTTTAAAGTTATTCCGGGAGATGTCCAAGGAACTAATAGTGGGGAGTTATGTATACAAAAAAAAAAAGAAAGTATCTGCTGGAGGTCATGTTGACATATCCAAGCTAGGTTTAAACAAAAGCTAAACAAGAACTGTAATAAAACTCTAGTAATGCATTAATACTTCCATTCCACAAGAAATGTCCTTCCATCCTTTGCTCTTTTCATAAGCAAACATGGTTCTGGTTGCTGCTGTTCTATTGGAGGGAAATTTTCACAAAATACTATGTTGCATGTCAGTGTAGGAATAATAATAGTTGTTTAGAAGTTCTATTTCTGCAATTATCGCACACGTATTTATTCAGACTTACTATAATTAGCAGTTGCTTTTTTAGCAGTAAGAGCACTTGGAAGATGACAACCATAGCATATATTGAATGCATTATTGTTAATTAACAGAGTCTTAAACTTGATCATAGCTGAATAAAAGATTGAAACAAGTTCTACATTGTGTTAGGTAACTTTTGGCTAGCTTGCTTTTTAATTTGTAAACTGTCAGTGAAACCATAATAACAATTGTTACATGTTAACAATCTTTGCTTCTGCCCTTCTATGTGATAGTTTGCTAGTCTTGTCACTAGTTAACAATAGCTTTTTTTGGATAGAGGTTTTAGTGACAGACTGTTATGCTTCCATTCCTTCCCGGGATGAGCATGACTCCTACTATGAGGATTCTGTGTGCAGGTGCAAATTACAAATTTTCTTTTCAGGAACATTTGCTAGTAATTCAAGACTTCATTGAATGTTCTTGCCAATAAGCTAAGTGTTAGAAAGTCAGCAGAGCATATGTAATGCTGTGAGAACACTTGAACTCCTGAAAAACCCAATTGCGTGCTGCAGTATGCATGATTAATGTAACTCCAACGAAGGAAGTCAGTCTGCCAAACTTCCCTGCCAATTGCATTGATGACAACCTGGTGCCTTTTTGCAAAACGGTTTCCCTTACATAACACTGCAGGCATTTGCTGTTTGAGAAGTAGAAAAACTTGATAGCAGAACAGCTTTTAAACAAAACAAACCCTGAAGGTTTGTTTTCCTTTGCTAATGGTTTGACTAATGGGATTTTTTACAAAATAATTTTAATTTTTTTTTTTTTTTTTACTAAAGTAAATCTGTGTCGATGTATCATTTAAGCTTGAAACCTCATATTTCCTCTGGAGGATTCATGACATCCTTTAACTGAAGAAAATGGCCTTAGAAAACTCAGTCTACTGCTTGTATATCAGCTTGTCCTAATATTAGGAGTTCCTCAGAACTAAAGACTGAGATGAAAGATTGTTTTGATGTATCAGAGTGCAGGCTGTATTTCAGAACAGTAAATGTTGTTCTGATGGCACTCAAGCGAAAAGTTCATTTTTCCTCAAGGTATATGTATCCTTAGGTATGTCTGTACACTAGTTAGGAAACTATCATTGACTTGTGGCTCCTTGACTAACAAGTATTGTTAGTGGTAGAGCCACTACTGATGTAATCACCTTGAAATTCTGGCTAGTGTCTCAGCAGGAACAGGTTTCCACTTTTGGGGTTTTGTTATTAATCATACTTTTGAAAAGTACAGATTTATAAAACACAAAGATGAGCATCTGAAGTGTTGCTTTGCATCAATCAAAAAGGAAGAAATGTTCTTCCAGTATTGCTCGGTTCATGGAAACACTCACTTTGCATCAAGTGAAAGACAAAGCTTTGCTTTATTTAATGTGTGGAAACAGTACCTTACTTGCTGTGTGGATTTTGATAGTAAAAAGTTTCCATGTCTTCAAGGCGACCAGTAGAAATGCAAGCAGGGATTCCTGGTGTAATTTTGAATTCAGACTAAGTCATGGAAAGTTACAAACTGTCAGAATCCATGAAAAAGAGGAAATAATTATAGTAGGCTGTGAATAACATCCTGAAGTAGGGTGGCTAGATGAAGCAATAAATTAAGGGCATAACCCTGTGCTATGATGAATGATTTTATATAGTGTAGAGAGGAATTTTTGTTTTTAATAACCATAGTAAGTGGAAGGAAATAGAACATAGAGTCAGATTACTAGGGAATAAGAAGTATTTTGCTCTGAGTATGCCAGAGCTGGCAAAAGACTGTTGAGAGAAGTGACTAATACCATAGTTGTTAGTGTAAGCATGACTATAAACAGGCTCAGTTTTTTTCTATTGGCCAAACTCTACACTGAAATCATTGTAAAAGAACACTCCAGGAATTCCACAATTGGAATATTGTGCCCAGAACTGGACCCCTCAGTTCAAGAAGGACAGGGAACTGCTTGAGAGAGTCCAGCACAGAGTCACAAAGATGATTAAGGGACTGGAGCATCTCCCGTACGAGGAAAGACTGAGGGAGCTGGGTCTCTTTAACTTGGAGAAGAGGAGACTGAGGGGTGACCTCATTAATGTTTATAAATAGGTAAAGGGTGAGTGTCAGGAGGATGGATCCAGGCTCTTCTCATTAGCAGCCAATGATAGGATAAGGGACAGTGGGTGCAAGCTGGAACATAGCAGGTTCCACTTAAATATGAGGAAAAGCTTCTTCATGGTAAGGGAACACTGGAACAGGCTGCCCAGAGAGGTTGTAAAGTCTCCTTCTCTGGAGATATTCAAACCCCTCCTGTACGCTTTCCTGTGTGACCTGATCTAGGTGTTCCTGCTCCAGCAGGGGGATTGGACTAGATGATCTTTCAAGGTCCCTTCCAATCCCTGATAGTCTGTGAATCCAGGCCTCTAGCTGGTGGACTCAACTCCTCAAGCCCCTGTCTCGGTATGAAATCCTAAATTACAACTGTCATGGTAGGTCAAAACAAAGCTTGTCAAGTTTGGGCTCTGGACAGAGGAAATCTGTACTATACTACTAAGTGTTGAAATTATTTGGCCCAAGACAGGATAAGATCAAAGATATCCAAGTCTCTTTAGCTGGAAAGATACATGAAAAGCAAAGGAAATAGTTTAGTGAATGTTAATTAGATCACAAAGGGCAAAACTGGAGCAAAAAGTGTTGTTCCTAGAGCGGGTGGATGGGAAGGAAGATGCTTAAGGAAGCTTTAAACGTATATAGGAGAGATGATTGAAAGTTTTGTTTTAAATTTATAAAACAGTATTATTGTTCATAAACCCTAAATCTTGGAAAAAATATAGTACAGCTGTATTGTTGATACAGTAGTCTGTAGAACATCTAGATGTATAGCTTTATACCTCTTAAAATTACCACAGGTTGCTAACTAAAATTGTGGTGGTTCTTGAATGTGTAGAGCACTTCTGAAGTGTTAATAAGCGAAGCCCAGTACTTATGACATTGTAAAAAGCATATTTTTCACCACAGTGTACTTCAGATTTGTTGAATCATATCTTGAAATATGTATCTGTTTAAGTTCACCTTGTGTTTTCGATAAACTAATATATTGAAATATTGTAAATATTTGAATATGATAGCCTTCTGAGCTACTGCTGAGACTAGAGTGCTAGGTACAGTCTAAATGGAGATTTCAACTTTTGAGTTGTGGTCTCGGCTTCAGTCCTTTTCTTTGCTGAACTGACAAAATTCCCATGAGAAATGGGGGATTGAGGGGCTGGGCTGGTAGTCATGCTGCTACTGATGTGCAACCTTCTAATACAGGCCACCATAATTAAGTAAGGTATGTGGCAGAACATCCTTTGAAGTGCTGTGCTCTACCAATATTTTATGGGCTGAATTATTTTCATTATTATTTCAGTGTTTAGAGATCAAGGAGGATCCTTTGCTTTTCACTGATAACAGCATAAAGCCCTGCCTCAGAAGAAGGTCCAGGAGTTTTAAGTAAACAGGAGGAAAAATAGTAAGACAATCACAAGTAATAACAATGTAAAGAGTTATAAATCTTAATAGAAGAGGACTACTTCTACATGGTATGTAGCATCAAATGCTGGAAGTAAAGCAGGAGAATGAAGAGGTACAGCAAGATGAGGTGGGGGCAGTGAGGAATGTATGCCAGTAGACTGAAACAATTGAACGGATTGTAGGGCAGCAAAGGCTATTCAGCTTTTCAGTGTAAAGAAAAAAATGTCATGCTAAATGTTCTAAAACAATATTAGAAACCCATCCAAATAAAAAACAATCCCAAATGTCACATCTTTGGAATTCTATTGTCTTTGTTTCTGAGGTGGTGAAGTTTTGCTTTGTGTAAATATTTGTGAACTAATGAATTTTTGTTGGAAATGTCGATTCCTTGTGAATATCTCAAGATGTGATATGTTCTTTAGGCAAAGAACAAACTTTCCCCAGATTTAATAATGACTTCTGTGTTGCCCATCTCCTCCCAGAAGGAGTTCAACATTGGTAGTTATGCTCCTTTTATTTGTATTTAGCTTTGTATCTGTAAGTGATCAAACGTAACGAAAGAAGTCCCAAAACAGCAATAGAAGCTGGTCTTTAATGTTAATTGCTTCATATTCTTCAAATAGTATAAAGTGGCAACCCTAAGTAGTAGAAGTAAAACTACATTTCACATATCAACACTGTTGGCAGGCTAATGGTGGCACTTGTAAAATTAGCAACAGCAGTCCATTCAAAACTGCTAAAAATATTCCGTGGCTATTAAAGCTATGGAGCATAGGGGGCTAAAATAACAAAGTAAAGGTCTGCCCTTGATTTTGCCCTTCTGTGACCGTTCATAGTTTTTACAAAAATTACCATTTTTATAGCAGTGCATCTTGTAGCAGCCACCGTTTCTCATTCTGTATTAATGTTACTAATTCTGTAACGTGTAGCATATTCTTCTGAAACTTCAGCACTTATATAGCTTTGGCAGTCATGATAGTTCAGTATATCTCTATTGACTTAATTTATTCTTTTTATAGTGTAAGTTTCTCAAAGTTACATATTTTGATACTCTTGTTAGCAGCTTTATGCTAGAAATTTTGTCAGCCAGCAGCACAGCTTTCTGCAGGTGCAATTAATGGGATGAGTGAAACCGAATGAGGCTGTGATTTCATGTTAGGTGTCCTAGAGCATTACATGAAGCTAAACTTCTGCTATTGTTCCAGACCACAAGACTGGTAATGTCTTGAGAACAAATGTTTCACTGTATTTACCGTGCTGGTGATTTTTCACGAATTTTTGATATATTAGAATGCCCGTTAAGATTTTATTGATATTTTCAGAAGAAATCAAATGGAAAAAGCAGTAAGGTCGACTACTTGGGCTGTTCTGTCAGACATAATTGCAAAATATCTGGCTTTGACTGTATAACAACTTAAATCTACTTGTGTCCTTGTTTCTGGATGCTTTCATGTTCAGTGATAACATTTTGAAGTAAGTTTTCAATGAAACTTGAAGAGATGAGAAGGAATACCTTCTTTTGTTTGGATCCTTTCTCCAAGATCTCAGTGAAGTAATTGGTATCTATGGAAGTAATTTAGCTTTTAATTACACAGGAAAAGCAATACATAGGATTTTGTATGTACAGTTTTTAGGCCTCATGCGAAATATCTTGAAGATAATAAAAGATACGCAATTATTTTATTCACTTGATTGATACCACTGTCAACAATATAGGGGAAATAGGGCCGGGTGATTGAGGTAGAGCATCACAGAGTAAACCAGTGAATAGTCACTTCTCAGCCAGCCTGTTGAGGGAATGTAGAATTCTGCCTGTCTAAATTGATGGCAATTGCATTATGTTTTAAGATATTAAACATTTTTTAAGTGTTATTTAAAATATTCTTAAAATAAAGTGATTTTGAAACTGCACACTGAATGAGACATCTTTCTGTGTTTCTGAATTCCAAATGAGTTGACTAATTTGTCCAAAACTTCCAGAAATGTCTTTGATTGAAAAAACAAAGCTTTGGTGACTTTGGTATAAAAGGTGGAGACTAATGAGATGATAAATTAAAGCAATTAAATTAGACTGGAAATATTTCCACAGCCTTAAAGGTAGTGGGAACTGCCTGTTGAAATGAGCATTATAAGTAACTTGGTACCACCCTTCCCATTTGGCAGAGTTGTTTTGCCACTTTGTTCTTCAGTTATGTGAAGGTTACCTGATCTATAGGCTGTCAAAATAGTGTTAATTTATCGTGTTCATCTACAGTTCTTGTTCATCTGCATCAGCCTTTTCCTAGTGATACTTCAGAGTTCGGTTCCACAATCTGTATTACTTTTTCTTGACACAAGTGTGCCCAATGCCACTGTCCTCTGCTGCAGAGAGGAACTGTGGACCAAGTTGAGGACAGCTCTAATTGAGCTGTTGACCAAACAGAGATGTGAGCATTTGCATCTTTAAGAAAAGGATGTGGCATATCTTTCCCCCTTCACTAAACAAACAAGTAACTGTGGTAAATAGAAGCCCTTGCATATTAATTATCGAGCATCTGCCCATCTTTAAGCGATTGTTTTGTGGAAGAGGAAGAATCTCTCTTAATGAGTTGTATTCCAGTGGCATGAAAGCCCCTGGGCAGCTGACTCAGCAATTGGTGCTGAAGTCTGTTCCCAAGTTTGGAAAGGAATAAGGTAAAACTTATTTAACAAAACGAAATAAAACAAAAACAAAAATCCAAAACCAAAAATCACCAAAAAAAAGCCAAACAAACAACAAAAAAACCCCCCACACCAAAAGACAAAATCCCAAACTAACACCAAAAAGCAGTCTCTGCCCCTAAGTTTATTTTTTTTTAATGTACATTTCACTGTTGAAAATTTAAGTTATGAAGCTGTGGATTAAAAATACTGCTAAATTGGTAAGGGTGGCATGCACTTAACTCCCTCATATAGTTAAAAGACAAAAGGAGTTAGTTCCCCAACTTCCATACTTTGGAGTTCAACCAAAGGAAACAGACCAATATTTTGGTAGTCAGTTCTGCTTTTGATCCCTCAAATGTGCTGTGTGTCCGAAAGGTCAGAACCTCTCCTTTATTTCCACAACCAGTGCTTTAAGTGGTCACTCAGAGCTGGGACCTGCTGCTGGAGGGTAAGGCAGAGCAGATACCATGGCAAATGTACCGCTTAACTTTGGGCAGGCGTGGAGTAGCAGCGTTTAATAGACAGCATCAAGCAGGTGATAACTGCAAGTTATTTAATGGAGCTATGCACCAGGAATATAGGAAAAAAAATATATACATTGGAATAGCTGAAGGGAAAATAGCTGTGCAAACTCTGTCAACAGTAGTTAGGTCAGAACAGCCTGAAAGAAGAAGGTAATGCTATAGAGGACTTGTGAATAGCCTGACTTATAAATATCCCGTTTTAGATATGCTTTTGCACTGATTGTTTCTAGATAAAGAAGCTTAGTGGGCTGTTACTCTCTTGATCTTTATGCCCAAGGCTGTAATGCTTAATTCTCATCCCACCATTAGACTTTCAATCTATTTGCTTTTAATGCAGTTTTCTATTTTAAAACCCAAGTTTTTAAACCTAATTCTCTTCATTGTGACACTTGCTTCTGAAGTTACATTCTGGTGCTGTGTGGGTCACGTGCTTGGGCTGCAGATATGTTCATACTGTGCTTTTTCAAGCTCAGACTTGGGGACGCTGATTTTGGTAATCATCAGAAAAGAAAGATTAAGAATTCTAAGCACAAGTACCTCTTCAGGAAAGAAATATGCATTTCCTGGTTCTAAATATAATATAGTTGCAGGTAATATGCTTACTAACTTTAAGGATAACTGTTTCTTTCTGAAGGGGAAAACCTTAAACTTTGTTTGCCTGTCTGGTCAAAAAAAGACTAGGCTTCTGGAGGGAGTGTCAGAGAAGTATTGGAGCTGCACTCCTTGTAAACCTGGAACTAATGAATGTCCCAGTGAACATTAGCTTTCCAGAATTTGTGACACACTGAGATAACCTCAACCACTGTCTGTATCACTGCATACAGGGGAGGCAAATCTCCCATAGATGCCCTCTGGCTCTAGCTACTACCAGAGTAGAAATTGAGGATGTGCATAGGGGCAGGTTAAAGAGTAGTTTTCCCTCCCTTGTTATATCTCACCCTCCTTTGGTATAAAGTGTGAGTTGATGTGGAGTATGGCAGAGAGAGAAATGCAACAGATCACTTCGGGACATCCTTTTCTGTGTCACTGTGCCTGCATCTGAATGGGGCAGTGTCACAACAATCCTGAATGTTATTTGTGTATATTAATGTGGTGAGAGATGCTTTGGGGCTGGATGCTGTTATGATAACTGGTATGTACTCCACCTTCTAGAATTGTCATAGAGTTCATCCTTTTTATAGTATCTAGAAGACTGTTCCTCTTATTAAACAGTACCCAGATTTATTTACACAGTCTTTATGGCTTCCAAAGCAAAGTGCCTGTTGAAGGACACTCAAACTTTTCAGTGGTTTGGGGTGGGTCACTGCAAAGGTAGTTGCTGAGACAGTATTGCTTCCTACAGTGCTGAGTCAACAATTAAATGTTAATTGCAAAGTTGGTAGCAGGTGTCTTATAAATATCTCTTTATGCTAATGACTTCCCAAAATGATAAGTTTTTCAGGATCAATGAAGCTGTTAGGGGTTATGGTCCTGGGAGTGGCAGATCGCCACAGAGCTTAGACTGCATTCATTGCTAACAAAGATTAGAACATCTCTTTTAACCATTTATTTGCTTGCATCCTCACTTTTTGCCATACCTATGTATTGAGTCCCTTCACTCTTTTTTATTGTGGTTAATTTTTTAAAAAATATTTAAATTTTGCTTATCTTCTGTAACTCTGATTATACATATGTATAGAGAATAAAACTCAGTACCTATAAACTGCCACACCACAAACCCAGTTCTTTAACATAGCGGTCCTTTGCTGTGATTATTCTTACTCGCTGGCATAGCAGCATCTCTTTAACAATGAATTCTATTGTTCAAAATCTCTTAATTGACTTATTTACGAGCTATAGTGGTTGCTGGAACAGGTTGCCCAGGGAGGTGGTTGAGGCCCCTTCCCTGGATGTATTCAAGGTGAAGCTCGATGAGGCCCTGGGCAGCCTGGTCTAGTTGGGGGTGTCCGTGCTGACTGCGGGAAGGATGAACTGGATGACCCTAGACATCTCTTCCGGCCTGGACCATTCTATGATTCTATTTCAGTAGCTAAACCTCAGAAAAGCTGCTTAAATAACTTGAAATAACAGGTTTTAGTGGCAATTTTCCACTAGAAAATTGTCTCTGGCAGTTGACTTTCACCTCACAGTTTGGAAACTCTTAAAATGGAATCTAAAATACACATCAGCAAACTTTCAGTAAGTATTCATAATTTTTCAAGTAATCTTCACTCTGTTAATATTTCATTGTAGGGTAGATATGACATAAACTGTACAGCCATATTCTCAAAGTGGTAATTGAGTATATTTTGTGTTGACTACCTGGTTTGGCTATCGTGTAATTTGAGATTTGCAAGGAGGTGCTATATGTGATGACAATATAGTTTTGATAGGAGTGGGAGCAAGCTGTGATTTTTTTTTTTTTGTTGTTGTTGTTTTTTCCTCTTGAAAATACAATGTGAATTATGAGCATACCTGATAATGGTATTTTACAGTAGTATCATGTAAAAGGCAGAGCCTTGTCTCTCCACAGGCAGTTGGGAAGCATCACTACTTTGAAGAAGAAAAGGTGGTTATTAGTTTTAACCATAACAAGCAAACGATGAAAGGTGGGGAACAGGAAAATGTGATTACACTACATCTATCTAAATAGATCTTTAATTTAGATAGATTTAGGCCTTTCTATAAAAGTAGAATTACAATAGATTTTGTAGGTTAAGCCAATAAAATTATTTCTCAAAATGTCTCCTAGGAAATTTCAATTATAAAATTACTTTTATGACTAATTTCCTGTGCAAGACTGCCATATAAATGTGCCCTCTATGTTTACTTTAGCACTAAAACCCAAAACAATATTTAAATTTTCTCAGACTTGTCTTCAGGAACAGAGTGGGTTAGCATTGTGTGATTCTATTTTTATTTTTTTTTTTTGACCTTTAATACACTTTTAAAACATTTGTCAAAAACCAGAATTGCTGGGAGAATGATTTTCTTTATTACAGCTATGGTATTTCTGTGTTTCTTGGAGTTGATTGTAATTTGATGCTAACAGTTCCATTGTGATCTGAGTAGTGGTGCAATGTAAACTGTCACCAGTGACATTTTTATACCATGACAGCTTTGTTTCTAGTGTGTGGGTAATTGTAAATTAGGGTAATAGACTTTTTAGCTAGAAGAGACCTCTTGTTCACCTTGTTCTTGAATGTGTGTTAAATAAATGTGTACTGTAATTACTCATTTTGTTTAAATATATAATATTTTACCCTTAATGTTACACTTGTCACTGTCAATAAGCAATGATGTCACTTTATGCAGATTGCTGAATATCATGTTACTTAACGGGCCTGGCTTTTTGTTTGTGGCTTTTTTTCTTTTTTTCTTGTTTTTTTTCTTAGGCGAAAGCTTTCTTCTCTGGGAAAGCAGTATGTACCCATATTTGCAAGCCTACTCAGTAGTGACTTCTACAACCTTTCTGAAAGCATGTTTCATGTATAATTAATCAGGAAAGATAATTCACTATTCTAGGTATTTGAGTATTCTGTACTTCATAAAAGCAAGTAATCTTCAATTACAATAATGTGGTAGATGTTCCTAAATGGATAATTGCTTAACCAGAATTTTAGAACTAGAACTGTTATTTTGCTCTGTATATTCTTGTCGTGTTTGACATGACAGGTTTTTTTTTTCCACAATTTTCCATATTAAAGATGCATAAAAGTCCTTTGAATTAAGGTTTTCTTCTAAATATACAAATGAAAAATGAATTGGAAATGATTCGGCAATTTATTAGATGCGTCCTTGGAATTGGTGTTTACATAAAATACAAAGAACTATTTTGAGCTAAGAAATTGTTTCAAGTAACAAATTTTAAGAAGTAAATTTCTGGATAGTTTCCTGATGCAGTGGGAAAAGTTGTGTTATTTCCCACTTCCTCCATTCAGTTTATCCAAGAGAGATAGTTTTTCTTTCTATCAACAACATCCAGGGTTAGGTTTCTGGTTAATGTACCTGGATAAGACACATTTTACTAAAATAATAAAAGCTGTATGGAAATGGGGTCAGCTAGAGATTGCCCTACCCCTGCTTTTCAAACAGAACTGCCACTTTGGTGCTAATATCTAGAGATTGGTTGTGTAATACAGTCTTAAGCATCTCATAGCTCTTGTATTTCTACCATGTTTGAGAATTACTTGCTTCTAATCTTGTTTCAGAAGTTTAGAATATCTGTGGAATAAAATGCAGCATTACCCTATAAAGAATAATTACCATTTAAAGATTTTAATTGTCCTGTGGAATAAAAAGGAAATGCATCCTTGGACTGTGCAGTAAAAATAGACTTGAAATACATTTAGGAAGACTTAGTCCTAAAAGATGACTCAGATTGTGACTGTCTTCGTTATAATAGTTTTCTCTAATTATGAGAATTCAGCTTTCACAGATAAGAACCCACTGAATAATGCCATGGTAAGAAGGGATCAGTTATGCAAACTAACTAACTGTGTTCTCTATACATATGATTGGGAAAGCTTTCATTTTACTGATCTGTGGAAGTAATACATACATGTTAATAGACTCTTAAAAATCTTTCTCTGTGCTCCTTTTGGAGCATAACAATAGCATGGCTATTAAAATGAAGTAAAGTAGTAAAGCAAGTGAAGGTTAGGATTTCTTGCTAGGGTTTGCCTTTGGAGGCATTTCCAAATATTTGAGCTGTGTACGAGTGTTGTGGGGCTCAGCTTTAGAGGCTCTGCTTTCAAAGCAGGAGAAGGGGGGTGAAGACCCTATTAATGGTACTCTGCTGCATATGAAAATGCTCTACTTGAAGAACAACTCCTTTAGTGTGTGTGCTGTCAAATGGTTGAAGTACTGTATTTTTCAGTCAGTATGTAAATATACTATTCCTCTTTAATCTGACGGTGTAAATTAAAAAGGATGATTTCTTAAGTGCCTAATTGGAGTTTCATGCTGTAGTAACTTGATGTAAGTTTATTGTATTATGACAAAGAAAAGTGTTTGTGGATACATACATTAGATTACTCCCTCTAAAAGAATGTATATATTTTTGCATAATATATATAAATATATATGTACTTATATAATAATGCTTAAACTAAATTCTGCTTGCTGTTTTGGTTAGAGAGCATGTTACTATCAGCTGCGGAGATACTGTACTGTTAATAACAGTCATTAATATATGACATAATCTCAATAAAGAGGAGGTAGTGATCTATGTATTTGTATGCATAATTATGGATTATTATGGATTTCCTTTACTTGTTTTCCACCTAGGTTCTTTATATTCTTAGCTGCAGTGGCTGTTCTAGACACTGTCAATAAATATTTTGGTTCCAGATGAATTTTGAATTTAGGATGATCTAAGGTAATAATAATACCAAGGATACAAGCAATATAAAACCCAACCCTTTTATAGTGCTCACTGTGCTGCTTTATGCCTGTATCTTCCTAACTCCTTACAAAGTGGAAAGTAGTTTTAGTGGCTTCCATTCTGGAGGTGTGGAAGTTGATGTTTAAGGAATGAAAGATTGAATTTAGCCCTGAACCACAATGTGTCTGGACATCATAGAATCATAGAATGGTCCAGGCTGGAAGGGACCTCTAGGGTCATCCGGTCCATCCTCCCTACAGTCAGCATGGACTTCCCAACATGACCAGGTTGCCCAGGGCCTCGTTGAGCCTCACCTTGAATATCTCCAGGGAAGGGGCCTCAACCACCTCCCTGGGCAGCCTGTTCCAGTGTTCCACCACCCTCATAGTAAAGAACTTACTCCTAATATCCAATCTAAATCTGCTCTTCTCCAGCCTGAAGCCATTGCCCCTCATCTTGTCATTGCAGGCCATTCAGAATTTGTTCCTCCATAGGTCTTAGTCTACTCAGCAGAAGAGAGAATGTGAATGGGATAATTGTGAATCAGAATTATTTTCCTCTCTTT
>VXBJ01000127.1:114305-261268 GCA_013400055.1 Nycticryphes semicollaris | reverse complement strand
TTTTTTTTATTCTATGTATTACTTTATGCTGCACTCCTTTTATCAACGTTTGGAGAATTTCAGTGCTGTGGGAGTCTGTCAGGAACTTTGAATTGCCCCTACAACTGTAGATGATGTATGTGCCCTCACTCCCTGAGCTGCTTGCTCCCTGTATCATCCCTTGCACAGCAGAATGGCAGTAGGCCCTGCCACTAAGGCCACATGCATTCTCTACAGTTGTATAAGCAGTTTACTTTAGGGTATTTTAGTTTGCTCCTTGGCTGTTTTCTGAGGATAACTTAGTATGAATTCTTAATACTCTAAAAATAGTATTTATATTTCAAAACATACTGCTTGTACCTAAATCACACACATACTTGCTTCCACCAGCCCTTTAGCATTTAAAGAATTTGAGTTAGTCCTTGATGGAGAAGAATTCTTCCCTGATGAAATGCTGATGTATTTGTTAATAAGTGGAAAACAAGAATAAAAGCAGAACAACAGTATTGAAAAATATAAGTTACTTTTATTTGTCCTGAGAAAATGAGATGTGATTCTGAAGGGAGAAAGAGGGTTACATTTTGCTTGAACAGTAAAAGACAAATATACTCTGACATTAAAAATTAAATGATACTGAAAGAGGGAAGAAAAGTAGCTGCCGGATGGAATCTTTTTACTTTGTGATAGCCCTGGCTTGTTGGCTCAAACTAAGAAAGATGGAAAAGCTTTTCTGTAATGACATAAATGTGATGGATGGTAAGCACCATCAGCAGTTTTGACTAAGATCTACCATCAGCCAGCACTACGTGATCCCTGTAGGTTTGGAGCTTTCTGTGCGGTTCTGGAATCAGTGCCTGTGTTGCTGGGCAGATGTGGTCTCCAGTGTGCCCTGCAGTTGTATTGCCTCAGTCGTGAAGGTGCAGGGCAGTTCCTGGATGGCAGGTCCCTTCAATTATTTTGTCCTGTCTGTGAAGAGGAGTTGATCAACATGCCTGGTTTTCTGGGTGTGGTAGAGACAAACCTAGAGCCATGAATGTAGAATGGACCTTTAATAAGGTCCACAAAACGAAAAGAATTTCAAGCATGAACAACTCAGATTCAATCTTAATGTGAAGGACCCTTACTTCTTGTTCAAATAGAACTGGCTGTGGTCAAAAACACTATCTAGAAGCCTGATTTTCTGCAATGAGTTATGCTATTTTTCCCATTTTATTGTGATTTTAGTTCTAGTAGACTTGAATTCTGAGATTATTCTGTGATACCCCAGTGCTTCTCTGAGCTGAAGTCACCTGTGTAGGAGTGTATTTCTTTACCATGAAAGATGGTACAGTCTTGCATTTGTTTTCATTCACTTGCCTTTTAAAAACTTTGGCTAATTGAGGATAAGTAATTAGTATGAGTTGCTTTGATTTCTGTTGAATGGGGCAGTAGATTTCTCTTAGTAAGCTGCTCAGACCCTAACTCACTGTTTTAAGGATCCAATTTGAACAATGGCATTTACAGTTTTCAGCAGCATCTTTTTCTGTAGACTTGGTATGTGGCAGAAAAGAGACTGCCTGATAGGCTGTGGCATGCTGTTTGCATTGGGAAATTATAAAGTGTTACTTGCCTTTTTTTTTCTTCTTTGCTACTTGCTAACTCATAGAAAATAAAAGATAAATAATGATGAAATTAAGCTTTTAGTTATGAATTTGTGTAGCCAGCTCCTGCAGTCTGATATAGTGATGGGGATAAGCTGAGAACATGACAAACCAAATAGTAGCTCTGATTGTTGTTTTTGAAATAGTCTCCTAATCCACAGAAGTGGTGGATTTTGGAATCTTTTGAATTAATTTTGAAATTATATATAGCAATATCAGGGTAAGTATGCTTGGCTGTTTTGCAGCTTACCACGTAACTTTTCTGTGCTGATGTGAGCATTACCCCATCTCTATGAGTAACTTCCATATTGGTGAAGGTAGCTGTGGACTGATCAGAGCATTATTTAGGGTGTTTTCAGATTTGGCACTCAAGTGTGATATGCTGATTGGGATGTTCTGTCCCTGCTCCTGTCAGATGCCTGTCATCATAATTTATTCAGAGAGGCAGGATTTTAGTGGTTTCGGGTTTTTGCTGTACGCTCGGTGACTAACTCTCTGTAGCTGAGTACATACTAATTATCTTTCTATTCTAGCTTACTGCATGTCTCTATTTCTGTTTTCCATGACTTGGTGGTATAGAGCTGATCTCAGATCACAGGCAGGGGGCTAATATCTTGTAGTGATCTGGCAGGACGTAGTATCAGTAATTGTCATTGATGGATTGACCAGCTTCATCACCTTCCCTTTCTTGGTGTGCCAGAACTGTTCTCAAAGATTGCTTCCTCTATCTGTTTCTGTACTACCTGTCCTGAGGAAAAATGGGAAACTTAATTACCAATGACAAACTATCATGCGCCTTTCAGAAGCAGTGGTGTATTGTAATGTTTTGGTTTGGTTTGTTTTTAGAATCATTGCTAACATTAGGAGCTTCTTTGTCGATGTGCAGTATTTCTAAATGAATTGTACTCTCCAGACCTTTTGTCATACTAACTTGGTACTCTTTAAAAGATGTTCTTTATATTGTTTCTCTTAATCTATTGAATGCCATCTTTCTGATCTGCAAATTTCATAAAATATAGTAAGATCTAGTGTTAACTGTGCTGCTGTTAGTGTTGCCAGATTTTCTAGAGGTAGTTGTTACTGTGTAATTGCCAGTTTTTCTGGCAAGTGGTCTTAGGACTGAGACAGGGGCAGTAGTGTTGAGAAGGTGGTCAGAGAAATATCCAGATGTTTGCCAGAGGCTGCTAGTCCAGAAGCGTTGCAATTGCTAGAAGACATGGGTCTTAAAAAATGAATGGAGTTCACAAGAACAATAACCTGAAGTGATTTAGTAGTTCCCTTACTACAGGGATCCCAGCTGATCAACTTCCTGTGGTTGAGCCTCTTATTGTGAAATTGACCTTAGATACTACATGAGGTGCAGCAAATGTGAATCTCTTTCTGGCTTTACTATTTAGATTTCACTGTTTGCAAAGATGAAATATCTTCCAAATGCCTGTCATGAATTCTTATAATAGAGATGTAGAAAGAAGACAAGATCTGTGCCAAGTGGTCTTGAACAGCATACTACTAATACGCTTAAGATATTTCTCCTAGGAAATTGGAGCTCTGTAATAGAAAGCATGGTTTCAGATTAATCTAAATGACTGTATTATTAGAGTGCAATGGGATACTCTCAGCCAATCAAGCTTACTTTTCCCCCAATCAGTCCATGGGGTGAAAAGCAGGCTCATGATCTGGTTCCTGTCGATGGGAACCAGGAGGAGAATAATCAGCCAAGAGTTATCCAGTGAGCATATGGATGATACACAGATAAGAATGGGAAAACAGTGTAGTGTTTTCCCCTCTTATTTGCAGCCATTGCAGTCTGAGTTGCACAGATGGGTCCTGAGGAATAGCAGTGCTGTATGATACACAAACTAGTCTGGGAAGGGAAAAGTAGTACAACCAGTATGGCCCACTGAGAAAATTTTTAATATGACACTGTTTGTGTCTAAACTTTGATCTGAATTAATTAAACAGGTATGTGATTTGTCCAAAGGACAAGTAATGGCATTGAGTAGATAAAGATCGAAAGTGCTTTTTTAAGAGAAGATAACTTAGAGTTCTCAGTTTTTACTTGCGTGCTTTACTCCCTGCCCCTGCACTTTGAAGAACGAGGTATTTCAAAAGGAGAGAAAGTAAGCATTTGCTTTTTCCCTCTGACTTGTTTTACAAGGAGAGGCCACTTGGCCAGTTGGGAGCTACGCAGATTTTTGTACAGAGACATATGTGACTTTTGGAACAGTCTTCAGTTCAGAGTGAAGAAAATCAGCTCTTTGCTGTGTTGTAAACTGCAATTACTGTCCTACCAATGCTCAAAGGGTAAACTGGCATCTGGGTGCAGGTGATCTCTCAGTGCTGTGAGAGGCCATTGAGGAGGGGGGGCTACTGTTTGCATATGTGGCACTTGTTTCTACAGTATCTGTTAGTACTTGTCTGGTTTTGGACAGGTTATCTGTGCCTGGCGTAACTTTGCAGTAGACTTGGTGTAGTTGGGGGGAAAAGCCTTGTAGAACAAACATACCATACAACATGAAGACTTTCTGAAAAAAAAAAAATTGGCTGTTTGTAGGACAGCAATATTTTCTTCCTGCACAACTCTGATGTGCACCTGCCCTTCTACTGTATTTACAGGTTGTCCAGCCATAAAGTTAAATATAGTCCTTCTGGCCAGGGAGGAAGAATGGTCTAGACAGGGAGTAGAGTATTTATGCAATGAAACATAGGCTGAAACATGCTGTAGCCTTTAATTAAGCCTCCAGAAACATTGTGTCAGAAGAAAGTAGATACCAACATGAACTGAGCACTGATCTACTATTCAGAGATCATAACCTTGGTCTAATTACATTATTAGTATATAAATTATTGCATGAATTATTTATTTAAAAGTAATATTACAGATATTAGTTGTCATTAATAACTCGGAGGTGCCTTTTTGTCACAGAAGAACAGATTAACATTATAATTACTGCATGAAAAATATATTGATGAAAAATTGCTGTTTGAGACATCATTGTCATTAAGTTGCATATTTTTTCTACTCGTTTTTCTCTGTTCATTATTCTGTATTTCTAATTATTGTCTTTGAGAAGAGCTGTCAACTTTGTGATTTATTAGTAGATATATTAATAAGGGATATTTTAGCACCTAAAAGAATAGAGGTGCTTAGTTACTTGTGGAAGGTAAAACAGAGATGGAAGAAACTCTGCCACAGTTTATTAAACTAACTTGCAAGTATCACGGCTACAGTTTTGTAAGTCTGCGCTGACTGTGAAATCCTGGTCTTAAATAAATGACTTGCCATTTGTTTTCTTCCTTTGAATTTTTCCCCCCCTTCATCTTCTCGAAGAAGGCGAGAAGAATCAGCAGTATAATTAAAGCCATGATACACATTGCAAGAAAACAGAGGTGTTGACATTTTACTTTAATTGTTTGCTGCCAACTGTTGGGGAATACTAGCTAGACAACAATTTAACACAGAAAAGGCTTCTCAGTTTGAGATCTTCAAAACAAATGTTGTGCCTATGTTATAATATTTGTGCAGAAACGTTAAAACCCCATATTTGCTAGTGACCTCCTGAAGCTGCTCAGAGATGAATAATAGCTGTAGTTAAAAAGCTCACTGAGGGGTGCCCCTGTAGACTGACTATTGGAGGAGAGAGGTCTTTTGTGCTTGAATCAAAGAATCCTGATTTATCTTTGGTTAGATAAACATTTGGGCTCTAATAGCAAATATATAATAACAATCTTTTCTAAAATGACTTTAGTGAAAGAAACCGAGACATCTTCCTGTGAGTGGCTTATCCACAAATTCTGCTTTCTCCTTGTTTACTGCCTGCTACTTTACTGCATTCTGTATGTGGCTGTCCTTTCAGATGTCCTCTAGTCAGGAGCTCCTCAGACTTAGGCTGCATTTTCCTGCTGTGTAGTTGTATGCTTTTCTTTATCCTTCATGCAGTACGTACATCACTCTTAGGGGTTTGAGCGTGGGGATTTTTTACTGCCACCAAGCAGTCAAGTTTCTGTTAATTCTGGGTCATGTGTGAATGGCTCAAATTCATTCTTTTTCAGCTTTATCAGAGGAACAAAAAGGTAACAAGAAAGCTATTCTGCCTTTTGTGGGAGGCTATGGTTTCTGGCACAGCCATTCTATGAAATTAAGAAACTGCTGCTTACTCTTAAGCAGTTTCATCACTCATTGAAGATGGTTTTGTGTCTTATTCCCAAAGAAACAAGGATTTTACTTGTCCTAGGTTTTAAGATTACTAGACATTTGAGAGTTTTAACAATTGTGACATGTTTCATTCTGCCACTGCAAGTCTGGTATCTGACAATGATAATGAAGTTTGTAAGTACATAACAGCAGCTAGTAGATGTAAACTGCTATTTTCAGCAGTTCATACATTTAGTGTATTTAGTAAATGCTCAAGAAGGGACATTGTGCTTTTCTGGTACAATGATTGATTGTCTTATGAAGGACTATACAAAGTTACTTTCCTGGTTGGCAGAGATTGCTAAATTTATGCTTAGTATGAAAATTGACTTTTATTTTGAATAACTGTCACTGAAATTAGTGCAGTATTTAGTTTTAAAAAATAGATGAGAAAATCTAATACTTATTCTATAATACTTATTTTATTTTTCCCCACTGGTAGTTAAAAGAAATCTATGATTTAAGAACTGCCTACACTATGCCAAGTAGGCTTTGGAGCAGATGAATTCTTGTTGAATTGCCATGTATTTCCACTTTGTGTAATGGGCATTTTTCTTTAAGACTACCAGATACTTTTCTTAGGTGTAGGGATGCAAGCATTATGTGTTTGTTTATTCAAAATATGGAAAGCAACAACTGTATCTCTTGTGGCTGTTACCAGGTGTTGTGCGCTGCTTAGTTACCTGATCAGCTTTTGATCGTGATCACGCTGTGATTAGGACTTTTATCAGAAGTATGAATTGTCTTAATCAGAAGGTTTAATCTGAGTCTTTGATATTTTGTCTAAGTTACCTGGAAAGGATAACCTTTCTTTTTGTGTAGAGACAGGCGCTGCTTCTTATCTGCTGAGCCTGTTATGGTAGGCATATATTTTGCGGATCAGGAAGGAGGATTACCTTGTTTATTGATCCCAGCAGGGGATACATGTTAAGAGTGTTAGAAAGAGTGTTAGAAACACTGACAAGAACCAGTTGCTTCTGAGTGTGCACAACAGGATAAAGGTAGCTGCTTACTGATGAAAATCAGCTTCAGTCACCGTAGTTGACTTAAAACTGGATGTTGTGAATTACACTATTAATGGTTTCAAGACTCCCTAGAAACTGTTCTTAAGAATGGGGTTTGGTCCTTGCATGCTGCTGTGGTTCTGAGTTTCAGTATCTTGAGTGCTTCAGTTCTTTGCCTACATAATAAATATAGAACAACTTACCTGGATTACAGCAGTGCTGCCGGGTGCTAGGATACTGATGTATGAAACCTGTGGAAGTGGTATTCTGCTATGTGGAAAGATGAGCCAGAGAACCTGGCTTCTTTTCTTGCCTCTGCTATTCATCTGTTGGATGACCTTAAGCTATTTGTGTCAATTTTCTTTCCCTTTATGTGTGTAGGCTTTTTCTTAAAACACAAATATACACACACATACTAAAAAAAGAAAGAAAGAAAAAAAATGTATTCATTCTGGTAAACAACTTCCGAATCTCTGGATGGAAAATACCATAGAAGGCAGAATGGTGATGAGGCCGTGTAGAAATGGGAAAGAAAATCCAGAAAAGTAAAAATACTTTTGTTGTCATCAAATACATGGTTTTGATAGTTCATCCACAAGTAAGCTGTCCATGCTCAAGTTGCTTTATGGGCTGAACGCTGTTTCCCATTAGGTCTAATTGTGTTTCAGTGGAAGTGCTTTTATGTAGATCACGACGAGCAGTTCAGGAGTACAGTCTTACATTGGGCAGGCGTTTCTTTGCAGAACTTAGCGGTAGAATATCTTTGAATGCAATTGGGTAAGTGTGATCAAGTGTAAATAGCTGCAGGCAGAAGTAGAAGCAGTCATTATTTTGCTGTGAATCCTTTTTTGCCCAAGACTAGACGAGCTGATATTGAAATTTCACTTAGATTGTAGCAGTGCAGTGGCAAGCCACAAAATGTATCTACAAACCAAAATACTTGAGAACAAATCCTTAGAAATTAATAACAGCAGAAAGCAATTATCTGTATTGCTCTTTTGGGAAAGTGAAGATTCAGTTAGCTGAAGAGCATTTTGGTACTGAGGTGCAGCTGAAGTGCTTTTTTCTGAAGAATGGAATTTTATCCAAAGAATCTAAAAAAATCCAAATTGTGCACTGCAACATACTCTGCTCTTGTACTTGCTTAAGACCAGTATATTTTTCCTTGCATCTGAGAGCTGAGTTTTACTGTTTAATAGTACTCTAGCATTTAGACATTTAACTTGATATCAAAATAAACTATGCACGTAGTGTCTCTGTCAATAGAAGCCTTTTGCCTTCATTTTAGACACATATACCTTCTTATTTTTTCTTTGTGAACAGATTTGTTTCATGTAACGACATGGATTTTAAATTTAGCTTTTATTCTCAAACTGAACTCTGTGGTAGTACTAGAAGGAGCTGAGTTAGTTCTAACTCTAGGAAGTTACCCCTTTGCCATTTGCTGGATTTGTAGGTCAGATCCTGGACTGGAAGGGGAAAAAAGGGGAATTCCTTTTCTGAGTAAGGTGTTACAGATAGCACATATTTCTCTTAAATATAAGATGAACTGGTAACACTTCCATTGCCAGCACTGTAAACCTGAATCCACTCTGGAAAAGGTGACTATAGAAAGTAATCTAGCAACATAACACATCTTGTATACTTTATATATGCATGTCGTCAAACTCTGCAACTCCTATGTACTTGAATATAAAAAAGTAGAAAAACTTGCTTCCTCAGCACTTAAGAATAGATAGAAGTAAACTCTATAAACACAAATAAAGTGTTCATTTGTTAGCGTCAGCTGCATGTTTGAAGAGTTTATCTCCACTAAATATTCTTGAGTCATTGGATTCATATGGACACCTATATGTTGATAATTTTTTACTAGGAAAGTCTTTTATACATGTAGAATACAAGTGAGAGCACTCTACTACTGTAAGATTTGCAAGTTGTGACCCTCACCTGAAAAGGTGTTGTTTCTATTTCAAGAACAGCAGCACCTTCTACTAATTTTGAAATAACTGGCAGAAAAGTTGAACTGCTCCAAAAGTTTTTGAATTTTTTAACTGTATCTGGGAAGTCAAGAGACCCGCAAAAGCAGGAATATTCTAATGCAGGTACTCTGAATGACAGCATGTAGGATTCTGTCCCAGCCTTCCCATTGTTTTTCTCTACAAATAATGTGTGAATTCAGCTCTTCTCTAGGAAGTGACTAGAATCACTGCTGTTGGACTGTGGGGATTACTTCTCTTATCACTCACAGGTTAGGGCAGTCCTTTAAAACCTGAGAACCATACTTCGTTTCTCTCTCTGCTCAAACAATTTTGAGCTGTTAATCTCTTCTGTTCATGACACTTCTGTGACCTCTATGCTCGATGGGTTTCTCTCTCTTATTCTTTCCTGTTAATTCTCTCCTGCTTGGCATAAACACTTATTGACAACTACAATCTACTGCTTCCCAGATGAGTGTCCAAATCATCAGAAAATCACACCTTTTTTTTTTTTATTCTATGAATAGTTACCTGTTTTAATGCGAAGTGAAGCAGTGGTTTTCTGTTACAAACAGAAGTCTCCCATCAGCACGCTCCAAAGCCTGACATTATGAGGTCAGTTCAGCATATTTCAGAGCCTGATTGCCTGTGTAGGAAATGTTGATTGAAGTCTTTGCAATTAAGCAGGCAAAGGAAGAAAAGCCAGATTTAGCTCACAGTTGCTGGGAGTGTTCTAACTCAGAGCTTGATCTCCTGAAAGGAAATAGAGCTATTCCACCCATGCTCTGCTTCAGCATTCATCTGTATATACTTCTGCATTTTCTTTGCTTTTAGGAGCTGAAAGTGAAAGTTTTCATTTTGAATGGAGCATTTTGCTTCTTGCAACAATTGTTTGCTTTGGCAAAATGAGCCGGAGTAAGTTTTATGTTAAATGTTACGATTTTTACGCACTGTTTGCAACTCAAACAAAAAATCATTTATTGGACGCAATTTGCTATCAACCAAAAAGAACTGCCTTTGAGTTCTGGCTCTTGTGTGGGGCTGGAAGCAGGAGAAAGGAAATTGTGGCTATTGGAGGATTATCCCTTCTCGAGCATTGGTGGTACAGCTTTTGGGGTGAGGTTTTTTGTTTGGTTGGTTTGGAAATGGTGAGGTCTGTAGAAAACACTAAAGCACTACTATACAATGCACTTTACAGATGAGTGAAACTTCTCTTATCTTTAGAGCTAGCATAACATGAGCAAAAGTTTTCACTAATAACTTTTTCTACTATTGACTGTTGATGTCATAATTGTGCGCAGTTTACTTAGTTCTGTGAGGTTTGTTGTTTTCATGTACAGTGGTGGTCTTTGCTGTAATTGTCCATTGAGATTGCACTTGTACCACTAATGGAATGGTTTCTATATAAAGGTCTGCAGAAGGCAGAAACCCTTTTGGGAAGAACTTAGCTGACACTTTAGCATCTTCAGCCATAGAGCACTGCATCGCACCAAAATCCATCATGGTTGGCTACAACTGAGCCTTTACAATTTGCCAGAGGGCATATAAAGAGTCCTAGTGCTAATGTACATCTGTTAGGAGCTGCAAAAACAGTAGTAACTGTGAAAGTCAGTGAAATACTAACTGATGATTATTCCTGTCTTGTGTATTGTGACTCTTTGGAAGCTGTCAGAAAAAACATGAATGATGCAGCATATACATCTTTTGAAAAATGTAGGAAAGGGCAGCTCCTTTCTTGTTGTGTGCAACCTTGAGAGGCTTGAGAGGGAGGATGGACGGAGGGAAAGGTAAGCAAAAAAATGTGCATAAATACTTAAGAGGGAGTTAAAACCCACTGAAAGGCTTGAGGAGTAACTGAGGTGAGGGGGGGTGTGGGAGCACAATGGAGGCCTGAATGAACAGTCAGCAGGTCAGAATTCATCCAGGAAGTGAGGAAGTACAACAGAAGAAAATGAGAGGGAGGAAGATTTTGGGATAAACAATCCCAAGGCATGGTAGTTACTCACTGAAAGTCCGCTTTTGCTGTTTCAAGCCTAATTGCATAGGCCTATGCAATTCTATGTTCCACCACACGTTTTTCCATTCCACCATTTTATCTAAAATAAAAAATACCCTAAAAAGGAAATTTTCAGACCCAAACTTGTGTTCCCACTGATTATGAACTATCACACTTGAGCTTTTGCTGTCAATCTGTAAATTCCTGCTTTGTGCAGTATTGAGTGTAATGTATTAACAGTGCCTAAGGAGATGCATCTAATTTTGATTGTCCTCTTTCTAGGAGCCTGAATACAGAAAGAGCAAGGCTTCAGGAATTTTCTGTGTATGCACAAGATGCTGGTGCTTTTCCACAGGCATGTACAGAAGTTAGTGGAAAGCAGCTACTTACAAAGATGGCTAGAGACTTGTAATATTTCTGTGGGGATTTCTTCAGTGTGAGCTAAACATAATCAAGGAGTAAAATTTTGACAAGGACGTTTCTAGCACCAGATGCTCCAGAGAACAACCACTGATATTTTATTTTATTTACATATTTCAGTCTGTGCCATTGTAAATGTGTGTTTCACTTCCAATATGGAGAAAAAAATATTTATTTTTTTTTCCTCCAGATCAAGTCACAGAGGTGACATGCAAACACACCTCTAATAACTGAAATATTTTAGGGAGTAGAAGACCTCCAGGATTACAAGCCAGAATTATGGAGAAAATTCTGTTCTTTTTCTGTGATCTGTTCTGCCAGTTTTCCTTGAAGTTAACTTCTTCTGTGGATATTCAAAAATATTTGATTTTGAGAAAATATATTACTACAGCTATAAAATTCACTGTTTTCCTGCACACTGTGGTTCAAGAGAGAATTAGGTTTCATTTGTTTAATTCTTTTTTTCACAATAGTCTTTGTGTGTAAGCATCAAATACTTGATAGCTGAGTGGCCATAGGATGCTGGATCTTCCAGAGCAATTGCCAGTGTTTTTCAGCCTGTTCATCCAGGAATATTGCTGGGTTCACTGTAAGTGTTCCTGTAGAAATGAACTTCCTTCCACTGTATATGAAGTTAGGTAAGATTTCAATTTTCACTTGGCACAGCTTCTGAGTTGATGAGGATTCCTTACGTGTTGGCTTTACTGTGCTTTGCTTTAACTAAGACAGTTCGGGTTATAAAACTAGTGTCTATTGAAACTGTCTACAGATTTTTGGACTTCCTGGAATTCCTGCAAATGCATAGCCAGCTAAAAGGAGCTGAGGATGAGCAGACAGCGTGGGGAAGCATACAGTACTTTCAAAGATTAGTGTGAGATATGCAGGATATTTTTGTAGTTGCGTTTGACCAGTGTGAACTTTTCAGTAGTGGCTTAAGGATTTTTAAGGATCCCATTTGGCTTTAACTTTGAGGAAGTGACACATTTGTTAAGGAGAGGGAGGACACATAACTTAAAGCCTCTGAAGATGTAGTAGCTTACTCTTACCTACTGCTGACTTGCCTGCTCACTCTAGTGGCTTCTCCCCTGGCTTCTTGAGTTTCTGTTCCCTGTGGGGTTTCACAATGAATGTTCTTTTAACTCCCACACTTTCCACATGCCTTCCCACACAGCCTCTTTCTTTTGCTAAAAACAGATGGAAGAATTCAAACTCACTTTTTGAAAAGCTTTACGCAATGCTGCTGAATCACTTCTCAAAATAGGAACAAATCCTTAAATTATCTTCAAAAAAAAAAAAAAAAAAGGGGCAACAAAACCCAGAAAAAAAACCTCCACACACAGAAACCCTGACCCACCCTCCAACAACATTGACAAGACATTGTAGAAGGGCAAAACAACTGTGAATTAACTCTAATTCTTGCAGTACCAATCTAAAAAAAAGCTTGTAGCGTAGCTGCCATTTTAAGAATAAAAATGTATGATGTAGTTCACACAGCTACCAGCTGGCAGGAGCTGCTGGCAGACAAGGAGCACAGGTATTTGCTAGTCAGAAAACATGTATGTAAAAACTCACTTTACAGCACATGTGAAAGCAGGAAAAATTCTGATTAACTTTTGCATATTAGTGTTGTTTACAGCTAGACTCAAATAGAAGGATGTAAAGCCCATTAGCGAGACCCACTGGACAAATTCCAGTAGCTGTTATCTTGAAAATTGCCCTGATATTTTGGGGGCAGAAAAATCTTTATATTGCTGGGAATCAAATCATAACAGTCACACAAGGATGTACTTTATACCCAGTTCTAAATATACTTAGAAAAACAATGCAAATTCACATTTTCATCTGACTCTCAAAGTGCAAAATCTTGTTAGAGCACATTTAAAGTGTAACACTTGGAACCTGTAACTTTCATTTGATGGATATTAATTTGCCAGTTGATAGCAAATTCTTCCAGTGTCTTAAGCATTGTTTTCTTTATTTTTCCCATAATAGAAACTGCCTGGATAGCAAGAACTGAAGATATTTTGGGGATGTTCTATGCAAAAGTGATGTATAAGAGTAATGGAAGCTGGAGAGCAGTCAGTCTGGGTACTTGCATATTCTAGCAGCCTTGTCTTCTGGTCTTTCTTTTTAGCCCAGGAGTTTTCAGTAGTTTCTTCTGATGAAATAAACTCTGCATAATCTCTTAACTTTTTTTATTTTTTTTTTTTTAAACTTCATTACCTCATTGTGATGAGGAAGGCACAATGATTAAACCAGTAGCTTTAAAGGTCCCCATCCTTGGGCTGTCAATCTGTACCTAGACTGCAACTTTCATGCTTAATGTGTCTTTCCCTACTTTGTATTTTGCTTTCCAGGGAGTTTCATACATGTTTTTTCTCTAGGTGAGACAATTTCTTTCCCTCTTGCAAGAACATAGCCCAGTAAACTGTAGGCATAACTCTTTGCTTTACAGAGTAAGTCGGAAACTAGGGGGGAGTGAGTGGAAATAAATGTCATCCTACTGTACCCTTAGAACACTGAAAACAGTTTAAGTCATTAACTGTTTTTAGTTGCACCCCTTGGTCTGTCTGAAGTTCAGTTGCTGTTCCTTTGTGTTTTGGTTTATGGGCAAACTCATATAAACCTTTTTGTTCTCTCCTGGGAAGTGAAGCTCACAGAATAATTCCTATGTCAGTATGAAGTCTTTCCATGTTTGTTTTCTTTTTCCCTTACGATTTTTCTGTGCCATATCCAGACAGGGAGCATAGTTACTTTCTTTTCTAAGCATGCATTGCACCTATAGAGACATGTACCTTTCTGTGTGCCTCCCATCTTTCTTCAGTGTGTATATATGTATTCATACTTCTAGCATCAATAATTAACTATACATGTGCTTTCCTTGCAGTAATTCTCTGAAAGCATTTTGGGAAATTATGTTCACAGCTTTTGAAAACTAATTCTTTCTGTATTCTCATTCTTAGCTCTCAAGCTCTAATTGTAATGATCTGATTGTAATGTAGCTTTTTCTTTGTTCCCAGGGTCTTGAGGGGTTCAGGTAGACCTGTTCTACCACTTGTAACTTTCTAAATGCCCACTCCACCCTGCCGGAGTTTTTCTTAGTAATGTTTCCATTGGGTCTCTATCACATTTGTCAACTGAGTGTGTATGGAGGACACGGGACCTTTAAATCACCCAGGGGATCTTGGTGTGTTGTGGTTTTTTAATTACAAACTGTTTAATTGTCTAGCTACAATATCATATGCAAAAAATAGTTGCAACAACTTAATTCCCACTTGTTGCATAGGCAGAGGAGGTTTTCTTCTCTCCAATCCTGTGAGTAATTAACAGTGGAATTCTTCTTGAAAACACTTGAATTATTTTCTTGGTCATACTTTAATTCTGGTTGGTTACTTGTGTACTTCAAGGGTTTTGCTTATTTTCCCCCAGTATGACCTATTTTATTTTTTATCTTTTCATTGATAGTTGAGAAGAAGCTTTTCATAGTTTAAAACATTGCAAGGAGTTAAAAGCACTGTGACTGACTCACCCGCTGGCTACGTCTTAACGAGTTTACACAAAATCAGAGTCCAATTATACACTGTGTTTGTTATCAACTACAATGAGAAGATGATAAGGAAAAAATGGCCCAGAGGGTAGGAACTGCATATGCTGTCATGGTTGGTGGTTAAAACATCGATAAAGTTTGAGTTTTGTTTTTAAGTTTAAAGGGAAACTCATAGTTTTGGGGTGGTTTTTACTCTCAAATAAAAATCCCTACTGTTCTAAGACTCCTATCAGATATTTTTACTGATTAATTGTAGCAATGTAAGGGCTACCCAGTATGTGGTTCATCAGATGTGCTAACTGCCTCATCATTTTGTGGGTCATGGCAAAGCATTGACCTATGAATTCCAAACTCATGTGATGCATGTTTTGCCTTTTTTGAGTATTGTGTGTCCTTGTTTTAATAAAAATCACTAGAAAATCTACCCTGGCCTTTGTAACTTCTCTGTTAATTTTTGCAACTCAGGAATACATTTTGTAATATTTGGTAGTGTTTGATAGTTCCTTTTGAGGGGGACGATAAGTGATTATATTCCTGAATTCTGGCTTCTTCTACTTTACTGTGTCAGCCTTTTCATTGTTGGTACAATTAGCTGCTTAATGCAGGATTCAAAGGAAGATCTTTTATGTAAGCTATAATCTAGGAAACAAGACTAGTAAAAGTAATACAAATCTCTTTGCTTCTCATCTCTAGTATTGATTACTGTCTGATTGCACCTGGCTGTAACTTGTGACTCCCACCTAGGAGCAATCAGTGGAGTAAGATGGCCAATGGCAGGGTGTTCAAGAGCCTCCTGGGGCTTGTTTGCCAAATACAGGTGTGTGCCATTTTATATCCACAAAGGAAAAACAGCTGTTGTCTTTACCATTGAAGAACTCCCTGTAGTAGGGAGACAAAACCCCTTTCCTTCTGAGATTTGAGTACAAGAATAGCAAGAGGAAAGACAATGAGAGATGACTACAAACCCTTGTCTGTCTTGCATGTTGCTGGCCTTGTAGCATTGTGGCATCCTTGCCACCTACCTACCATCTATTTGTCAGGAATACCAAAAGTACAGCAGCAGGTATGTATTAGTATCAGCTGGCATCCTCTGCTGGTAATTCTTCCTGCAAGACATTGTCTTGTTAATATAATGGTTGTGGGTTTGTTTGTTTGTTTGTTTTTTTTTTACCATACCTGAACATCTGAATATCTTTGTAGAAACTTAACTATGACTTGTAGTGTCTGTACTTCATATTCTGTCTTAAATGTTGGCTACTTGTAACACTGATAAAACACTTTATTTTATGGAAATATTTGTATCTTTCCTGCACCCTCCCCCCTTCAATTTTACTTCCATGCTCTCTTAGTTCCTCTTCAAGATTTGATTAGATGAAGTAAAAGAACAATGTACACAATGTGTTAAATAGAGGCCTTGACCAACCCCAGTCTGCCACATCACAGCTCTTTGAGGTTCCTGCTCCAGGGGGTTCATGTCCTGCTGCCCTGTAGCGAAACGAACCTTCTGTTGGTGCAGGTAGAGATCTGAGAAAGCTGTGTGTCAGGCTGAACGTGTGAAACTCCTGGTGCTTGTTGCTCTTGGGTTTGTTTTTTTTTGCTTTCATTGAAGTTAGTATTCTGATGTATATTTTATTTATAGTATCAGGAAAAGGCACACTAGCTTTATTATATCTTCCCCTTTTAAAAATCACCTGTGCTCTTATAATATGGAAAAAGTCTCTTTCATTTCAGATTAAGAATTAATATAGTGCTGTGTGTTCTGTATCAGGTGTTTCAGATTCGAAGATTGCTGAAAGGCTTACTGTATATTTTAAGACATAGACCAATTAGGTTTCTAGTGCAGCTCCATTACAAGGTTCTGGTGGCATGAGGTAGTACTACAGTGTAGAGGTTGACTGGTAATGGTCAAGTCAGGAGACCCCAGTAAGCCATGTAGTCTGTGCTTCAACATTTTTATCTGTGATGTGCAAGAGAAGCATGGCAAGACTAATTCTGCCATCTACCAGCCATACCCAGGTCATCAGGGCTCATAATTGTGGATCAGAGCAGCACTTGCGAGATGAACATCCCGTGTGTAATCCTGAGAACTGAAAGATGCAGGCACTCCGTTCTCCTATTTGATAAAGAGCACAGCGTAGCTGGAGCCAAAACATAACAATGAGGTTGGCATTAGAAAACCATGGGCAAATCAAATCAATCTTTACAGGAGAGGTTGCTTGTTTCTCGCGTACATGGACACTTAGGTGTCCAAAGCTAATTTGTATCTAACTTGCTCTGTTTCTACCTGTTTCCTTGTATTTTCTACAAGCTGTATTTCATACCTATCTCAAGTAACTAGCCTTTGCATACACTGCAGTATCTTATTTTGTAGTGAACACTTCTTAGATTTTTCTTGTTTTATTTCCTGTAGCTTTATCTGCATAGTAATTGGACAATTTTCTGTTTGTTAGGTATTTCAATGTTGTAATCTTTAAAATGTCAGAAGAGCCAACTCCAAGTTACAAGAAGTACTTTTGTTACTGTTCTTCCATAATGCTTTAAGGAAGTTCTTATTAATAACACAAAAATAGTAAACTATTTACTGTTCTACATAAAGATATCAACAAAAAGTATCTCAGGGGGAGAGAGGTGGGGGGAATCACATAAATCAAAACACTTTGAGTTATGTTGTTGGTTTTCTTAGGCATAACAAACAGAAAGCTTCCAGTTCCTCTGAGGTCTGATTTTCTTTGTGCAAGACTGTTTGTCCAGAGGCCTCAAGCTGATACTTGAGCCAAATGAAAATCTAATTAATTGTTCAAATAAAATAGTTAGAAATCAATTTTAGATTTTATTAGAAAGGAAGCAAAAATATCTTTTATTTGAGTCTCAAAAAACATAGTGATTTGTTCTGTTGCACAGAGATTTATTTTGTCCACGTGTGGTGTGGGTGGACGAAGCATCTGGTAGTTAACTCATTATTTCTGAAACAAAGAAGATAGTTACAGTGAGTGGGACAGTCATGACATTCTGTACCAAGTCATATCCCTCTTCTAAGAAAATTCCTCAAACCGTAATCTAGAAATATGACAAAAGCCCTCTTTTCCTACTTCACTCTTGCTTTAGAAAAATCCCAAGATCCAACCCAAATGTAAGGCACGAGGTTTTAAAATAGAAACAGGAGGATAATTGGAATGTTTAATTTAATGTGATTATTTATTTTTACCCATTTTTTACTGTGCAGGATGTATCTGCAAAAGTCATTTAATTGACTTTGAAGGTGAAAGGACTTGAACTTGCAGTTTATTTTTGGTGTTCTCTGGAGGAAATTCTGTTTAAGCTTAGTCGCAATGATTCATGCTTTTGCTGTTATGTCCTCAGCCTAAATTAGTGTATCGTTGATGTTTATATCCTGCAAGTTTCCCATCCTCCATGTTTTGTGTTCTGCTTAATTAGGCCTGGAGGCATAATAGCATAGCTTTAAAACAAAAACCCCAAACAACAACCTACAAACAAGCAAGCTTGGAACCCAAGGATCCCAAGGATAACCACATGCTTGCAATTCAAAGGCTGAACTAGGGGAATCATTTGACTACAACTATTGGATTGATGTTTGCTACAGCTGCATCTGGCTGCTTCCCCACAGGAATTTCTAGTCAGTGCACAGGAATGGAAGGATTGGGGTTTTATCTGTGAGGTGTCGTGCTTTGTTAAAATCATATATATTATTCACTTCTGAAAGAAAATTAAGAGTCTACTATTTATGGGCATTTCTTAAGCTGCAAATATATTCTTCTAATAGATACTTAAGATATATCTAATGCAAATCTGCTGTGCTATTAGAATATAGATGCTAGTTGTTTTTTAGTATTTTAAATTCAGGTGGCAAACTATAGGAACAAAACCTGAAAATAGTTTACGTATGACTGTGTCCCCCAAAATGAAATAAAATTGTCAGTTGTCTACCCCAAATTCATTCTGGTAGTTGGCAAGGGCTTTCTTACAGCTATCCTCTGTCTTTTAAGATTGCACACACTAAAACTGGTAAATTGCTCATTGTGATTTTTCAATACCAAATTTTAAGGTTGTTCAAGCCAAAAACATTAATGTTATTGTATATTTATATACACTTTTTAAATAATATAACCTTAACGTTTTCTTTGACTTTTTCTGTTTTTAAAGTGGAAATTATATTTCTTCTTCTTTTTTTCCCAATGGGATTATGTACTGCTTTAAGTTTGTAATGAACATCAAAGACTTTGCTAGAATATAATACTGTATCTATAAATTCTTCTTGTTAAATTTCTTGTTGCTGGTGCTAATGAAGTGGGAACAAGAAAATAGAGAAACACTCTTAAAAGCCTAAAGCAGAATCTAGAAAACTTGCATTTTGAAAATTCATTGTTCTATTAAATTATTTCTTTCCTAATTCACAGATGATTCCAAAGCTTATTCCTAGTAATATGGAGATCTCGCTAGTCTTTTTGTTCCTTGCTAGGTGCTTATTTCCTTAGTCTCAGAATTCTGATTTCACTTGAACACGAAAGACTTCTCTATTGCCTCAGGGCACTGTCTGCCAGTAGAAAGCACTAGGTTTTTTTGGTAGGGTGAATTCTGACCACAGACTACTGTGGGTAGAAAACTCTTCCATCACTGACCAGTAATAGATGTTATGCTAGGCAAGGTGCTTAATTTTCCTTCTCTAGGATGATTTCTGAGCTGAATTTCACTGTTGTGCACGCAAAACAGAGAAAGCTGCAGTAAGTAATAGGCCATTCCTAAACTTGTTAGCAGTGCCAGGAATTGAATTTCAGTTTATCATTTGTACTAGGCCCAAATTTCTGTTGATACTTGTGTTCTGTTGTATAGCTTTCTTCAGCTTCTAGGGGCATCTGAAATTGCTTATCAGGTTACCCTGTTCTCTTGCAGTATTAAGTTACTTGTGCTATCAGAAACTCTTGTATATTCCACTTAAACCAATTTCCCCATTACCCTACCAGTCAGGTAGTCACTAGACTCAGCGATTGTGGTGTGGGCTGATTGTGTGTTGAGGTTAAAGCACACATAGGGAAAAGACTGTGATGGAAGACTGAGCAGAGATAATCTATGGTTTATCGGTTCAAGCCTTTCAGAAGTAACTCTGACATTACTGGTGGACAGGGCTGTGAGTGAACACGAAGCTTCTGCAGAAGCTGAAACCACAGCCAGAGTGTAGCACAGGGTTTCTGACTGTGCATGGCTCAGTTGGCCAAAGAAGATCTTCTAGTCACTTACATCATTTCACTGTCTCAGAAGACTCCTTATACTCCTTATATAAGGTGATCCAACTTATCTGTTCTGAACTACAGTTCTACTATCTTGCTCCACAGCAGCAGTCCTGTGTCTTAAGTCTCAGAGAAGAACAATCTGTCATTCCCCATTACCTTAGTGAGTAGCTTTAATTCTGTACATACTGAAAATTAATCAAAAAAGGGGAAAAGAATATGCTAACACTTGTAGGTGCTGGTCATTTTTATTGCAATAAAAGGGAGAACATAAACTTGTAAGTGCTCATCACTTTTGTTACAATTAAAACTGGAGTGATATTTAAGAACTGATTTTTTTAAGAGTATCTAGAAAGAAAGAAAAATAAGAACCTTCATATCTATGAATATGCACAGCTCACTTGAAAAGGCAAATTGGTAAAATACAGAGAGATGCTAGAAGCGGTAGGTGTTGCAAGTGTGCAAGGGCCATAATGGTGTTACAGGTACTTATTCCTGCAGAATTTTGCAGGAGTGAAAACTGATACTTAAAAATGTGCCTTTTTCCCTCTATGACCATGTGCATCAGATCAAGCCTTTACAAGCTCCTGATACAGTGCTTTGACTGGTATTATGCTTATATCTGTAATGTACGAGATTAAAAGTAAACAAAGACATACTCATTTTATCAGATGAGGTGGTTCTACCTCTCTGCTCTGGTGAGACCCTGCCTGTAGTTCTGTGTCCAGCTCTAGGACCCCGGACATAAGAAAGATGTGGACCTGTTGGAGTGGGTCCAGAGGAAGACACTAAGATCTGCTGAGGGCAGGAGCATCTCTCCTGTGAGGACAGGCTGAGAGAACTGGCCTTATAAAGCCTGGAGAAGAGAATGCTCTGGGGAGACCATATAGCCCCTTCCTGTACCTAAAGGGATGAGATATTAGGAAGAAATTCTAAGGGTGGTGAGACACCGGCCCAGGTTGCCCAGAGAAGCTGTGGCTGCCCCATCCCTGGAGGTGTTCAGAGCCAGGCTGGATGAGGCTTTGAGTAACCTGCTCTAGTGGGAGGTGTCCCTGCTCAGGGCAGGGGGGAATTGGGACTGGATGGTCATTAAGGTCCCTTCTAGCCCAAACCCTTCTATGATATATTTTTAATTCCAGGTCTTAACATTATTTCTCCTCTTGATTTTGACCAGTTAAGGTACCTTATGGACCCTGTATGATTGAATGTTATGGAAATGCTGCTTATTTTCATACCTTTCTCATGTGTCAGTATGAACCACAGAATAAATAATATTGTGAAGCTGTGGCAAAAGAGTTTTATTATGCAAGAAAACACTGTTGAATACAGCTGTTAGTATAGTGATAGGAATTTTCGTCTCAGTGCTTAATTAACCCATTTTATGCTCAGCAATAGCTTTTTTTTAGTCCATGCACTCTTCATGAGGTTTTTAACTTTCTAAAACTACTTCAGGTGGAGGACAGGTTTAACTTGCCTTTTTTTCCTGGGTATTTTGAAAAGACAAATTGTCAGCTGTGCTCCGATGTCAGTCCAGTGATCACAAATGATCACAAGGTCAGATGAAAGAGAAGACCATGTTGCATTTGACCTCTTTGCCTACTCTAACATGGTGGCAGCCGTTGTCCCCAGATGGTAGGTAAGGAGCTTTGGTCTCTGCCCTACTGATACTCCTCATATTAATGACTGGAGAGCCATAAAGTAGTGCTTATGGTATTTAATGTTGCAAAGCTTTGAAGTTGTTGTGCTTCCTTCCTGTGACAGTTGCAAAGCTCTCTGTTACAAAGTTGTAGAATCCATGTAAAAATACAATGAATGTGTTGATAAATACATAAAACTACACACAGTCTGCAGAACTAATAATAAATTTGAATATGAACTTTCAAACCACTATATTGAGAAACAGCAGGCCGTTTCTTTAACTCTTGGCCTGTTGTAATAATTAATGGGTCTTTTTATTTGCTTTTTTGTCTGCCTTAAAAAGATTTAACAAAAAACCCAAAATACCCCAGGCATAGTGTTGTTAAATTTGATCCATACTTCGGGGAGAATGGAAGTTGAAACATAACTGAGACATTACTCATACACTTAAGGTTGAAATCCTTTTTGTTCTGTCATGTCTGTAAACTTCCTGGTGAATGTGCAGGTGAAGTTTTGTCTCTGGTAGAAGCTGCATAGAGAACTGAGGAATGTTAACTGTGCACTTGCTGTAGCGATGGAAAAATGATCCAAAGCATTCTCAACAAAGTGTGTGATGTCTGCTTTTACACTGAAGGGTTTGCCGTGCACAGCACCTCCCAAATTTAGAGAGGCTGGGATGCTAGCATTGATTAGAATCTCTGTAGAGAGATTCCCTAGTGACCTGGATAGCTTTATTATTTGTCTCACATCGTTGGTACGTTAGAGAAGCACAGAGTACTACCTACTCAATGTGTTTATAGTGTAGAGAGAGCTTCTTCTCAAAGGACTTGAGGATTCAGATCATATCAGGTAATTCTCCGCTTATATGAGCGAAGTGCAGAGCACAGTTCTTTCTCAGTGAAGAGAAAGAAAAGAATAAAATTAAATATATATTTTGAGTAGATGATTCAAAACAGCAGGTTGTAATTTACCCTTATAGCTTAAGGATTAATGTGTGAAGAATCTTTGGAAAACAAATTTGATCTGCCTTTTCATACATTTTCCCCTTTGCACTGCATTCTGTTTAGTGCTCACTGTGTTGTATCTAAAGTAGACCTTTTTATTTCTAGTTCCTTGTCAGTTAATGTTTGTTTTAGATCTGTGTCATCACAGTTGTTGCTGGGGTGGCAGATTATGATTTCTGCCATTAATAATGATGCCACTGTTTTGGTTGCCAGAGCAGGAGGAATTGCTGAATACTGTGTGTTGATTGTCTTCAGTTTAAGGAACAAAAATACTAAGGTGATTATGTAGTCGAACACAATAGAAGACTTCTGGCTGTAGTTCAAATTGTAGCTTTAACTTCTATTTGGGTATTTACTTCCAAATTATACTTAAAATAAAAGGTTCAGTTGCTGGGAAGACCTCTGAAGGAGAATCTTTTTTGTGTGTGTGTGTGTGTGTTTTGTTTGTTTAACACCCTGCTAACCACACCCTGAAACCTCAACCACCCACAGTCCGATTGTCTTCTAAAATCCTGATTCTCAAAGCCACCTGCTATCAGGCATCTTTCTCATGTTTTAATGAGAAGTGGATTCAAAGTGAGAGGTGGGAGGTAAAAAGTCTACACTGGTTTATGAAGACAGCAAAGTAAACAAAAAATCCCCAAATGCTCCTTTGGTGCCTTAACTGTTGTAGCTGACAATTAGCATTGGTCACCTGGCTTAACATAAAAGATGGGGCAGGGTTTCTATGCCTGTTTGCTTCTCTACAGCCTTTTTAGTCCAGCGGATACTATGTGAATGTAGTCTTTTCTTGCAGGACTGGTCTCTGTGGAGATGTTGAAGTCCTCAGGAAAGGCTGGTGCAATGGTAGAAAGTTTTGCTCTGATGCATTCTGTTGAATTGGGAATCATGTAGATAGCTTCCTTTTTTTGTCCTTTTGTTTCCTCTTTTCCTTCACTCTTTTCTCTCTGGACAGTGGTTTCAGGAAATGGGTAGATTATGCCTCCAGTTCTAATATAGCCAAGAAATTATATTAATACTATATATAATAATATATAAAAGTTGGGCAGATAATTGTAATAAATTAACTAGTTTCTTTATTATTTCAAGTGAATCTTAATATAACATCCTCATACAGAACAATGACCTTAGAGAAAAAGTTCTGAAAGTTGCAGTAGTAACAGGTCTACATGCATAAGAATACTTTGGGGCAAAACCTAAACTTTAATTTAAATGTCTGTCTTTAAGAGGCCACTGAACTTGCTTTATTTATGTCCATGGTGTTGGTGGTACAAGTTAGTCTGAACCAAACTAACCAGCTTCTTGTGTTCACTTTCCTCCTGGAATATTTGCCTCAAGATATAGATAGAGGTCAGACAGTTGTCAATGACAATGTTTTTCCTAATTGCTACACTTAAAAAATTAAGAGACTATTTTTGCCTGCTGAATGTTCAATGCTTTTTACATCATTTTTACATACACACGGTTCACTGCTGCTATATTTAAAATCCTCAGATGTGGTATTAAGTGATGGGACTAACAGCAGTAGGGAAGGTTATTCTTTGTAAGTACCGCACGATGAGCACCAGTGAGGGATGGAGGAGCTAGGAACCAAATAGGCTGAGTGTCAGTGATTGCTGTCAGGCAAAGGAGAACTGCTCTGTGCTTGCAACAGCAGAAAACTTATTTCCTTATGTCCTGAGAAGTGTTACAGTACCCTCTAGTTTGCCTTTAAAACTGAAATTAGAGCACAAACCATTCTGCTCATAGCCATGGAAATGGGCAGTGTCTGTCTTGAAAAACCTACAGCTAGTAAACTGAAGGGGAGCACGGAATCAGGACAGAAAATATGAATTATAATTACTATATTTCCTTCACAGGCAAGAGCCATCTGTAAGACACACTTTTTCATCTACAGTAGATATGAGAGGGCGTATCTGTTCAATTGTGGCAATGTTTAAGTGCAAACAAAATCTGTGATAGAAAAGAATAGTATACTTCCAAGTGTTCATGCTTTGCAGATAGGCTAAAACAATAAACAGAATGCTGAAGTGAGGATAATAGCCCCTGAAAGCACGCTGAGATTGTAACTATTGACTGAACTGTGCTGACTGTATCTACCAACCCAAATTTATTCTTAATGTATTCCCTGGTGCTTTACTTGTTTTGTTCCATTGAAATATCTGTATTGTGGAGAAAGGTTTAAAAATGCAATGCAAACTGTATGGTTCCAGCTGCTTGCTTACTTTCAAAAACAGTTTATTTTTAAAAAAGTTGAAAATGTTTGTTTTGGTCTGACACTTGATATTTTTATTCTAAGTGCAAAATAAACTTTTTTGTTTACTGTCATTCCAGAATGAAGTTCTCTTAATCAGATTCAAAATTCTCAATATGATGCAACTTTGATCTCTTTGAAGAAGCATATTATTTGGCGTAATTTTGAATAGTAGAGTTTCATATTTTTCCAAGTTTAACTGTCTGCTGGGCTCAAGGCTGTGAATATCCTGTTGATGTGCAGAACATATGGCTCTATAAGCATATAAAGCACTTTTAATTTATCTGTCCAACTCTCATAATTGAGGATTTGCATTCTTTTTGAAATTTTTTGGTCTTTGTTAATACAGTGGTTTGGGTTTTTATTTTACCAAGTAAATTTGATAAGTCCTCTGGAAGTAGTAGTGTCACTGAAACATTTTCCTTTGATTACCTTTTCTTAGAAAATATTTTTTGTGTTCCTTATCAATTGTCTGTTCAAAGGAGGTGAGATAAACAAATGTTTTTCTTAGGCAAAACAATGCCTTTTCTTTCAGGTAGTGCAAGGTTCATTTACTGATGACACTATAGGAATTCACAGCACTTTTCCTCAGAATCAGTTTGAGACAAGGACTGTAACGATTATTGTGGTGGTAGCTGGAAAAAACACACCAAATAAACTAATTGATAATTCACACATTTAGGATTAAAGTGGATTTCATTGCTGGCAGCTGTCATTTCTGTCAGATTTGATGTGACATATATACGTCCTGCTGTTTTTCACTAAGAACTGTGGGGAACCTTGAGCAATCCTTCATGGAAGTATTTTAGGCCATACAGCTAATCTTAAATTATTACAGAATTCATTTAACTTTCTTAGTTTGTATCTATTATGATATATCACCTAAATAGGTAGACTGCATATCTCCATGCTTTTAAGTCTTTAACTGTCCACCTGAGTTCATCTATTCCATTTAAAATGTTAAAACTTTCATGGTTACCTCTGTGGTATCTCATTGGTGGTGAATGGTGAAGTTACATGTAAATCACAGTTAAGAAAATATTCCCTGCAGTTCTGTGAGCGTTATTGTATAATGTGTACAGGACAAGCAGTGGATGTTCTTAGGAGGAAACAACACAGCTACATTTAAGAAGGCTTTTAAGTATTTTGTGTTCTATGCTGATACCTTAAATGAACCCTTCAGATCTTTCAATATTTTTTTTTTTAACTCAGGATCAAATTTTACTGAATCATGCAATATTTATAGTTTCCTTTCAAAATCTAACTTCCTTACCATTTGTACTTCTCAGCTAGGTGCCTTGAGCTACCAAGAGAAGTGGCCATTTGCAAATGATGATTGAAGCTTCAGACATCAGGCTAAGTGGTAGCCTCCAGGTCCTGTTTTGAGGATGGAATCAGAGCAGCATGTAAACCAACAATAGGGACTCAACTGCTTCCTTTCATCGAAGGAATACTGGGTTTTTTCTTTGTTATTAAAGACTGTCAAGGCAGTTACTCAGTGCTCCACTTGCCCTAAAGAACCCCAAGAGTATCCCATGGTACCAGTGGGCTGTCGCACAGCATACAGTCCTGTTTGCTCCACTCTGGTTACTTGTTGCTCTACTTCAAGTTAAGTAGCAGTTTCATCAAACTTTATTACTCTCTGTAAGACAGAATATTGGATTTATGATTCTTCTGCACAAGTAGGGCATAGTCAGCTGTTACTTGATTGAAGTATCAAACTACTTTCCTCTTAATGTCAACGCTTTTTTTGTCTTCCCATGTGCTGTTGTTTGAGTTATGATGGCAGCACGAACCTGCAGTCATAACAGTTGCCTTGGGTTTGAGTGCTAGAATTCAATAAATAAAATTAAGAAGATTTTGGATTAATACTTCAGAAGGGATTGTGGTGTTTGTGATTAATCTTTAGTACGCCTAAGTTACTGGTTTTAGAATCATCGCACTATTCTAGTCAGATAGTGTAAGACCACTTTATTCACTAGGCTCTGAAATGAATTTTACAGTCCCTGCAAGATGTTCCTCCCCGCTGACACTAATTCCATCACAGAATTCAGTTAGAACAGAGCTTCATGGGTATTTCTGTATTCCAATTTTCATATAAAGGAACGCCTGCTCTAGTCCAGCAAGTCCACTGATAACTAACTTACATTCAAACCAAATGTATCAGCAAATAAACAAGCTTCACTCGAATAAAGAAGCTGACTATCAAAGTCCTTATCTCATGCAAATGTTAAATATTTGTGTCTTACAACAGTCTTCCTTGAATCTAAGATGCTTCTTTCAAGGCCTTTTATTTATACCATTAACACGGTTTAAAGGAATAAAGCCCAAAAACTCTGCCGTAGTTTGTTTGTTTTTTTTTTAAGGGTCTGTGATTAATTACTTAATGCTTAATGATTTGAATCCATGTAAACTTGAAGAACCTACACACTCTGACACTCCTTGCTGCAGGATGTTGTGGGTATGAAAGCTCTGCATGGGTTCAGTAAGAGACTGAAAAGGTTAATGAAGTGAGAGCAAATACATGGACCGTTTCTAGCTCAGGCGTTTTGAACACAAACAGAATCCGAGGAGAAAAATTACTGTATTCTTTGCTTTGTCATAAGACTCTTCTGTAGGCATCTGTTTTATGCCACAGTGGGGAAAAAAAGGAGAGAGACTGCAGTGCTACAAACTCTATGGTGCTACTATGAACTTTGATTCAACACAGTACAGCTGTTACTATTTAAGGCCAGGCAGAAAACCAGAGAATGGTTCCTTTGCACAGCATAACGGTCTTTTTTTTTTAATGAGGATCTTGGAATAAGCAAAAAGTATTTTTTGTCTCCAGTAGCTATCTGAGCAATTGCAGGAAAACATATCTTGTAATATATAAACATTATGTTAAAACCTACATTAGCCTTAGAAGAGAAAATAGCATTTGTAATTGTTATCTTTTACAAAGCACATGGGGAAACAGAAAATGCATCTTGCTGGATTATTGTGTTACATAATATATAAATGTGAATTTCTTTGTGATCTTTTGAACACAGAATGTTACAGACGTGTCAAAGGTGCTACTGCTTGATAGATTTTCCCAGCAGATAAATGCATCCTGATTATATTTAAGCCTAAGCAATAGCTATTAGCTCAGTGCATCTCGGTATGTATGTATAATTTGTCCTCACTAGGTGCAGGTACTGGGGCACAAATTTTCCCTGTTCTAAGAAGATTTAGGGACAAAATCTCCAAACCAAAACCCACTCTTTCCCTGTCATCTTAGACATGGTGGCAGCTGCATGGTAGCAGTGTGACAGAATTTGAGGAGTGATTAGAGGGTGGTGATAACACCTCCCCTGACAGTATCTTTCAAGGTTGTTGGCTGCTGAAGTTTCCCTTCTCGGTTCGTGGTGGTACGGGAACAAATTCCTGCACTTCAGCTGTGACCCAGTTTTCCATTTGGTTCTCGGTGTAATACCTGCCCATGTTGGAGATAACAGTCTGACTCCTAGGTAGAGCATGGAGCAGATAGCCAGCTGTAACTATTGTAAACTCCTACAAGACTTGCCAGAATCTGATCTTCCAAATCCTACTTTTTTTTTTCCCCTTCCGTCTGGATTCTGTAGCAAGTACATCTTGGCTGCTCTTGCTTCTTCTAGTGTATGGCCTTGAGTGTATAGTGAGAAGTGCTGTCTCCCCAGTGAAACCCTTAGCACTTATTTCTGCTGGTTGCATGTCATCTTCAGATGGACACACCAGAATCTGAGACCTCTTTGGGCAACACAGGAAAATACCTTCTGCAGTGTGTGATATCTTTATTATCTCCAGATTGAATGTCGGCATAAAATACCTTAAAGAAAATATTATATTTTCGGCATCTGTGCTTTTCTGAATATTCCAGAGTTGGTGGCACTGTGTTAGTAGATTGAGTGCTAGGAGATGTGTGGCTCTATGGATATACATGAGGGGTGACCTCATTAATGATTATAAATATGTAACGGGTGAGCGTCAGGAGGATAGAGCCAGGCTCTTCTCAGTGACGGCCAGTGATAAGACAAAGGGCAATGGGTGCGATCTGGAACACAGGAGGTTCCACTTAAATATGAGGAAAAACTTCTTCACAGAGAGTGTGACGGAACCTCGGAATGGGCTGTCCAGAGAGGTTGTGGATTCTCCTTCTCTAGAGATACTCAAACCCCTCCTGGACGCGTTCCTGTGTGACTTGATGTAGCTGTTTCTGCTCTGGCAGGGGGATTGGACTAGATGATCTTTCAAGGTCCTTTCCAATCCCTGATATTCTGTGATTCGGTGATACATGAGTGTTTTGAGAAGATGAGTGTTCATTGGAGTGCTCTTTATTGGTATTCCTGTAGACATTTCTGAGGGAGGAATAGTACGGAACATAGTTTATTTCACTAATTTCTTCTGCCGCTTTCTAGATTTCAATCCTAATAAAAGCCTTCTCTGCAGATTTTTGAATATCAATTTCTAGCCAAGATTGTCATGGTGTTTACATCTAGAACTTGAAGCAGAGCTCTGAAAGTCTGTTAAGATATATGAACTGTCTTTGCAGACCTGTGAAGTTTTTCTTGGCTAACGTACATCTTCTCCCATGTAAGAGATCAGGAGCTCTCTCCTCAAACCTTACACTCCCACCCCCTTCCGCTGTATTATATGTGACTGAAGAACTGAATAAATTACAGGTTTCAAAGTAATTTTTTTACCAATTTTGCATTTCTTGTGGGGATAGTTACCTTTCAACTTTGCAATGCCTCTGTTAGTAAGCTACTTGACAGGAATTTTTTAATCAACATTCTGAAGGAGCCTTAATGCAGTAATTAGGCAGAAGAGCCCATTTTAGGGTCAGTGTTGCGTATAGGAGAGAGTATGGGTTTTTTTCAAAAACATTTTTAACTTGTGCTAATATTTTAATGAAGAAGTAGTAAGGAAAATATGATAAAAATTGGAGGCAAACTTTAATAGCTAAGTATTTAGTAAAATAGTGGAAATCTGTGAAGATCTTAACTCTCAACTGTGTTGAGACGATCTCATCAAAACTACGTAATTAGTTAGATTTCATAATTGCTTCCTCCCTTATTCCTCCCAATAGATATGTCTTGTATGAAAGAATTGATGAGACTTACTAATAAGTAGTTTAAGAATGCAAATGTATGTTAAACAAAGCTTGTAAAGAAAGCTTGTTTTCCCTATGTTTCTGCTGTTTCACAATGTTGTCTTTAACAGAAAACAAAAACTTTTCCTTGAAACTTGTATTATGAGGTGTTTTTTACCAATATTGGAAGTGCGAAGTGCAGAATAAAGTGTTTAGCAGAGCATGGAAGGTTTGTTTCTTTGTTGAATTACTTCATTAGAAGCTTTAGTGCTTCCTGGGTATATTGTGTGTGCTTTTTCAAAGGCGCTTCAATCTTAAAAGTTATAATGCACCCCATTTGCCATTTTGGTGATGATTTGAGTTTGTGTTTTAAAATCCCTGTTCTACTTGTCTACTCTCAAACTCTGTATCTGTGTGTTTAAAGTGCAATGTGTTTCCATATAGGATATTTTAGCTTGAAATTTCATTTAACAATTAGCATTTTCTAATGTTATTTTCTAACTGCAGGAGCCAGGCAGTCAGCCTGTCTGACTTGCAGCGACAATTTTCAAGACTAATGAAGCCAATTATAATGTCAGTGTAAAACAAATTTGAAGTAAAAAGTCTCTAGATCCTATATGAAAGTTCATAAGCATTGATTACATTTTACCTTTTCTTTTTTAGCTATCCATATGCATTTCTGTTTCTGAACCCTGATTTCTTTTCTGTTTTTTGCTGGTATCATACTGTGGAGAGAGACTAAAGGTTGCTTAGGCATTCAGTTAAAAAGGAACATTGCCCTAAGTGTATCTTCTGTCTAAATGAACAGAACGTGTTGGCTGCAGAGACAAAGCATATAAAGGAATACTAGAATTTTAAAAGGAAATAATGAAAAAGAAAAAATATCCAGCAATGGGAGTGGGAACTAGCATGTTTAACCAAATGAATCATGAGGCAGGATACGTAGCTAGATTAAGGACGATGAAATAAATTTTGTTATACAACATGAAATTTTAAAAGGTTTTGCAACAGAGACCATTTTAGAACTAACAAATAAAACTGACTCATACCAGCTCAGGGAAATAGGAGAACAAATCCCTGGGGTATTTCAAAGTGAGAGTTTTCAAGCAGGAATAGATTAAGTGTGAAGTTAGAAATCAGAGTGCAAATGCATATGTGTTACCACTAATGCTCCCTGAGTTTTATTCAGTCATCAGGAGCCCTTTGCTCCCTTCTGCTGTGGGGATATTGAAATGCCAGATTGAATGGAGAAGGAATAGATGGTAAAGTCAGTATTCAAGTTCTCAACGGTTCTGCCTTGATTTTATTTTGTTTGGTCACTGTGGGATTTCAAGACAGAACTGATTGATTACAGAAGTAGCTATGGTGTAAATGCTTCTTTCAAAAACTTGGGCTATTCATTATTTCGAGATGTTTTTGTAACTGCTTTTCATATCCCTTACCTACTGCCTATTAAGTCAAAATAAATGTTTCTAAAAAGTTTATAAGGTTTACACCAGCTGTACACTGCCAGTGAATCCACAGTGATAACTGTCAACATTTCCATATATGCTACCACATTGTCACAATGTGCATTTGGCACACTGAAACATTCTCTGTGTATAGAATAGCAAAAGCACAATGAGTTTGCCTGTGGTAGCGGTAGGAAGTTCTGATGGGTACTGCCAAGTAATGTATGTACAGAAGCTAAATGCTCCACATCCTCAATTGAATTCCATTTCAGTGCCAATTTCCAATCCACCAGTGCTTTTTTTGTTTGTTTGTTTGGGTTTTTTGTTTTTGTTTGTTTGTTTGTTTTTTGGTCATAACACTCCTGCCTTCTAGAATTTCTCATTTTCCAACATTTGCTCTAAATTAATATAAATTAATATTGCTATAATATAAATTAATTTTAACAAAATTGTCTCACAACTATTTGGGGAGGAGGATGTACAAAAAACCAGTTATTCCATACAAGGTGCATGGGCCATAAATGCTTATCTTTCTTCAGCATTTAACTTTTATTTTTCTGTTATTAATTCCTAAACAGTTTTTTCTGCTTCTCTCACTATCTCAGCTCCTTGTTTTGAATGATTCTTAATTAAACATCAACCTAATGGTTTGGAAAAATTTCAGACTTGAAATAAAGATTTAGTATTGGATATAGGGACTGAACAGTCATCACACTGAAATATTCAGATATACTCAGTCTGAAATCACAGGCAAAGCAACCTGATTAACTTTCTTCAATTTTTTTTTAATTTCTTTTTTTTTTTAATTATTAACAATATATCATAAGTGCTTCAGTCAGATCTGGAAATCTGCAATGAATGGCATTGTGCAGCATAGGTACTCTCCAAGCCTCTTATTAAAGAATGTGTGCAGTGTGGTTTTTATGTTTATAGAAACAACATTACAGGAATGAAAATATCAACAAAAGGGTGACTGGAGTGACTTAGCAGACCCAGCTGTGACAAGTCAGGGAAGTGAGTAACTGGTCTTCAGTCTTAATTTTCTTCTTATGCATAGCAGCAAATAGACTGTGTATGCAGAGTAGAGACAGGGTTGGGACAGGAGTCTTGGAAAAGTCAAACCCATTTGAACAGGAAGGGAAAATGGGTTTGTTTTTAGGGATATTCTTCCAAAAGCTTGAGAAGTTAAATGGCAATGCTTTCTGTTTTAACACCCCAGAGTGCACAAACAATATAAAGTTTGTCCCTTAGTGTAACTAGATAGTGGGAGATCAAATTTCTTACAGTGAATTTGTGTGCTGGCATCGAGACAACTTTCCCATCTTAGGGCGAGCACTATCAGATTCTGTGGCTGGCTGGGACATCAAGCTGCAGGCTCTTTCTTGCATTCCAGGCTGATGGTTGTGGTATAGAAGCCTTTCTCCAGGTCTCTGTGTGCTTCTGCTTTGTAGAAAATGGCCAGGAGCAGGTTTAATGGGAACTCTTCTTTCCTTGTAGCCAATTGACATTTTTTCTTGATCTTCTGACGTCCTGTTGTGCTGTTGTTGTACTATGTGTACATCCACACCCACATGTAAATGGATGGGATTTGGCCTTGAGGATAGAGGGGGTTTAAGAACACAAATCTGTCTGTGCTTTCTCTGCTACCTCAGAGAAGCAGTTTTGAGATACATACTTCTAGGATGGTGGAATTGAATTGCTTTCACTTGGGAAGAAGCACTTTCAAGTATTGGTCATTGATTCTGTAAATAAAGTTGTTGTCCTATGGAGAAGAGAATCTGAGGTTCCAGTCCATCTATTTATGTGCAGTTACTTACATGAGTAAAACCAGTCTTTAGAGTTCATGCTCATTACAATAATATAAGACTCTAAGTTACAGGAGATAAGGCTTTTTCGTGCTAAATTACAAATACTATTAAAGGACAGTAAGAGGGAAACTGACAGCACAGCATTGGAGATTCTCTAAAAAGGCAAATCCCTCTCAGTATTTACTCCTTAAATAACATTGAAATAGCTAAAAAGAGAATGAGGGCATCTAGCAAGACAGTACCTTCCCATCTGGGTTGAAAATTTGAAAGGAAAATAATCCCTAAGTTGTTTCCAGTAGTTTTTTGAGCTTGCTTTTGTCTCTGAAGTCCCAACATATTATTAGGCTGTCATGTTTTTCACCTCTAACAATAAGGCTCTCTGTTCAAAAAGCACTTTGTCTCTATAAAATTTCAGAAGCAGCTCTGAAAAAAGTATCTTTCCTCCAACGAAGGCATTTTAGAAAATTCACCTGGTCTGAATAAAAAGAAAAGAGATTGGTGAGAATACTGGTAAATATCTGTTATGTTGCCTAATTGACTGTAGAAAGATTGAAAACTGTTGTGGTTAAAACCTGAAAATCCTAAACACAAAACCGTTAGGGTTGCCTTTTTGTGGGGCTTTTTCTTGGTTTGGGGTTTGTTTGTTTCTTCTAATGCAGCACAAACTTATTTTTATTAATGTGCAAATAGTATGAAAAACATCCATGTCAGATTTGGAGTTAAAACCAGCATAGATTGATAACATGAGACAATGTATAGCAAAAGGAAGTTTCCATTTGTTGCATGCAAATTTTGGGAAAAATTTACAGGAGTAAGCAAGAATTTATTTTTTTATTATTTTTTTTACTTTTGAAAGGCAGCTCATTCACAGATGTAACCAAGCAGAATTAATTTCTCTACATTTGTCAATAACTTATACAAAAATTATCAGTTATTTCTACACATGTAGCTTTCCAACATTTCAGTTTAGTTTTCTAAGATGAAGGTACTCATTTAACGTGTGTGTGTGTTAAAGAAAAGCTTCTAATATCTTGAAGCTGTGAACTGATTTCAACAGAAATAGGTGGAGGGATAGGTGCTGCTTGAGTTCGAAATACCTACAGATCTCATTACCGTAGATTTCTGTAGAGAAAATCCTTACTTTTCTGAGTGAGGGTGAGGCCAAAGCCAAAGCTGGAACTTGCAAATCGGTCACCATTTAGGGGCTTATTATTGGGAAAACATTGAATCAGCTTAAAATGAAGCCTGTGACCAACCATAACCAAACCCACAGAGGAAGAAGCTTTATTATGGGCCATAAGATCAGTACCAGTGGTCGACGACTCGTAACTCTGCTCCTTGAGTAGGCAAAAACCCCACAATCCAAATCCAACAGCCAAACGACTCAAACTTCCCAGAGACTGAGAGCAACCCCTTGGTCACCAGCTGGACCACGTTAGTCCTGATCTTTTTTTCATGGTTCAACTAGTAGTATGATGCCATGGTTTTTTCTTGTTGGCTTTTTAGTAAGTGAAGAGCTGTCAGTGGTATTTCTAGCAAACCTGTACAAGTGCAGGCTGCATGTATGCGCAGCAACTGACAAGTGCTCCCTGCAACTGTGGTACCTGCTTCTAGTCCCGTTGCCTGTGAAAGTCTGAAGGCAGTTTCAATGTGATGGGATTACAATGGTTCCAGGGGCACACACTGCTCTGCTCCGAAGCAAGAGTTTGCTGTTAGCAAGAGAGAAAAGCAGAGCACACGCAAAAACCATCATGTAAGTAACAGTGGAACTGTGGCTACACATGGCCAGGTATTCTGCAAATAAAATACCAGCTGAGTTTACTGAGATACAGTAGGTCATATTACTTGTTACTTCAGCCAATGTGATTTTTTAAACATATTTTTATTTTGTATATGTAGCATTATTAGTTATAGTTGAAAATTTGCATCAGGTGCATGGAGATGTTGATCCTGTTTTGTGTGTGTGTGTATGTGTATGAAATGAAGGCTTAGGAGCTCCACAGAGACCAGAGCCACATTTTGCTGAACACAAGAGACTTGGGACTTAACTGTTTATCCAGACAGCATGTGACAGAGGCAAGAGACTGAAATCTCCTACTGGTTGTCAGGGAATGCCAGTTGCCCTACCATTTGCTATGTATTTATAATAAAGCATAGACTTTAAAAGGCTCAGTTTAATAATCTGTCAGTGTATTAAAGAAAATATGATTAACAGCATAAGTAAGCAAATCCAGACTAATTCCACTTTAACTTGCATTAGTAGATATGTGATAATTGAGCAATGGGAACTCCAGTGACCCATGTACAAATCCAGAGTCCTTGGTGTGTTGTAGAGGCTGCACTGAGATTTAGGCTGCTGTGTCCTCACTGTGCATATTGCTTGTACTTGAATTATGGTTTGGAAATATGACTATTTCAGAGGAAATAAAGTCTGTCATGCAAAATAACGGTAATTAAAGACAATTCTGGAACAATAGTTTGTAGAAGTGTAAGAGGAAAAAAAAAATGAACTAGTTTTAAAGCATAGTTTGATAAGCTTATGGAAATTCTAAGTAATGTCACTGCTGGGCTGTTGGTCCAGGGTGTCCCCTTGACTGCTAATATTTTTGTCCTGTAATCCACTGGTCTGCTCTGCAGGAAAAATTGCTATGCAGTTCCATGTTTTTCAGCTGTGTTGAAGTTACTCAGGAGTAAGATCCGATTAGAAATAAAATCCGGGTGCCTCAAGAAGCTTTCAAATGGGAAGGGGAAAAGAGGTGTTTTCATTAACAAGACGTAGCATGACAAACTTGCGCTATGACACAGGACTGAAAGCGGTAGCTCAGGAATCTGTAAGTACAGACTCTCATTGCTCTTTCTGAATGCCATTCTGTAAAAGTTGGCTTTGCCTAATAGGCCTCTGCTCAGAATTAAAGCTGAAACTCTTCCACCCCTCGTGCTTGGCACTTTCCACTGAGATGCAAAGCACAAGGTGATTAGGTAATGTAGCAAACGCAGCTTGTGAAATCATCACCCACATCATGTAGCGAGTGGGTGAATTACAAAGTGTTTAGACTAATTTCTTGAGCTTTTATAGTTGAAAATGGAAAGTAATGTTAACAGAGGGATTTTGTCAGTAGTAGTGGATCTTTTTATTGTCTTGTGTAAAACAAAAATTATTCTAAAGGAATTAAGGGCATCCAAACCCTGTCTTTATGAGTAATATATGCTAATTAATAGTGCCTTTAATTAGTTGATGGACTTACTGTGTGCAATAGTTCTGTTGCAGTCCAGCACCAAAGGACTGCCACCACAGCTGATGAAAGTTTTCATTTTTTTTTCCTGTGTGTTATACTTCGTGTAAATGTGCTTTTGATTATTTTCTTACTGTCTAATAACTAGTATGGAAGCGCAACGTAATTTGCGCGTCTTTTCTGAACGCTTAAAATCTTTGCTGTGATTTGTACCAGTGGTCTTAAACAGATCTGATTGTTCTGCATTATGTGGGAAGTAACTCTCCTCCTGGAGCTCATAATCAAATAATTTGAAAAAATGAAAAAAATAGTAATAATAAAAAAAGAGTTCTTCCTATTTCTGTTTTATAAGTTCATATTAGACATTCAGTCTTGCTCTACAGATGGAAACGGTGCAGTCATAATTCAGGTAAGAAAAGCAAGTGTGTTGGGTTTCACTGCCAATCTCCAGAGTAACTTAAAGTTGCCATTTGCAGTAAAGCTGCATTTTTTAATGGGTTTTGTTTTGGTTGGAAGCCCACAATACGCTGTGGTGCTTCTGAGATTGCTTTTTAGAACAAGGCAAAATACAGTTATATTGGTAATTAATTTAAAGTGGTTTTTGTGTGCTTTGTATTTAAAACGTTTTTAAAAAGTGACTTTAGAATCTTCTAAAGTGTCCTTCGATGCTGACAAAATCTCACTTGACAGAATTGAAATCTTATCAAAACTATTTTCTCATAATAACTGCCAAGTTCTTGTACCTCATTAGTTTAAAATATGACACAGTGATTGGTTTGGAGAACATGGATGTCATTTTACTCTGAGGATGGCACTGGCTATAAACTGGAATTCACTTCCACACTAAATACATGGATTATAAGCAGTAGTCTAAACACACAAACACCAACATTCAAGGGAGAGGTGATGAAAATTACTAAGGTTATTCTACAAGGCATCCAGAGCTCCTTTAAATTCTTCAAGATTACACCCATTACAATTAAGTTGAACTTCAAAGAAGTGAAGTTTCAAATAATTTGGCTATGGGTCATTAAGTTAACAATGTCACTGTGTTCTTGCTGTCTCATTTACCTTAATTAGAGTGCGCTTTTCTAAACGACGTAACACTGTGTAACAAGCTGGATTTGATAGCCACTGCCAAACGCCAGTTTTAAGATGGTTTTATTTTGCTGGCTGTATCCTTGCTGAATAATAACCTATAGCAAGTTATTCTTATAACAAGCTCATCATAGCTTTGGGGTTATATTTATGAGAGATATGCACTATATAAATGTTTATATAAGAAAAGTGAATGGATTGGGGTACCTGAAGGGCATAGATTAAGAGGGTGAAAATGAAGCTGGTATACTGTGGTGTGGTAGATGTCTAACTTATTTCCCTTGGGAGAAATTCTACATAATTTTTTTCCAGAAGAAATTTATGATAAGTAGAAACCTCACAAAAATGAAACCACTTCTTTGTTCTTACCTTACTAATGATTAGGGAGGGTGTGTTTGTATGAGGTTGGTATGTCCAGGCAAGGTGCACTACTTTTCCTTCATGTCTCTGCAGAAGGCTGGGATGATGAAAAACGTAATCTGAAGCATCACAGTTATTCTTCTCACATACGCGTGTGTGTATATTTCTTCAAGACAGAGCACAGTTTCATGCTGATATAACTTTCACAGAAATACAACTTCTTTTCCTAAAACCATCCTTTAGTTTCTTTGGGAGCCTCTTCCAGACAGCTGCTGTCTGCACTGGGAGTAGCTCTTCCTGAAAGCTTATCTAAATGGCATAATTCAATTCACTGATGTCAGCTACATATGAAAGAAACATGAATTACCAGTTCTTTGATTTCTTATGTTTTGAATGCCTAGGCTGATGCCCCAGTGATAAAGTTACTTTTGATCTGTCTCTACAAAGATGCTTTACATTACTTATCTATCTCTACTGTAGCAGTTCCTGTTGGGGAAAGTTAATTTGTTCAAAGATCTCCAGTTCTGACTTTCCCTAATGAGAGAAAGTCCTGAACATGGAGGGAGCATTCAGTTCACTGTGATTTTGATTTAGCTTTAATACTTTTGGTGTTCCTGATAAGAAGAACAACAAAAAAACCCAAAAGCTAGGGAGAGACAATCCATATGATTAAATACCATCTTGGTCAGACTGTACTCATACACAGCACTGCTGTTCTAAATACCTGTTGCTCAAAAAACATCATGGGGGATAAAACACCCGCCACCCCCCCCCCAACATTGATTAAAGAAGCTCCAACCAGAGTGCAAGTCTGAGGCTAGAGACAAACTGTAAAGAATTAACTTCAAAGTGCAAAGAAAAGTAGCATCCCTGAAGGACCAGAAAGTGCAATTCCTTTGTGTTACGAAGGAATCAGTATTTATGTTAGTACACTTGTGTTGCAGGCTGGTGTCCAGTACAGGCTAATAGCTAGTGGTTAGGGGGAGTGATGATGCTTCTCATCCCCTGCTCTGTCTGAAAAGGACATTGTTTCAGAGGGAATGAAATAAGAAATGAGCAAAGTGGACAAGCCCTTTACAATATTTGCCAAATTGTGATGCTGCATAAGAAGTAAGGATCTGACATACTAGAAACATACTTAAAGCGTGCTTTAACTAGTGTGATTATAGCAACCACTGGTGATACTCCATGACTGAACAGGGATGACTAGTTAAATAATAAATAAAACTTGCTTGTCAAGCATAGAACAATATCTGGCTCATAATCCACAAGCCCTTCCCTACCGCTAAAATACACTTGTCTGTGCTGGCAGTGTATCTTGTAACTCTTCTAATTAACTCTACAGGTTATAGAACATAAATACTAGTGTAAAACACCTCTTACCCACATTAAGCTCCAAAACTTCCCCAATAAGGTGCTCTCCTTTTGGTCACTAAAGGATGTTTGTCAGGTGTAGAAAATGTCAGTGCTGTTCAGCACAGTAATTGAGGTCCTTTACTCAAAGATGATACATGTTGGTAGTCGGTGGACATGTGGTTTTTGTCAGGGCTGGGTGGTCCATGGACGTGTGGATGTGTGTCCCGTGAGGCAGTATCACTTCTTCACTTAGCTTTTCAGTAGTCCTGTCCCTCTACCAGTGCCTTTTACATGTGAACACTTGAGATGCAGTGTTTACTTAAGACTCAAGTTTTACTATGAAAGGTTGAGACTGGCTTTAAAGTGAAGATGTTGCTCACTCTTGCTTGGAAAACTGCTTAGTAATAGTTTGTATTATTTAAGTTTATTTTATGTTGCAAGAAATCAATGAAAAAACGATTGCAAACCAAAACAAATGGAAAAAAACCAATTGCTATATCTCTTTCCCTCGATGAAGTGGCAGATAGTAATTATATGGCAGTGTCACTTCATACATTCAACGCAAACACTTGTGTTCATATGGGAAACAAATGTATGCTCTTACCTGTGACAAAGCAAGAAAAATAATATCCATTTTGGACATGTATTGTCTCACAGTGTTTGGTACTAGGTGCTCAGCTGAGCATACGGTGGGGAGAGGTCATCAGTTCTGGTGGGATGTGATGGGAAATGAGGTGTGAATGCTGATCCCATACTCCCTCACATTTCTGCTGAAATAATAATCCCTATCATCAATAAATCTGTTTAATAGCTATTCCACTGTGTCGAAGAGGCAAAAACAGGGAGGCAAAGTGTATTTTCTTTGTTTTAATGATAATATTCTCAGGAATATCGAATCTCTCTTGTATTCTACACTACACTGTAGCTCACCCAGTCTTCTATGTATCTGGAGAAAAACGTGTTTGCTAAAACTGACATCTGAAACTGAAATCAAGTCCATATCTTAGAACATTGTAATGTTGGAAACCACATAAGTATGTACTTAGAAGAAATTCACAGTCACAGAGGAAGGGGTTAAATACAGCATTTCTTTTCCCAACTCAAACATCTTCCTGGTTGACTTCTACCCTTGACTACCCTTGAACAGAGGTAGGACCGTAACAGAGCAAAAATAGTTTTCTTTTAGAGTTTGGGTAATCTAGGAGATCTGTAATCTCATTCACAGTTTTGAACTACTCATATCTCTTGAATGAAATGTGTTTTCATTTTTAAGCGTCAATCTTAAGCTACTCTTGTCAAGTTGAGCACTTAATCCAATGGGCACTCTAATACGCACACTGTTCTTTCTTGGCTTTCAAACTGATCACCTCAGCCTTCTTCACGTTTAGTCATTATAAAATAGGAGGCAATGCTTATTTAATGGCAAGTTAGTATTGAGATTTGTCTACTACAGTGTATTACATCTTGCAAAGTAAATTGATGCTTTTTAATGGAAAATACTGCTATAGAGCTAAACTATATCCGTATGTACATGTAGGTAGTTATCTAACGATGGTGGTTTTCTCTTGAACATTGTATTTTACTGAATATTTTTGTATTACTTCTTAATGATACAGGTTTAGGCTTAGTTTTCATGCTTCTCTAATGGATGAATAATGAGAAGGTAGACTTTGGAACCAAGATCATTTGAACAGTATTCTCTTATGAACAGGTAGTTTTACATATAATGTATTAACAAATATCAGCTCTTACGTACAAGTATGGAATATCATGTTAGTTGTACATTTACTGGCATACAATGTAGAAGATAAAATTACACACTGTTCAATTTTTAGATAAATAAGATTAGATGTCTACAGATCACCCTCTGGAGTAAATCAGATTACAAGCACTGTCTGGCCAAAAATCCGCGAGTGAAGACAACTGAAATCAAACATGTCAGTAGTATATAATAATGCCCAGCCAGCCAGAATCTTGGATTCCCTACTTTGCCTGAAGAGTGGAGAGAGGACTTATTCCGAATATACCAGCACACTTGTATGTTTTTAATCAGATGAATAATTAATGGAACAAGGGAATTTTGTCTACCTTTCTGATTGTCATTTCCAATTTCTCCTTTCTCTTTTTCCCCATGTAACTACCTAAGCGTGAATGTAGCTTCATTTGGAAGAAGTTTGTCACCATGAAGGCTGCTTTAACAAAGAGGGGGAATGGAAGCAACATTCAGTACTTATAGGAATGATGCACTTTCCTTGAAATATCGGTCTGATCATACATTTCTACTATAATGGAGGAGAAGACAAGTCATGCTACATACTTGTGAAGCTGATTGAGAGTAGCTGTTTGCCAGTAAATAAAGATACATATTCTTTTCATATCAGAAATGATGATTTACAAAATGCAAGTCATGCTGTCTGTGGAATAAGTGCTTGCCTATTTACTATACATCCCGTCCACTTTGCTAGCGTTCAAACTATTACTGAACCATTTAGTAGCTCACTCAAAATTGTTCTTTGGCTTGGCTATCCTCTGGTGTGTGCTTGAGCAAATCAACTCTAAGTAGAAACTGTAATACACAGTCCTAAAGAAACAAAAGTCCAAATTAACTCCTTAAGAAAAATTTCTACTGCTAGGAGCTCTGATATTGCTGCTGTTCCTGTATGCTAAGCATTCTTTCCAACAGTAGTGTTTTAGAATATTTACTGTCAAAGATAATAAACATTTGGTGTATTTCTACTTAAATTCTGTTTAATTTATTATTTTTAATAAACATTTCTGTAGATACCACCTATCATCTAGGAATTAAATAGGATATATAATGACTTTGAATACTACGGAGAAATAAAGTAGTATAGGCTTCTGTCTGTGACTGTCATGGTATTGCACAAAACCAGGAAAGTTTATGTATAACAAACTTTATACTTACAGATGTACATTTATATTATGTACATAAACCAGTTATGGAAATGCCAAATACAGGAAGACATTGGATTTGGACCTAGGATTCTTCAGGTTCAAGAAACAGTGGGTTTAGTTTGTAAGTTGTCCCAGGTACAGGAATCAGCACAGGAAAGATGACTGGTTTGGGTTTTGAAGGTATCTACTCAGTTGATTTCATACGTCTGTTATGTTAACAATTTTATGTTAATCAGAAGGACAGTCAAATGGGCTGGGATCACTTTTGCTTTTACTGCTCTGAAGCTTAGAATGTTGTGTGATCCTGGTTGAAATATATATAACTCGCAGCTTGCATAAATCACTGAATAATGTAGCAGTACAACATAACAAAGAGAAAAATAATTGGAAGTCTGACTTAAGATAGAATGAATTCAGTGTTAGGATGAGAGAGTATTGTTTGCAAAATGAGAATGACTGCTGAAGAGCCATCATACTGAAAAAAGTTAGACCAGTTTGAATAATCTGTTAGGTAGTACTTTGCTGACAAAACTAGATGAATGTATGTAGATTGGATTGAGCAAGTTTGTAGTTAGTGATGAGATGTATTAATTGTAGCACTGAGAATTGTTTTTTTCCTGTCAGGTTTATAACAAATTAACCCTGACCCTGTGTTTTATTCTCTGCCATTTTAATTTAATAGGATTTTAATTCTAACCTGCAAGATGCAATGGTGATGTTGATACAGTGATGTCAATTATATCCCAGTACGTGAAAGGTACTGTGTGATGTGTCAGGATGAGGAGCAATGGCTTCAGGCTGGTGAAGAGCAGGTTTAGACTGGATGTTAGGAGTAAGTTCTTCATGAAGGTGGTGGAACACTGGAACAGGTTGCCCAGGGAAGTGGTTGAGGCCCCTTCCCTGGAGATATTCAAGGTGAGGCTTGATGAGGCCCTGGGCAGCTTGGTCTAGTTGGGGGTGTCCCTGCTGACTGTGGGGAGGTCAGACTAGATGACCCTAGAGGTCTCTTCCAGCCTGGACCATTGTATGATTCTATGTATCACAGCTCTGGTATTTCTGCTGTTGTTTTCAAATGGTGACTAGTGACAGCACCAGCATTAATCTTCCAAATATAAGTTGTTTTCATTGCAGTTGAGGTACTACAGTTACTGTTTAGGGAAATAAGGAACATGGCAGCATTGTCCTTTACAAAAATGCGCTGGGAATTCCAGCCTTTTCCTTCTGCTTAACTGTCAAAAGTGGATGGAGAGGTTTCAGAAGCGTGTATTAAAATACAAAGAAAGTGAGGATATGTCAGTGCTCTACGCTGACGTGGACCTTCAACCAACACTATGCAATGACCTTAGACTTCAGCAGCTCCTTTAATTTCTCCATAGGGAGCATTTTACTGATTCCTGTATGCTTTTAATTATAATCTAATTTATCCTTTGCTACAGGCCTTGCAATCATTTCATCACACTTTGGCAAGGAAGGCTTCTACTTTAAATGAGATCTATGGTCAGCTGAAACGCTGACTTAACAGCTGATGCCAAGAAGTTTGAGGGGTTTTAGGATGATGGCTGCAGGGTCTCTTGTGTATTGAATGTTACCACCCTGTCATTGAATGTCCCTCAGAGTCAGCTTCTTATGCGGAGGGCCAGGGATAACTAGTGCTCCTTTTTTAAAAAAAAAAAATAAAAAAAAAAGCCTGCATAACCAGTACTGTATAAGACAGGGAAGAACATTTCCATAACCTTTTTTTGTTGTTGTTGATAAAATGCTGCTTTTTGTGACTGAGGTGATGACAATAGCTATTTTGAATTACGACACTACTTCCTTACCTCAGGCAGTGTAAAAGCTGTACTGTGGGTTATGGGAGTCCCTGTGCTCCAGGGAATGGTAGTTGGTTAGGCAGTGGCAAGCTGTGGAATGATTGTGTGGTTGACAGGGGCATGTTCTCTTTTCTTGTCTTGGGTTTGGTTAGTAAAGCTTAGACTAGAGCTACTTAGAAAATCAAAAATCTGGAAGTCGAAGCATATTTTGTCAAAAAATTTCCATCAGGTTGTACTTGAAGGATCATTCTGCTTGAAACTTTTCTTCTTAAAAGATGTTTCTTCTCTCATCCAGTATTCAGATGCCTTTTCATCATTTTGCACAAATAGTATAAAGCTTTGGCTGAGACACTGATGTTAATGATTTATTCTGAGAGTACGAGGTTGAGGTCACAACATTTTTTGACTTTGAGTAAGTGGCTTCCAAACTAAGAAACATTACTCAATCAATAAGCTGGTTCTGTATGCAAGGAATAAAATTCTAGCTAGGTTGTCTGTTTCTGTAAAGTATGGAAAAGAATGAGGAAAAGGTTACCTGATTAAAGTGTTTCCCCTTCCAGAGGTCTGAGTTGTTCACGTAAATTCACTTTCATCAAGTCCAATGACAAACCAATAATTCATAATAAACATATTTTGAAATGGAAATGGAATATGTTGCATTGAAAGGGCTGAGGGAACTCAGATCATCAATCACTTCTCCCACAATTCTAATTTTGAGCTGTCTGCCTAACAAGAAACATTAGAGTCCAGTTGCATGTTAAACAGCGCTTAGGGATGGGAAGAGTGTGCATTTGTAAAATCCTCTGAAGCTGTTCAGTTTTATTTTCCTTGCTTGGTCATTATGAGTGGCTTGTAGGAATCAGTACAACTCCTACTATTCCATGCCTCACAAATTAAAAAATAAGAATAATTCACTAACACTAATGTTTCTTTCTCCTTCACTTAGAATGTTAGAATGGATTTGGTGGAAGTCTTCTGTTACGTCACAGCAGATTGACTTTTGAAGTAATCACTGCAGAAGAGATAGATCACAGTTGGACTGTCTCGCTTATAAATTACAGTGTTATAAAACTAATTCTGGATAGCATTTGGTCCCAGCATGTTAAATAAGAGTGACATGAGTGATCCGTGCAGGGGCTGTGTCTATTTTACAGTTTAAGAATAACTTCAGTACTGTGATCTCATTATCTTTCAGATCCAGGCTAGAAGAGACTTTGCTTAGCCTCTGTTTGAAGCATGTAAAATAGCTTTTCCTATTTTTTTGTGATACTTTTTCTAGCAATATTTAATTGGTTTAGGTTCTTTTTTGTTTGGGTTTTTTTTTTGTTGTTGTTGTTTGTTTTGTTAATACTGTAATTCTTAATTTCAGGTAAGATTGCATTTTGCTCTGGAAGTGGGAGAACATTCATAAAAATTAACTTTGTCTTGAGAGAAACTACCCTTCTATCCCTGTCTTCGTGATAGGAGAGTCTTTCGTGCACTGATTCTGAGGAGCTGAAATTAGTCTCTGAATAATATTATAAAGTCATTTCCATACCTTCCTCCTTGCACATTTTTTCCAAAGTACTGCTATGATCTTTTGAAGCAAGTCCTTTACTTTTCCTTTTTCTCCAAACATGGGGACTTCTGTGCTGTCACACTATAACACCACAGAAGGAAAGACAGCTGGGGAGAATATGTGCTTTACAGAGGAAATGCGGGTTTTTTATTTTCTTTATTTTATCCCCCTGATTGAGTTTTCTGCAGTCGGCCTTTTCTGTCTTCTGCCAGATTTTAATAATGAGATTTAATAGGGATGCAAAATTCGTAGTAACAAAATGGACATTAGATCATGCCTCTTCTGTCTTCAAATAGCATCTGAATAAGGTCTGGGTAGCTATCTAGACTAATTAATTATCTTGTGGCTATGTAGTCTGTATTGCTCTTGGTGCTCTTTGACTTCTGCACAGTGATACGGTGTTATTAGACCAGCTTTGATCCTGGGGCACAGACTCTGCTTGTGACATTTCTGATCCATGGTCCGTAAGCTGTGTTCTACCACCGCTAATGTTAGTGAAAAAATCCTGTAAGCAGTATTAAACTCTACTCAGGCATATATAGTCAAATTGATAAATGCACGTATGTGCCAGCACACATAATATGTGCAGGGAACTATGAATGTGTTTTCCAAAGGTAAGTTTTTGCTTCGGCTTTTTCCCTTGGATTTCAAACCGGTTCACCTCTGCTTGGGCACAGCACAAGGCAAGGTGCTGCTGAGGCCCTTATGGAGGGTTAAAATGCGAGCCTGGAGCCAGCAGAGATAACGGCACGTGTCTGTGCTGCCATTGCGCTGCAAATGCCAGACTTCTGGTTGTTGTGTTGCCCTTTGTAAGCTGCCAAGCTTGATGCTGGGCTCCCTAAGGATGGTTTTCCCTACCTGTTACAATCTCCTGCTGTTGAACATGTAATTTTCATTTTAATCCAGACAGAACATTGTTATATACTTTCATTTTTAGAGATCACCAAATGAGTAGTTACTCTCTTTATGTATGAGTTATTTTCCTTGCACAGATTTCAGTGAAAGAATTCTTTTTTCCCCTCCAAAGCCTGCCAGCCCATCACTGCAACTCATTTACACTTCTATTAAAGCTGGCCATAAAATCCTATCCGTGAAGCAATCAACGTTTGATACAGTTAACGTTTCCTAAAGATGAAATATCACCTTCCATGGTAAGATCCGAAGGGTTTATATGGAACTTTATAGCTTTATAAATGATATTTTCTTGCTTTGTTTTCATCATTGTTATCGTTTTTAATTTGTATCGTGTATTCCTGTCATGAATGTAAAGTTACATGCAAGGAAAAATAGTGAAAAAGATGAAAAAAGATCCTTGTCTAGTTTAAAGTCTAACTAAAAATGATAGAAAAATCTAGAAAATAAAGTGAAAAAGCAGTTAACCACAGTTTGGAGGCTTACTACTGCATGTTCTGTTTCTCTTATCACTTCTTTTTGGTGCTGATCAAGCTTTAAAGTTTGCCTGGTGAAAAAATCCATTGCAATCAATCCAAAACACGAGCTTGACACTAAGTCCTGGGATTTTTTAGCAGCCGAAAGGTCTTTTCTCTAAAAGAGTTCGGAATTATTTTACTAGTTCAACAACAGAGTATTCATGTTCTTTGCCTGGCATTTCATCTTGGACAATGAGATGAAAGTATGCATGAAAGCAATTTGAAAAATGCGCCCTTACCCTGTTCACATTGAAGTTAGTGAGAACCCGTTTAGGGTCGAACTGTAACTGCCTTAAGTCTCGATGCTTTTTGACTCTGAGCTGTATAAAGTGACTTGAGAGATGCTAGTAAACCTATTACTGCAACTGCCAGTTTGCAGTGGTGGCCAAAAAGAGTTTAAGAAGTTGCTTTTCTAATATAGATGTTAGAACAAAATTAAACAATAATGACTGCTTTTCCTCCTGATTTCCAGTTTGCAGTTGTGCTTGTAGTAGTGTGCAGGACCACAGGAATCACTGTGCGGTCCCTTACAAGAAGCTCCAAGGGCATTGCTCCCTTCCACAAGGCACTTATCATCTACTTGTAAGAAATGGCTTCACAATTAAGTAGAACATAACATTGAAAGTAGAGATTGTAAAAAGATCTGACATAGCAAATATCTAAACTTTGCAATTAAGTCAGTATTAATAATTTGAGTTTGCTCTGGGAATGGTGGTTTCCTCCCTTCCTTCCTCCCAGCAGCACAGAGCTGCCAAGCTGGTAAGGGATCTAGAGAACAAGCCATACGAGGAGGCTGAGGAAACTGGGCATGTTTAGTTTGCAGAAGAGGAGGCTGAGGGAAGACCTCCTTGCCCTCTACAGGTACCTGAAAGGAGGTTGTAGAGAAGTGGGTGTGAATAACGACAAGAGCAGAGGAAATGATCTGAAGGTGTGGCAGGGGAGGTTTAGATTAGATATGAGGAAGAATTGCTTTATTGAAAGAGTGATCAGGCACTGGAAGAGCCTGCCCAAGGAGGTGGGTGAGTCACCATGTCTGGAGGTATTTAAGAAATGTGGATGGGGCACTTGAGGGCATGCTCTGGTGGCTGAGGTGTAGAAGGTTTTTTGCGTGTGTGTGGTTGGACCTGATGATCTCAGAGGCCCTTTCCAACCATGAAGATTCTGTGATTCTGTATGAGTAGAACTGACTGGATATATAGCTTCAGGAGATTGTTTCTGGCAATGACATCTTTATATAAGTTGGTTAAGGTGTCATGCCATGAGCAATAGCTGAAGGATGGCTATAAATACAAGGCTGACTTCAGAGCTGTCTGCAGTTATCTTGACTGTAATTCTCTACAAGTTGTCTCAACTATAGTTAGAAATGTTCCGGTGAATACACAGTGAAGTCTTTGTAATGTACCATGTTTTTTTTTCCCATTGTAGTTTGCAGTAAGGTGAGATTTAAATAAATTCTCCTCCATTTCTAGAACTTCTGCTTAAAAAATAACAGTCTTTATATAGAATTTTCAAAAAGGCACTTCAAGGTAGAATTAGTATTGCCGTGTCCACCTACACTGCAATTTAGCCCTCAGCCAAAATGCAATTCAGTGATTTTGTGCATTAGATTCTGGGGGGAAAAAATTATTTCAGCCTTCTAAAATGAATTTTTCCTGTGAGAATAATTATTTTTGCCCACCTTATGTGGTTAATAATCATACTTGTTAGCTTTCTCTTGTTGATTTTATCGTTTTAAATCTGTTGACTAATGTTTGACTATTTGTGGGTCTGGGGGAGGTAGATAAAAGTGCTTTGCCAGAACATGCAGTTCTGTGAAATCCATATGTATTTTACTGGAAATCTGTTTCTGGGAGGGGGCAAGAAGTTACTGCTCTTTTTGCAATTTCACTTCAGAAACAGGTTTTTCCTGTATAATTTTTAAGAAAAATATATGGAATTCTAACAGAAAAATATTTTAACTATGTTGAAAAGTGTTAAAAGTGTTTATTCTGTTTGGATGGGGTTTTTTTGGTTTTTTTTTTTTTCCCCTGAGGTTCAGTGTAAACACCAGTTTTTAAATCTTAAAATTGTCTTGATTCTGAATTTTGGTGTGGTTCTTTTGCATAGCGTTAGGGCTTCTGCATATGAATCTGGTATCGGCAGGGAAGAATAGATGATGATTATACATTGCATTTTACTAGCTATTTTTAAGCTATTGCTTCAGTTTTTGCACTTTTCAGTGGTATTAGCATAATTTGAGCAATGGTTAATTGAGCTGTTTTTGCCTAGCAGTGCTTTGTAGGCATTCCAGAAGGTAGTGGTCACGGAGGGAAGAGTTTTGTAGTCAACTTGATTTCATTATTGAAGTTTACATTAAATGCACTGCCAGTTCCATGGTGAACAGGGCTAGTAAGATAAATGGTAGCTTCTTGTTACAAATTCAAAACTGATACTGATTTCCATGATTTATGCAGCATTTCAGCCCAATTCCTGGCTACTCAGGTAGTCCTAATGACTTTGGTTAAGATTTCTTATGGCTTGGGCACTGTTTTGTAGTGGGACTTGAGAGGAACCATCCCTTGTTCTCACTAGTGGGTAGCATTCTGCCAGTGGTAGTTGTTTGCTGAAGTAGTACTGCCTGGTGGCATGAAACAGTATTTTTAGAGTAGAATAGAAATACAAAATTATATTAAATCAATCAACTATGAAGAAATAACTTCAGGAAGAAGCTGTCCATTATCAATAGTAAAAAACCACCAATGGTCCTAAAGAACAGAAATGTATATAATATTGTGACTGCATTGTACGGATGTAAAGCTGTTAACTTTATTTTAATATATGCATGCATGCTTGTATTTCTTTTACTTCATTAGTAGTAACCCAGCTGGTTTACTGAACTGAAGGATGGTTTCCTTCTATTAAAACCTTAGTATAGAATGCTAAACCTCAGTTGTAGAATAATCTCTCATACAGGTAGCTTGAGAAATGTGCCTTTTTTTGGCAGTGGATAAGCCTCATTCCTTCTAAAAAATAATAACAGTAAGAGATCCTGTCTGCAGTAATGATCACTGGGTGATTCTGTTGTCACAGACAACAAAGCTGTACCACATGAATGAATCACTGCTAAAGTCTGAGGGCTTTAGGGCATTTTGCTCTGCACAGGAGAGCTTTACAGCATCCAAAAGATGAAAAATAACCTTTTGAGAAGATGTGAAATGCTGTAATGGTAAAGAGGTTTGTTGCTGCTTTGTATCTCATCAAGAGTTGTTCCAAGTGCACAAGTCGTCTTGCTGCCTTCCTGTGATTAAGTAAACCTTTGTTGTCAATTTGCAAAATGAAGATATGGGATGTGCATGTGTTCTTTCGGGAGACACATACTGTACTACGTTTATTCACTAGGATTTAATATAAGTAAGTTAAAAGTCGCCTAGCATTATTATTGGACTTTGATCACCAGGATCTTTATCTAATTAGTTGTTGCTGCTCTTGGCAGAGCATCTAGTTAATTGTTATCTGAGTGCCTGTTCTGTGCACTTGTTTACATGTAGTCCAAGGCAAACAACATGACCGTATTCCCAAATCTGCAGTGATCATAAGAGTAAAGGCACTAAGGGATCCAGGGAGTTGAGTCCCTCCTGTGAAGCGGACTGAATTAGGTTTTGAGTTGTTTGTGGGCTGGGTTGCAACATCAACACTGGTGACAACTGAGCATGTCTCCAGAGATAAAATCTTTGCTGTAATGCTCCTCTTCCTTCACTGAACAAAGACAGTGAAAAATTTTGAAGTATTAAGCATCGGAATGACTCAGGCATCAGGAATAAACTCTCCTCCTCCTCGAACAAACAAACAAAAGGTTAAAATCTGCAGCTCTTTTACTGTCCAAGCAAGGAGAGGAGAAAAAGAGTGAAATTGTTAGCTAATTAAAAAAACTGGTGTTTCTCTCAACAAATATGTATGTGTATTTATTTACTTTCTCCAGCATTAAATGTAGCCATTATAAAAGTTTTTAAATATCCAGAGAACAGCAGAAAAAATTGTACTGTAAATGTACCTTGACTGATTTCCTTGTTGAAGAGGTTTGAATAGTTGCAATGTACTTTACATACTTGGCAAAATCATTGAATCACAGAATGGTTAGAGCCGGAAGGGACCTTAAAGATCATCGAGTTCCAATCCCCCTGCCATGGGCAGGGACACCTCCCACTAGAGCAGGTTGCTCAAAGCCCCATCCAGCCTGGCCTTGAACACCTCCAGGGATAGGACAGCCACAGCTTCTCTGGGAAACCTGTTGCAGTGCCTCACCACCCTCACAGGAAAGAATTTCTTTCTGGTATCTAATCTACATCTCCCCTCTTTCAATTTAAAACCATTACCCCTAGTCCTATTGCTGCACTCCCTGACCAAGTCCCTCTGCAGCTCTTCTGTGGGCTGCCTTCAGATATTGGAAAGCTGCTATAAGTTCTCCCTGGAACCTTCTCTTCTCCAGGCTGAACAGCCCCAACTGTCTCAGCCTGTCTTCATAGGAGCGGTGCTCCAGCCCTCTGATCATCTTTGTGGCCCTCTGCTGGACCCATTCCAACAGGTCCATGTCTGTCCTGTGTTGAGGACTCCAGAGCTGGACACAGTACTCCAGGTGGGGTCTCACGAGCACAGAGTAGAGGGCTAGAATCACTTCCCATGACCTGCTAGCCACGCTTCTTTTAATGCAGCCCAGGATGTGATTGGCTTTCTGGGCTGCCAGTGCACACTGCCGGCTCCTGTTAAGCTTCTCATCCACCATCACTCCCAAGTCCTTCTCCTCAGGGTTGCTCTCCAGCCATTCTCTACCCAACCTGTATTTGTGCCTGGGATGGCCACATCCCAGGTGCAGGACCCTGCACTTGGCTTGACTGAACTTCATGCAATTTGCACTAGCCTACTTCTTAAGCCTGTCCAGGTCCCTCTGGGTGGCATTCCTTCCCTCCAGCATGTTGACCATGCCACTGACTTTGGTATTGTCAGCAAAGTTGCTGAGGGTACACTCTATCCCACTGTCCGTGTCTCCCACAAAGATGTTTAAATAATTGCATTCTGCCTTCCCTCAGCTTCAGGTATTTGGAGGCCTTGCTGTCACTAGGAATTCAGCCCTAGAGTGCCTGTGGGACAGTAACACGCATCTTCATGTCATTAATCTTCATAGTCTGACGTTCAAACTAAGAACCAGGAGATGTTTTCTGAAAGAGTCTGGTTATCTGCAGTACTTAGTGTTAGCTAATAGCAAATTATAGCTAGTTTTAGTAGCCTAAATAGCAGGTAAATAGTTCAAATGTTATTTCCAATCCAAATATATTCTAATCCACAGGCATAATTGTGGAAAATGATATAGACTATTTAGTGGGCATCTTTCATAATTAGCATAAAAAATACTGTGAATTGCAAAGATGAAAATTAAATTCTAGAGATTTTTGCATGCAGTGAAGCCTCTAAGGCTGCAGATGAACAAGCTCTCTTGGGTAGTCTAATGCTGTGCCAGGTGGTTTACACAAAATTTAACAAGTAAGTGAAAAAGTGGCATATGAGTTTCAGTGTAGATAAATTTAATGTAATGAATCTGGAGGAAAATCTCATCGAAACCTGAGAAGATGCTGACAGATTTCCGAAAGCAGAACTTGGAGTCATTGCTAACAGTTTCTGAAATCGCTGGCTCAGAGAATACCTGTTCTCAAAAAGCTCTCAATGTCTCTGGCATTATCAGGAAAAGTATTGAGGAGGAGATAAATGCTATTTAAGACCTTATGCCCATATCTTGAGTATTCTTAGAAGAACACAGAAGTTAGGGTGTAGAAGATGACAGTTAAAATAATAAAGAGGATGGAGAAAAATACATTTTTAAGTTGGGGCTGAAAAGGCTGAAAAGTTCTTCAATTTGGAGAATAATAGGCTGAAATGGGGAAAATTGAGGATTACAGAATCTTAAAGTAAATAGAGTATTCTTACTTACCAAATCTTGGTACTAGAATTAGGAGGCCCTAGCTAAAACTGGTAAGAGATCAATTTAAAATAGATGCTATAAAGTACTTTTACAGAGAAAACTTTGTAAATATGTTGGCATAGGGGATTGTGGAGATGGATAGTTTTAGCTGGTTCACAAAAGGATTAGAGAAATATCCTGGACAGATACTAAAGAGAAAGAATAGGCATGGACATCCCTAATCCAGTGATTCCTGATGCTAGGGGAGCGTGTGAGGGAGACAAACTGCAGCTGGCTAGGCCTGCCCAGGCTCTCCCAAAATAGTTTCTCCTGCCTCTGTTGCTGTCCCTTGGGGGCAGGTGATTTAGGGGCATTTCTGTCTGTAGGGTTGTGGCAGGGTTCCCTCCCTGCCCTGCAGCCAGGGTCACACGTGCTGGGGTGGTTCCAGATGAAGTGACTGTTTCTGTCATTAGCTTGTTCTCCCGGCGTAACAAAGGCCAGTGGATGCAATGTGTTTGGCTATGTATAATTGCTTACTGTAACAAATGGCTATATACCAGGAAGCACAGAAATACCAATTTAATTTGACTTAATGTAGTTAGAGGAGGCTATTAGTCTTATCTTTAATATTAAATTCTGGTTTGGTATAGAGCAGTCTAGGACCAAGATCAGATAACAGAAACGTCAAAGATACTTAATTAAACTTTAATTCTTATTATTTATGGACTTGTAGGTTTTCCTATATCTGACCTCTTGTTTCCACATTTTTACTATCAAAGAATATTTAATGGTTTTCAAACTACATGTAACATCTTTTTTTATATATACCCATGTATGTCTGAAGGTAGCAATGAAACATCATATTAATAAATGATGTCAGATCTTCTATATCTGTTGTATCTGGTGGCCCGCAGGAAAGCCAGACCTTAATTAAAATACTTCAAAGTATTCAAAGAAATATAAAGGAAGTTGCTATGTTTTGTATAGTTATATCAGCTGGTTCCAGATAGCAGGTTGCTTACCAATCATTGCTACTTTTCTCTTCTGACCTTTTCTCTTTTCTCTTTTCTTTACTTACAGTTGCACTTACTTATGTTGGCTTATCCTGAGGCCCATTTTCTTGCTTTCCTTTTTGAGCGGGTGTGCTGCTGGTAAGTTAGAGAACTTGCGTAGGTACCTACCGCAGAGGTGGATGCTGTCGCATCCCAAATGAGGGAATGAGGGAGAGAATAGACAAACACTCTTGCCTGTTACATTAAAAATTATAATAATCTTTTTGAACACTTCACATATTCTGTATTCCAGTAATTTAAAGAGCACAAAAAAGACAAGTCAGTAATGCAATGAAACTCTGAATTTCTAAGGGATGTCTGGGAAAGATCTAATTAGATGCTTATCAAAATCCTAAGGAACTTCTTTATAGCATTGAAATAAAGGCAATGAATATAGATTCTGAAAGTAATATGCAATTTCATATGTATACATGTATGCATTTTGGCAGTTAATTAAACAGTGATTTGATCACCAGTATTTTGCAATGTTCAGGTGGCAAATTTCATTGACAAATTGTTATGATCGTTCAATAGATTTTCTTCGAAGTCCCTGCAATATGTATACACTAAACTCTTAACAAACCCTCATTTTCTAAGTAAAGAGCTTCACTGAAATTATTTAGTTAAAATATTACTTCCTTCAGTAGTCATAGGTCAAAGCTTCATAGTGAAGTGATTATTGATATTAACTTTTAATAGCCATTTAAAATCATTATCTATTAGCAATACTAAATTATACAGTTGCTAATAGTCTGTATTCTGAAGGATTACGGTTAGCTGCTTCTTGGGGCTGCAGGTTGTTTTATATGATCAATGTGGTTGCTGCTAATGGTTTGTGATTTAAGTGATTACTGGGCATGAAAAACAGTTTTGTAATTTGTTCTCCCCAGTGAATAATCTTTGGTTTCCTGGATACATTTTTTCTGTTTATCAGTTGGTTAACTTCGGGTAAATGAAAGAGAGAGGAGTGCATAAAGCTACATCAAAGTACAGCTCAGTCTGCACTAGGCAGCCTTGGTTTCCTATCTGCACAGGGAAGTATACTTTCCTTCTGGAGCTTTGGTCTGTTACACGGGGCTTCTTTGAAATACTGCATTTGACACAAATGGTGGGAAACTTCTGAATTTATTAAAGAAACCCAGTAGACTGAAGAACTGAAATAGTGAGATTTGTAGGCTATTTATGACATAGTTCCTGTGGAATTTGGCCTGGTGTGATTGTTATCTTCACAGACATATGGCAGGAAAAAAAGGCATTGTTACCTTCACCGACTGTAGTTATTATAGACTAACTGGACTTATGAAAGAGGCGGCCCATACAAAATGCCTGGTAGTGCTGTATGATACAAAGGGTTTTAACAACCCATTGGAATGGGTATTGCTGCTCAGTACTGACAAAGTGGTGATGAGCTATTGGGGTCATTTGAAATAAGCGCTGACAAAAGCTTTACAGTACACTTCACTCTGGATTCTGCTGTTTAAAAAAACCCCTCCCTTATTTGAAAAAGAAACTGTTTCAGTGGGAGTGTTTTTCTACCTGTTCCTTTACTAAGTATGCGGTGGGTCCCACTGTTTTGTCACCATGTAAGACAGAAAAAAAGGAATATTTTTGTATATTTTTACTGTTTTCAAATAGTTTTTATCTTTAACATAATAGGTAAATATCCTAAATATACCATATTATAATATTATAATATATTGATATAATTAATATATTTTATAAATATATATTAGTATACAGTTCCAAGTATGAGAAGTGGGCTTCTATTTCTTGTTGAAGTAAAGTGCTTGCTTATAGTAGTTTTAAGCCTTATAAGATAAATTTTTTACTGCTTTAAATAGGATATTTTTTTGTCATGATAAGCAGCTCTTTCACAAGCAGCGCCAGGTCAGAGCTCTCTGTTTCTCCCTCACATGCAAGAAAGCTGTCGCTTAACATATGCAAGTTAGGAAATTTTGGTAATTGTGAAACAGATTGTCACAATTTCAGATATACAGATGCACATGTGCCCATGTATGCATTTCTCTAGTCATAACGCTGATTGTGTCAGTTCTATTATATTAGAGGAGGACTAAAAATAATTTTGTGATACTTAAGAGTACCTTATATTTTAACAATTTTAAAACCAGTATGAAATTTATCCTAGCATATGGAGAACCCGCCCCAATCTTTAATGCCTGTAGAATACACTGTATGAAATGAAGATCCCAAGTCACTACACATACTGCTTCTTGACAGAAATTTCAGTTCCAAGGCACATGAGAGAAAATCTTACAGATGGCATCACCTGCAAGAAAATCAACTGTGTTGATGATACAGGTTTCCTCTACGGGTAGTTTATACCTGATGGATTCTCAGTTCTGGGTAAAACTGGAGAAAACAAAAAAGAAACCTCACTTTTTTTCATACCAGTAATTAGATTTTTAAATTCTGCCTTAGCAACATTTCTACATTCCCTTTTCGTTGCTTTTACAAGCAGTGTTTTGTTCTTGTAAATACCTTTAATGAAATTAATTTAGGTAAATTTTGTACTTCTCGCCATCTAATGTAGCTGGACTCATCCATTCTTTGAACATCATTAGTCTTGACAGATTTTCATGTTTAAAAGGGGTGGTTTTTGGCTGTGAGACATGTGAGTGGGCAGTGCCCTCAGTTTTCACTTACCCTTTTAATCAGGAACACATTATGCAAGGAAGAGAACAATTACAGCATCACCTCAAATGTGATGCCAGAGTAAGTTAATTTCCTGGGCTGGGAAACTTTCTTCAGCAGCTGAATGTACATTTGTGGCTTAAGGCTGAATTCAGAGATGCTCCCAAAAAACCCCTTCATTTCAAGTTGGTGAAATAACCCAAAATTGTAGGTTGATAGATTTATTTCTGCTGTATGGTTATCTGAGGGCATGGGTGCCACATATACCTTGACATTTAATATGGTGCACTCTGGGCTGACCATTATCAAGCACAGGATGATACCAGAGGCCCCAGGACTACAAACGACTCACGTTTATAGTCAATGACTGGTTGTTAAATCAAAGCAACCCAGAGAGCAGAATAAAACCAGTTTTAGAGGTAACAAAGTGAACAGAGAAAGTATCCAGTGGAGAATAATCAGCTGTTACATGGAACTGCAGACCAATGAAGAGAGGACGAGCATCTTGTGGTTCTCCAGTTCCCCATGCAGTGCTGCACGGGGCTGTTCACCCCAGATGGCAGGCTTTGCCCTGGCCAGTGTTGAATTTCATGAGGTGCCCAGTAGCCTGTTTCTCCAGTCTGTTCCATCAATCTCAATAAGCCATGCCTTCCGCTTACCTCTTTCCCTAGCTGAGTATCACCTGCCAGTTGTGGACTGATGCATTGCAGTGACAGATTTGAATGAATTTGTGTAGGTGGTCACACTGATTTTTGTATGAGACTTAGGGATTTTTGTGTAGATAAATCTTTTTTGTAGGCTGTTTCTGATGAAAAACATAGCCATCTTGATCTTTTTATGCTGGTTCTGCTGTAATGGTTTGGATTCACGTCTTGAGTTATTCCAATTCAATATTCTGATAATAACAAGCCCTAGGGAATTCTACTTCATTCCAGGAGGCTCTTATTGTTCCTTGGCTAACTTGTGTAATACACAAGTGCCATATAACCAAAGAAAGGGGTATAAAGCTTACTTGTAATAGTGGGAGGGTTAGACTTACGGGGATGCCTAACAAGGAGCAATCAGAAAGAAGGATGTCAGATGGTTGCAGTCTGAGCATGTATGTTGCCGTGGGGGAAGATATGTGAAGGAAAAATGTCTCTGTACAGGAGTTTTATACAAGTGGCTGTTTAAAATCTTCCAGCTTTTATTTCTAATTCCTTTCAAATTCTGAGGTTAATGCCATTTCTTGCAATGCAGTTCACTATAAACAAATGCACCGTGTTTGATACCGGGACAGTGAACGTGCAAAGTTTAGTGTACCTATGTAAACTTAAAATGTCAAAGCAGTGCCTATCATTTCACCAATAAACGTTAATAACTTTTATACTATTGACAGAAGACTGAGTTTTGCTTCTCCGATTTCCAGTAGCAGAGGACAGTAATACATAGGAGGGTTATGCCCTTTCAAACTTGGTGCTGAAACTCGTATTCCGTGAGAGCAGTCTGTGCTGGCAGCATGGACTGTGCTGGGTCCACAGCTCAGCAAGGGCAAGGAGAATTGGAATGGAGTGGGATTGCTTGAAATCAAGTTTTTGAGCAAAAGAGGTATGTTTTAGGAATCTCTGTGCATCTAGTAATTAGTTTTAGTTGCTAGAGCTAATGAGTATTTCTGAAGTATAAGTGGAGAAGGCTTTTATTTTCTCTCCAGACACAGTGTTGTGTTAGTTAACTGTTTTTCAGCAGTGACGTTTTGGTAGTGGCTTTCTCAGTTGTTTTTTTTTTTCTCTTTTCTTTTATATGGATGATGCATCTGTATTGGTTTCAATGAAGTAAATGTACAGCCCCCAAAGTGAAACAAGGGGCTGGATCAAATTTTTGTAAACTTCCACTTTTAAATACTTTTATGAGTGTGAGTTACTGATCAGGAAAAACAAATTTTGGTTAAAGTCTTTGAAGCTGCATTTATGTCTAAATTTTCAGTTGCAATGTACTAACTATTGCTCATGCAGTATTAAAATTCATCAATGTTAAATGGTTATTTTGTAAATTTAAGATCGATGGTTAGTTATTTACAGGCCTGTAAAAACAGATGCTAAAACCACTCTTCAGGTAAGTAAAATGTTGAACTGAAATTATTTCAGTATTCTCTTACATTTTTCACTCTGTTTGACACTACCAACAATTACTGTCTTTCTTAGGCTTCTCTTAATGAATGTCACAGTAGGGAGTAATGTAGGGATTTGAAAATGGCTAAAAATTGCCTTTTTCTGTATATGGCCTGTTAGATAAGTATCAAAACCTGATAGCCTTATTCACATAAATCTGCAAAGATAATAGCAAATACAGTTTCATTATTAATTCCCTCTTCTTCCTTTTCCTGTTATCCACAGCTAAGAATAATGAAAGTTATTCTGTTTTGTAAAATTATCAATTTATGACCAGAAAGCTATTTTAGATTTAAAGCACTTAAGAAATGATATGAAAAACAATTGCTGTATATTTCATCTGTGACCTAATAAAATGGAGTATCAATTTAAGAGAGGATGGGAGAAGCACTACTGTAAGTCTTTGTTTTTCTGTAGTGTTCTCAGTGTTGCTAATTATGTTCAATTTACTCAAGATATATATCCAAATGACATTTCTTTTCTAATCTTGTTATATATTTCTTATTTACATGTTTTCCTCATCCTTTTGCTATTAGCTGTTACTACCATATGTCTATATTATCTACTAACTTATTTGCGCATTAATCTTGCAGTAAGATTTTAGCAAATTTCTTGGCAGGAAATCTTTTGCTAACACACTGTAGGAAAGCTTGTGGCAGTTCAGTCTGAGCAGCATATCAAGACAGAAGTGTAAGCCAAAGTTATTTTCCTTTGAGGAAGAAAGCAAGGTGTGTGTTTGAGCCCTAACAACTCATAATAAATTCTCAAGATTGTTACCAGTGAGATCTATATCTTAGATCTCATTGGTAACATTAGATCTACATCTACAGCTTTATATTGAATTTATCTTGCTACCTCTCTAATAATGATTTTCAGGTGTTTATATCATGAAAAAAGGATCTTAAACTCAGTGTTTAAGTTAATAAAAGAGACAGTAATTTATTGACTTGATCTTCAAACATAAATATCCAATTTTTCAACAAGTCTTTTTGTTACAAAAATAAATAACTGTAAATATATAAATCAATATGGTAAATAGAAAGTGAAAAATATATTACAAAATGTTTTACCTGTTGATTTATGGACTTTTGTCTTACTTTGATACACTTAAATAACATATCAAAGAAAGAACTGCTTGCAAACTAATTGGAGAAATGAACCAAAATTCAATAGTGTGAAAGAAGTAGAGAATGTGTGATTAACATTATCAACACTGAAGCTTCAAACATGATAAAAATTATTTTAACATATGCTTCAAATTGGTAGTCAAAGGACATTTATGGAAGACAGAATACTTTTTTTTTTTCCCTTAAAAAATAAAAATTTGCACTGGCAGTAATGTTTCTCAGTGTACTGTTTATGATACCTGGAATGCAGACAGTAAAGCTACCATCAACAAAATTGGAAAAGTTTATCTGAATTGTTAACAAATGCCTTTTAACATGAGCATTGATGACTGTTTGACATAAGGGCTTTGAGTGATTAAGAGCCTTACTACGATGCTCATACTCAAAATTTGGGAGTACTCATTTGATTTCTAATCTAGTAAATTGTCATTGACTTGAATAAATCTAAATTTATCTGTATCAATCTTTTGTTTTCATATACTTTATATGTATGTATTTACTGTGCATATATACAGTAATTTGAATTTTCAGGCTTTGTTTAGCGGACTTTATCAAATTATTTCTGCCTTTGTTTTTTTTCACACGCGAAGTTTTCATGGAATTGGTTGTGTAAAATGCAAGAACAGGCTATTGTGAGTACACTGCAGTATACTCAACAGTCAGTGGTGCAAAATTAACAGTCAGACCCTACCTGTAGAAAAGCAGAAAAGTGAGGTTTCTAGGTGCTCTGATCCAGCACCCATTTTTTAGAAATGTGCTTTACAAATGTTTTAGAATATGAAATTTTGGAGTATCTAAACTTTCATAGTTGGAAAAGATCAGTGCCTGAATATTTGTATTTGGAATATATTTATCTTTTCAAAGTTATGTTGGTGATATATTGACCTTTATTTTTGCAAAATGATCAACCAACCAGTATTTCCCTTCTCCCGTACAGAAGCACTGATGCACCATGTCTATTGTCTTAATACATTAAATACAGAGATTTCAGTGACCATAATAGTATAATAAAGATTCTTTTTCTGGGTTTTACTGCCAGGTTGCTGTTCCATAAGCCAACAATCAGGTCTGCTTTGGCCTCCCAAGTTGCAGCCAGACCACAGGTGCTACGTTCTCCCTGTCTCAGCTCAATGCCTGAGTGTTGACACAGAAGTTTCTGATTCTGAGGTCCACTGCACAAGATTGTCATTCTCTCAAGATTGGCACTTGCTAAAACCCAGTGAAAAAGATATTCTTCTTTAGTGTCTGTCCTTTTCAGAGCTGTATGACAACTAAATCTGTAAAGAGACAGACTGCTACACTGTTCATCCTTTGTTTTATACAGGACAAGAGAAATATGAATCTATGCAAAATAGATGATGGAATGACAAAAGAAACTCCACGTACAGGGTATTCCATACTTCAGTTTCTGAACTCCAGTACTGCAATTCATACAGTGTTAGTTCCTGAGTTTCTGACTCTTATTCCTGCAGCATAGGTTTCTCTTTTATGTCATTATCTCCTCTTTGACTTAAGCAGCCAGCTCTCTTCAGTCCAGCATATATTAGGATGTAACATCATTCATTCGGCAGTGCTTCAGAACAGTATCATGTAAAATGAATAACTGTCCACAAAGGGGATTATTCAAGGCCTGAGAAGGTCTTTGTGGATAACAAATGACTTCAGTTGGCTTTGGGCTCTGCTTGCAATTTTAAAAAGATAAAAACTTTGATGACCAGCCAAATCATAGAATTAAGGTTTCAGAAAGGAACAAGTGAAAGAATCAGTTGAGAAGAGAGAGGTTGGGTGCTGTGTGTTTTGTGCAGCTGTGACCAGTGAGTCAGTGTGTGTTCCTGCTTTGTTATGGCATTATACGGAAATGTATTTCTGTTTTGAGGCTCTCTTCTCCCACCCTTGTGCCTCTCCCTAATCCACTGTTTCTGCTGTGATGTAGTTTAAATGCCAGCACCATCAGCTAATCTGCAGTGTCAGATCACTGCTACTAAGAAGTTTAGTTTGTGTGGGGCTGATTGTAGTGATTGCAGAGGACATGGTAATCTCTGAGAACCTGGACTAGACCTTGGGTGTTAAAGTAAGCATAAAGCTACATGAAAAAATCCCTGTCCAATGTCCTCTGTCATGTATGGAGCTTTAGTGGACTTCAAGCTCATTCAGTGCTTCATTTGGTGAGAGGTAATAGCTGTTTAGACATGACTGTGGCTAACCCGCACTGTCTGGATTTTGAATGTATTTGATCAAGGTTTGTCTCTTCAGTTTCGTTTTGTTTTTTTCTTCTGAGCACAGATCTGGTTCCCAGCTGGTGGCAATGGTTTTCTCATTGGGCAGCACATTCATATTCTGAGTATTTGTCATCCAAACAGATGGACTGTGGAGATACTTGAACTGACATGAACGCGTGACGCCACAGCTCAGATTTATACTGAATTAGCTCCGGTTTTTCCTTAATATTTATTTAAGTTTCAGCCTACAGGGCAGCACATCCTGAATGTGATGCCACCCTATACTTTGCAATAAACCTTTATTTACACATAGATTTACTTCCTTATGCAAATGTATGCACATTAATTTAATTAAGATAAGAGAGTTTACGTAAAGCATGGTTTTACCTTTTTATGTAATCTCTGGCTATATGTTTGCTTTGTGTTATGACTTCAGGCCAAAACCAAAAGAAGTTTAATTCACTTTGACCCATGTCAGTTCATTATGCCAATGCAATTTTTTAGTGAAAAGCTAATTGAAATAAAAGAACAGGGTGTGTGAACTGGAATTTTTAAAAACAATCTTTAATGAAAGCTCTAAATGAAAAAAAGGTTACATCAGAAATCTTAACCAGTATAATATTTTATTGCTTGTAAATTCAACTTGGTTTTATATGTGAAAAAATTTTTCATTTATTGCGTATTTATAATTTTTAATAAGGAATAAGATAGGAGATAGTTAAAAGCATAACTTCCACATATTTTGTTTTGGAAATAGAAACAATTTCATGATTCCATCTGTCTTGGTGATAATATTTGGAAAAGTACTCTGTTTAAGTTCATCTACCTGCCAAACAGCTTAGTGCTTTGTTCTTGGTGCACTTCATTAATGTATTGTAAGAGCTGTTTTTATTGACACCTTGAGAATCTCCAATACAAGCCTTTTAAGTGTAAATAATTGGGGTGTTGTTCATGAACAAGCACATTTAAAACTATCTTTTCAGGAAATGTAAGTGGGGTGTGTATATATATATATATATGCACACACAGAGAGAGTAATACATTCTTTACTGATACCGAGAGCATTTGTCACCATCTTTTCAATTACTACGATGATAGTGCTGAGAGGCCCCAGCTGAGATCAGAACTACATCATGCTAGACAGTGTGCAATTGTAGTGTAAAAAATAAGCAACTGAGAAGAAACATCAGCAGAGATGCTTTCTAATCAGTAGGACAGTAAACACATTTATTTATTAGCCAAATATCCTACTGGTTATAAAGTAGTTTTCTTAATGCCTGTTTCAACTGTTTATTTCCATGCCTATTAATTTTTATCCCCATTTCTTTAAAATGTTTCTTTGTTTTTACTGCATCTGGGTGAGGCGGTAGCTCTGCTGCCTCTGGCGGGCAGGGCAGAGGAAAGGTTCCTTACAAAGTTCCCGTGAAAAAGACAAAAAGGAGTCCAAAGGAGTCAACCCACCAGTCCCTGTGCGTCATCCGTTCCCACAGCAGGAAACCCTTACCCTTACTCCTTGAACTAAGGTCACTTGAATAGCTAACTCTGCCTCTCTGGTGTGGCAAAGAGCACAATAATATTCCCACCACCACCCCCTGAAAAATAAGACTCTTTGAACAACTGTCGGCAGGAATTAAAACTATATATCTTAAATGATGTTTCTGTGTGGACAAATTACTTCTTGATTCTTACCTGGCTTCTGCCCTCATAATATTATGCTCTGAGAGGTGATTTAGTTAGAATAATAGAATTATAGAATGATTAAAGTTGGAAGGAACCTTAAAGATCATCGAGTTCCAACCCCCCTGCCATGGTGAGGGACACCTCCCACTAGAGCAGGTTGCTCAAAGCCCCATCCAGCCTGGCCTTGAACACCTCCAGGGATGGGGCAGCCACAGCTTCTCTGGGAAACCTGTTGCAGTGTCTCAGCACCCTCACAGGAAAGAATTTCTTTCTGGTATCTAATCTACATCTCCCCTCTTTCAATTTAAAACCATTACCCCTAGTCCTATTGCTGCACTCCCTGACCAAGAGTCCCTCTGCAGCTCTTCTGTGGGCTGCCTTCAGATACTGGAAGGCTGCTACAGTTGCTTATTTAGCCTCTTATGTACCAGCTTCCAGTTAGGCCATTTATGTATGAGTAAAAAAACAACTTCGTATTTCCAGAGTTTGACATCTTGCTGTATTTACATTTTGCTCTTGATTTAGAAAAACAGATGTTACTACTCTAGGGGCTCTGGAGATCTGGATGTAGTGAATGGCAATAATTAAGGTTAGTGTGTTCATTTTCAGGATGTGCTGCAAAGTTGAGAAGGTCTCGCAATTTACCAGTTCAGGTTTCCTGATGGTTTCAGGTGACCTGGCGGTGTGAGAACAGTGATACTGGTAGCAATGGCTCTGCTGCACCATTTTCCTTGGGAGGACATGGAATAAAACTGGAAATCAGATGTTTGAGACATGGCTGCAACAAAAACTGTACAAAGAATGGACTACAGTGTTGATGTATTTTTATTATAAGATTTCTAGCTCCTCTTTTTAGTTTAATTCTCAATTTTCCAGGTTTACAATGTTCAGTGGCTTTGTGGATTGCATAAATGCTCTCTTTTAGGCCTAGAGAAAATTCTATGCATAGATGCCATCCAGTTCTGGGAGTATCCAATTCTGGGCTCCCCAGTTCAAGAGGGACAGGGCAACAAAGATGATTAAGGGATTGGAGCATCTCCCTTATGAGGAAAGGCTGAGAGAGCTGGGACTCTATAGCCTGGAGAAGAGAATGCTGAGGGGAGACCTCAATAATGCTTTTAAGTATCTGAAGGGTGGGTTGAAGGAGGACTCTTTTCAGTGGTTCCCAGTGACAGGAGGAGGGGCAATGGGCACCAGCTGGAACATAGAAAGTTCCATTCAAATATGAGGAAAAACTTCTTTCCAGTGAGGGTGACAGGGCACTGGAACAGGCTGCCCAGGGAGGTTGTGGAGTCCCCTTCTCTGGAGAACTTCAGAACAGGTGTGGATGCAGTCCTGAGTGATGTGCTCTAGGCAATCCTTCTTTAGCAGGGGAGTTGGACTAGATGATCTCTAGAGGTCCCTTCCAACTCTGACAATTCCATGATTCTGTGATTCTTCCCATGACTTTTGAGATCTGCCTGTGCATCTGTCTCCAGATTCCTTTCCGCAGTGTGTCTTTACTTTGTTGGAGATCTGTCCTTGCCCAGTCAGCTTCCCCTTGCTGTGGCTGCCTTGCAGGCCCTCTGCAGAGGGGAGACATCATCCTGGCTCCTTTCAAGGGGTTCCTCAAGACACCAGGCCATCAAGGAGGCAGTCCTCTAATTGGCTGCTGGGGCTTTTTTAAAGGAACAGTATGTGATGAATAAAATCAGCTTGATATTTTGCTTAGATACTTTGTTCCCAGGTTTTCTTCTTTATTTGCTTGCTAGCTTTATTGGGATTTAAGAGATAAAAAATGTAGTGGCCACAATAAATGCTTTTCAGTCTATTTCCTGCACAGGTATATAGTAATCCGATGGGCAGAGAGGATCATTATCCTTTAGTCTTTCCATTGCAAGGTTAAAAACAGTTGTGTAGTTCTTGAGCAATCCACAGCTGGATCCTATTACGAAAAAAACACTAAAGGGGCTAAATGGCTTTTTTACACTTTCTTTCATATTTCAGTATAGCCAAATACCCTCTGAAGTGTAGATACTTGTTTGGTGGACATTTCTTAGTATATGGGTCTAGAAACTAAATAGATGCCCTGGTCTAAAAATATACCTAAGGTTTACCAGATTTCTGTTAAAGAAATCCAATCGAACATACTTGTTTAGTGCATAGCTGTTTGAATTAATGTTAATCATAAGTGTCTGGAGTTGTAAATAGTATCAACCAATACAGCTAAAGTTCAAATGTAATTGGTTAGCCACAACAGGTTTTTCATGACCAGTATCAGCTAATGATTAGTGTGTAATAGAAATTTCTAGGGCATGTCCTCTTGAAAGGTGTTCACAGCATTGCAGAAACATAAGTAATTAAGGATTACATGGCAATAAAGAATGCATCTATGCTAAGATTAATCTGATAGTTTTGAGATGCACTCAACACCCACTTGGGTTGTAGTACCTTGAGGAGTTGTAGCTAACTCTGCTTGCCTGCTTGTTTATTGGGATTTTTGGAGTGGAATGAATTTCTGCTAATAAAAATCTTGGAGAAAAGAAAGTTTGAGCCTTCTAACATTTCCCTGGAATCCTCAAAGAGTCTCTGGAGACTTGAGTGGCTGTTTTATGGCAATACCCTAAAACAGTAGATATGTTTCCTGTTTCCCATAGGTGGGAGCCTGTCAACAACTATTTCCATTCCAGCATTTTTCTTATATCATATTCATACTATTCACACTTGAAATCAAGTGACTGCATAATGGGAGAAGCTTGAAATAAACTGATTGTCAGTCTACTTTTTCTAGCTAGAATAAGTAGATCCTATAAATAAGAGGGAAGGAGGTAAAAGACTAAGAATCCCTGTTTCAGCTTATAAAAATAGATACTTACATAATATTAGACAATACTTACATAGACATATAATGAATATAGACAAAACTGTGCTGCTGTCAGCAGATCTTTCCTGCTTGTATTAGCAAATAACTTGGTTGTAAGCTTTCAGGCCACACCAAAATAAAATTTTCTGTAGATGACTTGTGCCCACCTCCCCAGTATTTGAATTCTAATGCGTTCAGAAAGAACAAATTTGGTGTATATATCAGCTTATTGATTCATTTTCCAGTACTGCTGTAAGACTTGAAATACTGACATCAATCTACTTATCGTTATGTAGACTATGTAAAATGTAGGACTTCTGTTTTGTACAAAGCTCAGGACTGAAGGCTAGGGACCACCAGTTTTGTACGTTTGATTGACTATTTGCAAGCTGTATATTGATGTAAATTTGTATCTTGAACTGTTTCTACAGTAATATGTAGTGTTCCTTTTACATGTGGATGAAGGCTAACTTCTGGGTGTTATAAATCAAATACACTGAATGAAATCATATCTTCAGTCAAGACAAGCTTTTTGCCTCTTGAAGAAACTGATTTCTCCTACATTGTTGCCTATATTTTTAATGATTGATTTCTAAAATTTTTTTCCCTTCCTGTTAATGTTCATGAGGGATAAAAGGTTATTTTCTAAAGTTCAGAAGAACTGGATTCTGTTTCTCTTTGTTGCTGACTAGTGATGTGAAATTTTGTGGATCATTTAATGTCCTTCATGTCAACATCCTTTGCTGTAGAATGAAGCTAATCCTGCTTTAAAAAATATTGGAAGAAAAGTTCTGTCCTTTACAGAATGTATGGGGTTCTACTGGCGTTCCAAGTCATCATTAAAAAACTATGTACGTTCTTAAAAGCAGTACTTACCATTTATGCTGTCAGATCTTCAGCTAGGAACCATTAATTTTTGGAGCTCTTGTGTGATTATCCTTTTAATAAATTATTCTGTGAATTTAATTGTGTTCAGCATATTAAATAAATACATATACATAATTGATGCTATTTTGAGCAAATGTGCTTATGTCTAAGTGTTGAGTGCAATATACATGATGAAAAGCACATCTGTATTAGGACAAAAATGTGATTAAGTAGCATTCTTAAATGTAAAAAAGTATTCAAATTGGGGTTGGTGTAATTTAATAAGACTGCAGGCAAGACTAATACAAGTAGAAGAGGTAAAGTTTTTTTTCTCAGGTATATTAAATGTATTTTTAAGGTACTTCTATTGCTACAAACAGCAGGAAAAGACTTGAAGGTTTAAAATGGGGTTGCTACCGGTACAGCCTGTTATTTGTGAGCCTGGCTTTGGAAGAGCCTCCTTCTTCCTTAGTCTTTCAGAACAGAAAGCAGTGCCTCAGGCATNTTTCTTTTTATAGTCTTTGTTTTGTGAAGTGAGGCTTTAACCTTTCTTAAAATTTGTGCTTTCAGAAAATAGACGAAACATTTGTTGTGTTTTGAGGACTGAAGTATATGTAACTGAAATTTTTAAGGATGCGTGAGGATGATCTGACTGCAGTTCATGGCTCATAGACTCAGGAAGCCAGAGATCTACTTTTGCAGCGCTTAAAAGTGTTAAGAATCTTGCTATTAGCAACTCAGCAACTTGCACATTAGACAAATAATTTGCAGTGCTCTGACTGAATCATAGAAGAACAGTGACCTTGCACATGCTCATGCTGCTCTGGTGTTGCGTTTTATCTTCACATGAGCAGATTTTTCTTGTTGAAGTGTTAAAATACGTTCTCAGAAAAGGAACTGCATAAATGTTCTTAGGATGGGGACAATTTCAGTTTCACATGTGCTCATCTCTTCTTTATAAGTGAGTAAATTTAATTGGAAGAAAAGACAAACCTAATAGTTTAACTAGAAGCACTCATAATATTATTACTTTCTAAAAGGCATTGCTGTAATGAAGTGGCTTTAAATTACTGAGTGGATAGATCGGGGAGCTTGTTCCTTGTCACGGCTGAATAGCCGTATGCTTAATTTCATCTGATTTCCAGAATGTACTGCAATATTTGAATGGTGTGAAGAAAAATCTTTTATATTTAGTGTGACATGGTCTCATAAGTAGCCAGCCTGTACTGTCTGGCACTCGTAACATCAAAGTGCCCAAAAGTTTTGAATCACAGACAAAGATGTCTGAATTTATCCATTAACTGAAGAAAAAGAGATGTGACCATCTATTTTTCACATGTTTTTCCTTTCTTTTCCTCTCTCTTTCCTAAGGGATTCTGAGAAACATGGGAATTTAGTCAGATCATGAGCCTTAATGGAAACTCAAGTAGAGGATGAATTTTTGCCACTGTCAATGTGTTCAGTGCCTTTCTTACTTGTACTTACCGTGCTATTGCTTATGTTTTTCAGTTGTCTTCTGCATCACTGTTGGTTGGTTTAAGATCAAAATAAATTCTAACATTTTGAGTATTAAATAAAATCTACTGCAAGAGTTTACAGGGAGAGCAAGCATATTTAAAATCAATGAAGGTTTGAAAAAGATCAAACAACCCCTTGTTCTACCCGTAAAGCTGTGATTTATCAAGTTGTGAGTTGCTCATTGGTACTCGGGTGTTTTTCTGCTTATTGAGAAAAGCTAATAGATAATTTCTTACTGTCGATGAGTGAATGTTGAACTAAAATCTTTTCCATTATTTACATGTTTCTCTTCTCCATTACGTTTTATAATAATTATAATCAAAGAAAAACTACTTAATTTATAATCTGCATATTCAAACTGACCTTTTTCATGAGGTTCACTATGTATTTCTCAATTTTTTCATTAGAAATGAAAGCTAGGGTAAGGTCTTTTGAAGAGGGTTTTCTCACCAATACGTAGCCTGATGATTAAATGGAGCATTCACCAAGAGGCGGGTTTTCTAGATTGCGGTACAGCTGCTTGATTCAGGTGAGGAATATCAATCAGGATCTGCACGGATCTTGTATAACAAGTTTTCTTAATGCCCTGTCTTTTTGAGCTGATTGCTATTGTATGGCTCAACTTTTGTGACCCATGTGAAGACAGGCATAGTGCTGCCATAATCCAGCACTAGTTTTTGAGCTGGTTTGGATGTTGAGGAGAGGTTGACGGCCTTTTTCTGACCAAAAAGAAGATTTCCTAGTGAACAGTGTGGCTGCAAGTTTGAGTGCAGTGTGGTTTTTGTTGATTTTACTGATTTGGGTAGTCTAAAATAGTGTGTAGTGCATATGCCTGCAACTTCATAGCAACTTTCAAGAAAGTGCTGGTTTGGCATAGCAGGCCTTCTCATAGCCAGTGTTTCAGCTTCAGAGTGAATGCAAATTTTTCCTGAATGTAACCATAGCCAGCCAAGTATTAGATCACGTTCAGTAGGGCTTTGCCACACTGGCTCCATTCACTAGTCTTCCACGAGAGGTATTTTTGGGAAGTTAGTGGGAATCTTGTTTAAGGAGGAAACATCTCTCTTGTCCACAGGTGAAGCTACAGACATATTTGATCCTTCACAGATTTCATTTATGGGATGGCCAGAAGGGTTGCAGAAAATTGTAAATTAAATATGTGACCATAACTTACGACTAAAATAATTTTTCACAAGCAGTATTGGGGATATTACATAATAATACACTCAAAATGTTATTTGTCACCTTTCTGTATTGATGTAATGGAAAAGATATTATATACACTCTTCCTGCTTTGTTAGAGGGATAGTGATGATTAAATAAGGATACATTATTTATTATTAGGTATTGTGTTCAAGTATGTTGCAGCCATAAACACTGTATATTAGCTCTTTAAAGTATTTTCCTTAGCATAGCATGATATGTCCTGCAACTCTGTGATGTGTATATGTTTACCTCACGAAAACTCCACAGGTACAAGAAATACTGAGTGTAATCCTATACAGAGAGGGACCTTAAACAGAACTGCAGAGGCAGGTCCCAGTGTTAATTCTGGTGGAAACTTTCCTGTTCTTGATGTTTTCTCCCTTGAGCTGTCATCCCTGGAGAAATTAGACCACAACTGTGTGCTGTAAGACAGAGCAGCATCCTTCCTGTCAAAGTGGGTTATGTAGTACAGGGCTAGCTGATTTGACGATCACATCACCAATTTTCCGGGAGAAAGTTATTTAAAGCAATTAGTATTTTCCTGTAATGGTAAGGTTAATACCGGTTCTGACTCATGTTCAACTTCTGTTGTGCTGCTTGTTTGAGAGGTTTGTCAGAGAGGTGAGATACTGGAGGTAGACCACAAGTAACATTTCCATCTTTTTAAAAATGTCATGTGTCCAACATAGAATTGGGTCATTGATGTGAAAACTAAACTGATCCGTTGGACCGGACTGTATGAGGACTCACTAGTTTTGCTGCCCCCCCTTCTCTTTTTTTACGTCAATCACTCTTATGACCTTAATTATTTGATTTGGTAAATTAATACAAAACCCAGTGAGACCACTGCAGTTAGAGAGCCCTAGAAGAAGAAAAGATGATTTTAGATTAAGAGGTTGTGTCTTCAGGAGCCATTGAGTTATACCAGTAGAGTGCAGTCCTGTTAGGGCAGAAAGGAGATGTTTATGTACAAAATGTACAGATGGGTGAACTAAGTGTCAGCTATCAGCATCAGTTACGGTTCTCCTGATCCGTTGTAATGTCTTTCATTTACAAGCAAGGCAATACTTTCATATTTTCCACTTGCTTTCCTACTGAAAACTTTTCGCATCTATTAGGGTGACTTTCATACCAATCAGGTAGTAGGTGTCCATCTCGTTTTGCTCCTCAGAAACCAGGACGTTTGAAGATCATTGGCTTGTGTGTGAAATGAAATTATTTTATTATTTTCACAAAAGGATAGTATGTTAAACTCATAGCAGCATAGCTAGACTATAGCCTGTGGGTCCTAACCTACATTTTATACTCTGCAGAGCATGAATTATATATATATGTTGCAAAGCTCCTGTTTCATTAGAAGTCATGCTCGATTGTATGGTTCTGATATTCTGGATTAAAAAGGTACTTAGGTCCAACTACTAATTTGTAGAAAGTAAAGATTTGCTTTATTGTAAAATGAATTTAAGGTTGGTTTTTTTTTTTAGTTTTCTTTCTACCTCATTGTTTTTCCTTTATTTTTTGAAAAAACATTTGTAGGTACTTTTTTAATAAACAGACTTGATGCCTCAGCATTTAAACTATTGTAAATGTATGGAAAACCCTGCACTTCTTGTGACCTGGTGATGATAATGATGGGTGTTTCAAACCCAATTTGAACAAAAATAAGTTATGCTCGAAGTTTTGGTGTCTAGAAAAATCAAAACTCTTGTGCCTAACTTTTCCACCACTGTAATTAAATAGTTCTATTCCCAGAACTCAGTGAAGAGAAATAATTTTGATTGTGTGGTATATGAAGGCTCTTCATATTTCCCCCCCCCAAACCTCTTCCCCGGACAGCTTCTTTTGGTTATTAAATGGGTTCCGTCTCTTAGCAGTGAGACCATCTACTGTATGTCGGCCTAACATGTTCTGGTCATGAAGTCTGAAGTTGTAAACCCAATGGCGTTTCTCTGAGCTACATTTACGGCTTTTGAACTCTGCCATAACCTTTGAAACTGTTTCTGTTACTGTGAGAAGTTCTCAGGAACAGAGACTACTTTTTTTTTTTCCTTCTCTGCATCCCAGAACTCAGGGAAAAATATGCTTCAAGCAACAAACGCAAGATATATGGGCAATCTTGACTGGTATTTTGTGAACCTCTTACGGAAATGATTGCCATTTTTGATCCCTTATTTTTAAATTGAAGCCATGTGAAGGTATGAGAATAAATTCTCATGAGGGTATTCCTTGGTCTGTGAACAAAGTGTCACACTTACCGATGTGGCTGTTGTGCCAGAAGTGACTTACAGGACAGCCATGGTACTAAATTTACTCAATATTGAAAATTACATAATGTCTGCTGATGCATTTTTAATGTGGTTAATGATGGAGATAGTTAAAATACAGGGAAAAAGACAAAGCAAAAAAACTCTAAGCCTGATTAAAAGAAAAAATATCTTAATAAGCTCTTGGAGAATGTTTTGAAAAATGAGCTGGAGAGGTCAAAACTGCAAGAGTTACTGTTGTCCAAATAATTCTAGATATGCTACATGTTAGAGCAGTGATAAAGTTTTCTAGGGAATCCTGAAATATAGAGATGTAAAGATGAAAGAAGCATTTTGTGGTTTTGTTTCCTGGAACCTTTATTGTTAGAGACGGTGTTACAACAATCATTGAGCTTCTCAGAAGTAGGCCAGAAACAGAGGATGGTGTAAATTGTCTAAGACTTTATCTTGGGGCCACAATCCCACCATAGAGAATTCCTGACAGATTTCTCATCTGTTATTGTCTTCTCAAAGTTATGACAAGGATGAAGAGAACAAGGACAACTGTCTTCCATGGAGCATTTATTTACCCCTCTTTGCCTTGCAGGAAGAACATGGAAGTGAACAGGCTTTTTGTGAAGGGGTACGTGTTACACCTCTTCTGAGTGTTCATATCTTCTGCTAGGGCTATGAGTGACCTGTTGGGGACCTAGGGGTTTGATAAAGCCCTGAAGAAAACTTCTGAATTGCATAAGATCAGTTTATTTTGTGAAACTAGGAGAATGTAGAATATCCTTCAGAATTCTGTCTGGAGTGTCAAAGTAGCAGTATCTCAGCATCTCATGATCAATAGAGTTGTACTTTTTTTTTTGAGTGAAAACATGTTTTGTGCTATGCTGAGATACAGCTAAATTAAGCACGTAGATCAGCTGATCTTAAAATCGTATTATTATGATGTGTAAGAAAACAATGACACTCAATTTTGATTGATTTGTTCAACATATTTGGGCAGATCTTTAACCTCTCTGAGTTAGCTTTGCTGCACTGGATTCATTCAAACTACTTTGATTTACAAAGTTCTGTTATCTCAATAGCTCTGAGGTTTTTTATCAGATCCTCCTTTTTTTTTTTTGGAGGATTTTTTTTTTGAAGGGTTCGTTGGGCCAACAGGAACTAGCATTACAGGAACATGGAATTTCTAGTACGTGTAGTTTGCACAGGTAGTTCCATTTCACAGACTTATGCATGGCACTTGTGTTCTTAATCATTTAGGAACTGTGACGACAACAAAATCTTAAAAACAGAAAAGCCATGCATTTTTTTTTTCTAAATTGGGTTTTGTCAGTAAAATGATGCACAGAATCCATATTATAAACAGGTACGGAGACCATGATACCTTTGGTTGAAGTAATTCTTTATTTTCTTGTGCATGACTCTGGAATTTGAGAAGTATTTGAAAATCTAGGCTCTGTGCTTATAAGTATGTGGTGGTATACTGTTGTGTATGTGGTGTCATTATTCTGTGTAGAGGGGCATTTTTTTCTTAAAGAAGAGAAGTAATACCTGCCAATGAGAATTGACTGCACATGTTTAATTTAAGAGTTTAATTGCAGTTGGAGGGTAACGTATTGTCCTTTCAGTGCAAGTATTAAGCTGTAACTGTTACACTTTAAGCTAAAGAAGGAACAGTAAAAAAACCCAAACAGGGCATTCAGTTCTAACAACTGAACAATAATTTTTAAAACTATGTAAGGTACATATATATCCTATATAATTACTCTTTTTGTGCAATAAAAATACTATGGACATACATAAAGTTAAAAAACAACCTTGAATCCCTTAAAAATGTTGCTTGCAGAGGTTTTCAATGCACTGCACAATGTTTTCCTTTTTATATTTCCTTCAAACTTACTCCATTTACCATTAACAAAAAAAAAAAAATTGAGAAATGTCACTGATTGAGAATGTCTTGAGCATGTACTGTAGCTCTATGTAAGTAGGTATGAATTTACTTAGGTATTTAGACTCTTCCTCTATAGTAAGCAAACACGTTACTTCCCATAGTACAGTTGGGCTTTGTGAAATGACTGTAACGTTGATCTCCGCTATGATTTTCTATCTTTACTATGAATTCCTGATGCAGAATATCTTTAATACAAATTTTTGCAAACTGGAAAAAAATAATTAATGTTTCCATAGAATGTGTTGTAAGTGCATGTCTGTAAAATTTTTTAATCATAGTAATATACCAAAGAATTGCTACCTTGCCCAAAGCTAATTCTCTCGCTCAGTAATTTGTTTGAGAAGGTAAAGAGTGCCTATGAAATTTTACAAGAATGCTTAGGTAAAATTCCCTTCCTGTTTTTTACAAGAACTATCTCATTTGTGAATTTGGCTTTTCATTTTAATGCCGCCAGTAAATAACCAGTCTATTTTTTCTGATAAACCCTTTTCTAGGATGCATAGTAATAATATATATATAAAAGTATAGAAATGCCAGAGACAGACTAAGAGACAGTGTGTGACAGAGCAAATTGTAATGCACGTGATGGCTGAGAATATAAATCTGCAAATGTACAACTTTCCTCACATTTGTGCCTTCAGAGGAAGTTGAAGATGTCAGCAAAGACATTCAGCAGTTTAGGAGATAAGGCTCTTGAACTATACATTTTGAAATTATGGATTAATTTTCAGGAAAAGATACTCTTTTGCAAATTGCATCTGCAGAAAAGATCTGAAAGTAGCCAGGGATGTTTTGTTGATAGAAGAGCTTGATTCATTTGACAGATACATTTTTTTTCTTTTCTCAACAGAATCAAATTAGAGATTCAACCAAATTAATTTTGTTTTGTATGTAAGTCCTGCCTGACAGGATATATTCAAAGAAAGAGAAAAACACTCTCGTTATAAAAAAACTTGTCAATTAGAAGACAGGAGCATGAAGTCCCCACAACAAATTGTTCACTAAAGGGTAAGAAGTGAGTTTCCAATATAGATAGCTTCATTAAAAATACTTTTCTTTTGATAAAATTATTTCTTTTTTTTTAATTGAGAAATCTTGACAGCTATGTAAACAATAAATTTAATTTTTTTTTCCTATGCTGTTACTAGTCTCAAGTACTTTCTCCCAATACTCATACAGGCAGGGCAAAATTCGAGGGAGATTGCCGAGAGAAAGATTACATGTTTTGATAATTTCTTCTCAATTGCAAGCAGAGCCATTTCTTTGGACTTCACTTTGAGAATAAGTACTTAGAAAAAACATGGCAACTCTGTAGTAAATACTTTGTAGACAAAAAAACCCAACTGAATATTAAATATATTTTATTCAACCAGTTCAAGTACTTCAGGAAGAAACTGGAATTGTCAAGCAGCTTACCCCAGCATGACTCACCAAGACATTTACTGGCCTTGCAGGATGGAGCTCTCTTATATAAGGCAACAGTGAAGACATTCAACAACCTTTGTAAGCATATTGAATCTGGTTCTTGTGTAGATTGCATTTATGCCAAATAAAAATGTTTGAGTGACAGCAGCATCTCTAGAATTGGAATTGGATCTACAGCATAAAATTCAAAATTTCTAAGGAAGCTTAGAGAAGTGGTATTATTGTTATTACTGCTGCTACTATTGCACTGAGTAATAGCCAGTCTCTTCCTCTCTCTCCTCCAGACAGTCTGTTGGCTTTCCTCTTCTCTAGAGTATGTTGATTGCTGACACAAGTGCAGAGTCAGAGGGATGTTAATGGGCACCTCTGCCAGTCCTGCTGATGGTACTGAGAGCTCAGAGTGGGGATCCAGTTAGAATTGATACTTTTGTAAGCTTCTGATTAAGATCTACTAAATGGTTCCATTTTTTTTGTGGGGACTGCATTCTTGTGTATTTTGGAAGATCGACATTCATATTGCCTTGCATTTACTTAATGAATTATATTCTAGGTTGAATTTGCCTTCTGTGGAAATAAATCAGCATTTGCAGTATTCTAGTGTTAAAAGTTTACCAGTACTTTGCTGTAGTATTTTATAGACTCTGCCAATTGTTTCTAAGGTTTTAAATAATCTAGCACTGTGATGGATGGGTGTTGTCCATCACTGGCTCACACAAATGAATTTTTGTGAGCAAATTTTTTCGCTCCACCACTCCTGGAAATGAGCATGTAGATTGCATCAGTGAAACTAATTGGAGTCTTGATCGTACACGATATCAAAATAAGTCTGTATTTTCTTACCAAAGATCACTACAAGCAGCTCCTCCTCATGCATTACCCAGAGGTGAACAACAACATTAACAACAGAGTAAAATAGCAATTTACTCAGACACACAATGCTAAGTTCTGAAGTCAATTCAAATTCTGTATCTGCCTCTCTGTCGGGGAAAAAAAGCAGAAACAAATTAGTTCGATGTGCAGTGACCACTGCATCGGTGTGTCATAGAATGGTTAAGGTTGGAAGGAACCTTAAAGATCCTCTAGTTTCAACCCCCTGGTCGAGTGCCCTGAGCACTCGACCAGGTTGCTCAGAGCCCCGTCCAGCCTGGTCCTGAACACCTCCAGGGATGGGGCATCCCCAGCTTCTCCAAGCAACCTGTGCCAGTGTCTCATCACACTCAGAGAAAAGGACTGTTACCCTTCACCTATCGTTACACTCCCTGATAAAGAGATCTCTCCTGTAGGCCCTTTCAGATACTGCAAGGGGCTCTAAGGTCTCCCTGGAGTCTTCTCTTCTCCAGGCTGAACAACCAAGCTTGAGCTGTGAGAGAGAGTTTAGAAATACTGCTCTGAAGTAGTGTGACAAATGCTTGAACGGTAGATACATCTAGCCTTCAGATACATAACATAAGCCACTCTGTTAATTACACTTCTAATTATTTTAAACTTACTATCATGGATTTATTCTGGTTACTTTAGTCTAAATTTACTCTGTTTATTCTAAATTCAATAACTGTGTAGTAGTTTATGATACACGTCTATCAGTGGAACAAGAGACAGTTTCACTGTATATACATGTGTCTTTGTGTCACTGAATACTAGCATTTACTTCGTGTAACTAGTGCTTTTGCTTTTCCTAATACATGAGGGTGATTAATATTTTGACCCCTGATGATGATAATGAACAATTAGATAAATGCATCAATACGCAAATTGCTCTCATTCCTCTTTTATACATGGGAAGAAATGCAGGAAGGTGCTGTAAGAGTCATCATATACTGTGAGAGTTAATTAATAGCAAAACCAGATTCAGATTTTCTGAAGTCTAAAGCATCTTTCACTGGAAAGGAACCCAGATTACCCCTCCAAAATTAGGATTTAGGAAGATATGCTCAAAGAATTGCATTTCTCTTTAATGGACATGGTCCCTGGAAGAGCAGAGCTTCATCATCTCCTAATACTTTAATTCAGTGTTTGTTTTATAGGTTCTGGTATTATAATGCAGTTTTGTAGTCTTGCTTAAAGAAGAATATGAGAAGTTTGTGTAATCAGATAACCACTCTTTCAGAGAAGTGTGTTTTACATTATAATGTTTTTCTGAGCTAGGTAACAGTCAGGGAAAGACACCTAAAGAGTATAACTTCTACTGGGGGGAAAAATCTTAACTGTTTCCCAGAGCTGAAAAACTAAATTGATAATAAATACTACTATGAAATATCCTGTTCTGGCTTTTATGTGTAAATAAGCTGTGAGGATTCTCTATGCAGACGGGCTGATAAAGCTTGTCAAAGTCAATGCTCACTTTCAGAGGAAGGTCTTCTAGAGCTTCGTGTCTGAATGCCAGGATAACACTGGTTTAGTTTTCCTAAGCATTGGTGCTGGCAGCCTTTTCCCATAAAACCAACCAACCCACAAACTAATGCCTGTTTTGAGTAATATTTCTCTTTAGATTTAGAATTGTCAATTAATTTTGTCACAGAAAAAGGTCGGTCTTTAGATTTTGTGCAGAAACAGGTTCATAATGTTGACTTAATACATTTTTCTTTAGAAATTAAACTCTGACAAGAAATGATAGATGTATTGCGTGAGTCTCAGTATATGTCCCAGAGTATCAAGAAATACTATGACTGCTTGAGCAGAATTCTGAGGAGTTTTCTTACAAGCCTGGTGAGATCTTATGCTGTTCCTTTACCATTCCCATTGTTAGCCTTTTCCCTGTTTGTCTGCCATGTCAGGGGAGGTGCACGTGAGCTAGCCTGAGATTTTATTGTTGATTCACAATTTCCAGTTTAAAATACCGTTTTTTTCCAAAATTATTATTTTAAGCGTTATATTTTTCCTGGCGTATTCAACCACTTATACTTTCTTATGAAGTGTTTAACTTTTACTTGTAATATAGTATAAAACTTAATCCCTTGACATGAAATTAAATCCCTTTAATCTCCTGACATTAGGCCTTACTTGTGATTGGTGAAGCATCAAGATAATCTTTGCAGCATTTCTGGCCTCTGATTTGTCTGGTCTGCTGAACTATTGACTATATTCATTTTAACATGTTATGTGCATTAGAAAATCAATGTGGCAGAGCAGATGGAAGCTTTTAAACTGATATGACCTCTGCGACCAAAATGTTTAGTTTTGTACAGTTTCTGTAGTGAACTAAAAAGGGACGTAGGCATAGTAGACAACCTTGGCTCATGCAAATACTTGTATTTATTTGGGTTTTTTCTCTTTTTTTAGTATTTATTTTACTTTTCAACAAGAAATATACCTTGATGTTGTATTAGCTATTAGAAGAGTCTTTATTTTGTATGTTTGATTAAGGTTGCGGTAGGAAAATGACTTCTCCATTACTGATGAAATAGCTTGTTTTTTACCTAGTTTGACACTGAATAACCTTCTTGCTAATATTTTGGGTTTTGAACCGTATCAATAGATTGGACTTCAAAACTTTGTAAGTATTGATTTTTCTAATGCATATACTATGTTAAATAGATCGATATTTAGCAGATCAGATGAGGTCAAATACAGAGAACATAATGAAACTTCTCCGTGCAGAGCTGGCTGGCTGAGAGATTAGATATGCAAGGAAAAAACCTGCAGATGAAGTGATGGTGGAATATGCTAATAGCGCTAGGGAAAGAAAGGGAGGAATCGGAGGTGATTAATTAACACTGCCAAGCTACAGAAGCCGGTTCAGGATTAATTTTGTACAGCTTGCAGGGATTACAACTTTCTGCACGTTCTTTCTTGTGGTTTCTGTACTAGATCCTGCTCCAGAGTGTTCAGACAAGGTTAAAATCCCTTTTAGTAGCTGGTTCAATTGCCAGTGGTTGTGGTGATGGCTGGTGCCTTCCCATCACCGAGAATGATGTGTCTAAATGGGTCGCTGTTTGGAATGCTGATTTGGACACTGTTGGTGGGACACATGGTATACCTTGAGGACACCTGAGCTTGAATGCAGCAGCCCTGAAGTCCCAGGATTAGCAAACTGCATAACTTTACCTAACCATTTAATGCCAGGCAGCTTTGTTCAGGTTTTAGACACGGATCTTGTGAGTTTGCCACTGGAACCTTATATATTACATTTTTTGTGTTGTGAGTATGACATCATGGAAGAAAGTCAGAAATTACCTTGATTTGTTTTGAAGGAAATTTCTTCTCTTGGCATTTTTGAGCAATATTAAACATAGCTTTGTAGTCTTTCATCAATAATGGTTTTGAATCATGGTGTAAGAGCCGAAGGAAAGAAAAAAGTAACCAACTGGACAGGTGACCAAGTGAAATGCAGATCTTTTCCCTATTTGTAAGTAACAGTAGATATTAACACTCAAAAGTGGTAAAACTGCAGACCAGGTCACTGATTTCAGTAAATAAAGTATGCAGTTTTTAATACTAGTCTGTGAAATTGGTGAAAACCTTAACTATAATGTAATGTTTGAAATGGCAGCACTCTAACAGTCTGAGGAAAGAAATAGGCCATTGTCTGTTTTTAAATGGGTTGAGAAATGTTATTTAATAAAATAAATTAAGTCAATTGCTACTCTGCTTAGTAACATAATAAAAATAAACATGATAAGACATTTTGAAATTGAACTAGTTAATAATATCATCTCATTATTATTTGCGTTATAACCAAATTAAATTAGTTTAATGGGGAAATGTAATAGAACTCTCTAGATTTTTTTTCTGTTAAGTTAACTTTATATACTTTAATGAATACCTTAATTAGGCACCTTTATTGATGCAGACATTTCAGAAATAAAATTTGGTTCTATATTCTCCTTCACACACCAGCATCCATTAAAATAAAAGTAATCTTATAATGACTAAAGGGCAGTTATTTTGAAAACTTCCTGTGCTGCTGAAGGGATTTCGATGCAACAGTTCATCTGTCTGCGTGCGGGGATGTTACGACTTCTGTAGGCATGTAACTGGACTGTTTATTTGTTACTAACTAAGGGGACTGAGAGTTCTTTTAAGTGCTGTTACACTGCACGTTTTAGTGTGTGTGAATGAGCCCTGGAACAGGCTGCCCAGAGAGGTGGTGGAGTCTACTCTGGAGGTATTCCAAACCCACCTGGATGCATTCCTGCCTGACCTCTGGGGGACCCTGCTGTGGCAGAGGGGTTGGACTAGGTGACCTCTAGAGGTCCCTTCCAACCACTACCATTCTGTATCCTGTGTGTGTATATTTTTAAAATAAGATGAGAATCTTTTGGAGTTGGTTGTTTTAATCAGCAGTGATGGTATATTAGATGTGGAATACGAGGCTATCACATGATGACAATCTGTGCTCTATGAAGGGAGAAGTGATTGACTGACTAAATAGATATGAGCACATTCTGTCAAAAAAAGCGACCATATGCCACGAATGTAGTAATTTATGTTGTGGGGTTTGTGGACTTGTGGGTTTAAGCTTTGGCAGAAGTAAATGTGAGCTGGTTTCTTTAAATATCCCTTAATGCTATGAGAACTATACTGTCAGGCAGCCTCAAGCAGTTAAGTGCTATCATGTCTTTCCTCAGATAACAGCCAGTAATGAGGGGTGTATATACATATAATTATGCACATTAAAGTGTCATATGTGTCTTTAATGCTCACACTGATAAGAGAACACTAAGGTCCAGTGAAACATGCCCAAAAGTAGCAAATAGGCTGGGGGAAGGGAGAGATGAGCCATGTTGTACATCTTATCATCTTATGGAGGCATAAATCTTATTGAGACAAGGGACTAATTGTTGTAGATGAGTCTTAATCTAACAAAGACATACTTGCATAATTCAGTGAGTGAAAATACCTGTATAGGTTGGATTTTGTGTTGTGGTGTTGGTTTGTGAGTTTTTGGTATTTTTCTTTTTTTTCTTTTTTTTTCCTTCTCATTATTCTTGGAGGAGATGGGGATGTTAAAGCCTTCTGAACAATCCCAGAGACTTCAAAGAGATTAGCCATAAAACCCAGTACTTTCCAAGCTGGTAAGGAAAAAGGGGTAAGTGTAAATCCAAATCTACATGAGATTGCAGACTGTGGAGTACTTCTGATTGTTCTCTCTGGAAACTTCCCACGAGGAGCTCTTTCCTGTGGGTGACTTTTTTGACAGATTTCTGAATGAGTGTAATCTGAGGCATAAGGAATACACAAAGACTGAAAAACTGTTTTTTAAATTTCTTGTATAATTTCCATAGGGATCATGGTTTTGATGTCTAAAGTTTATTACTAGTTGTCTTCTACCCCACTGTGAGAGTGACTTATTTTTGGGAGGATAAATGCTTTCAAAAGAAGATGGTGTTCACTTCCAGGTATTTTGTTCGTTTTTAAAATGGTTTGCATTGGCAGAGTTAACACTCAAATTATTTCATATGTCAGAGGAAGAGTTTTTATTCTTAAAATATGAAGTAGTCCTGAAGAACCATGTGTTGCCACATGTGGAGTCTGTTTCTGAAACAGTTGCTTGAAAGAGGCCTCAAAAGTAGCACCTCTACATAGGTGTAGTGAATGAGATCCCCTTTCTCTTTCATATCTGTGATTTACCAATTCCAGCTGTGGTTTCAATAAGCCAGGTGAAGTGAGCTGTCTTCTAGTAATGATAAAAGAAGAAAGAAATAGAAATACCTCCTACAAAACCTTGAAAAATGCAGCAGTATATTGCAGAGTCTCTCAAATGTCATAGTGATGTTGTGTCTACGGTGTTATTTGAGAATGCTGTGCAATTGCTATAAAAATACTTTATTTATAAGTGCAGATTTTGCAACAATGTTGCAAAAATATTTCAGTTGCCTTAATTATCTGTAGTCATGTGAAAATTCTAAATATGAGATTCTATATTCCTTTAACTTAGTTTTTAATTTACAGTATTGCTTCTTGACACTAAGCTGTTAAACCCATGTATTATAAGTTCAGAATAACTTCTTTTATGTTCTGGTGCTAAGCTAGAGTTCCTGCCTTGTCTACTAATGTTGAATAATGGAAAATAATTAACTTTAAATTAAAAGTGTTGCTTTTTATTGCATGACAGTATTAGTTATAATATGGATTTCAAAAGACAATTTTTAAGTGCAGGCACAAATCAATTATACACAAAGAATAAATTATCTCTGCTGCAGAAGGTAATATTTATTTGATGAAAAGCTTGTTCATAAAGTTGAGCGCTGTTACTGTCATAGGCTTGTCTGTTGTTGGTGTGTATCAGAAATGAAGATACAGCAGATGGTTGTGGTGCTGTTCAGAGTCATCTCAACAGGCTGGATAAATGGGCAAACACAAATGGTACCAAGTTCACCAAAGGGGGGGCGTGTGAAGTCCTGGACCTGGGGAGGAACCATTCCCTGCACTAGTACAGGCTGGATGCTGACTGTCCGGTAAGCAGCTTTGCAGAATAGTACTTGGAGGGGGTCTTGGTGGACAAGTGCTCTATGGGTCAGCAATCTGCAGCTGTTGGCCTGCAGTTGAGGCAGCCAAGAGCATCCTTGTCTGTCAGGGGAGGTGATTCTTCCCCACGTATCTGGTGTGCTGTCTCTGGTTCTGTCATGTGAAGAAAGCTGTGATTGTAGCCTCGAAAAGAGGATGCTCTGGGAGGATCTTGTCAATGTGCAAGAGGTATTGGGACTAAACTGAAAATCTATATAAACATCAGGCAGAATGTTTTTAGGTTATGAATGGCCAAGCACTGGAACAAGCTTCCCAGAGAGATTATGGTCTCTCTGTCTTTGGGAATAGTCAGAACCTGACAGTACATGTTGTATTTAGGACTCTTAGCTTGAGATAAAACGTTTCAGTAAAATCTGGGAGACCATGGACAACAAATGCCACCTGCTCTTGGGTGAGGATAGTCTTAGGTGGAGTATTCCTGCCATTGTGCATTTTTCTCTGTGAGGCCTTAGAGAAGAGCTACTAGTTCTCACTTGTGAATTTTAGTGGTTTTTGCAACATGATGAATTAAATACACAATTAAGGGGACATATATACACACACATATATATAAAATGCAATGCTTTTGATACCTTTTGTTTCATTTATGGCCTTCGCTTTGTAATTATGTTGATATTTTTAAGTGCACAGACATTTGAGGTTTTTTTGAGCAATACTTCTCATAGAAACAGAAATCTCCAGTGACAGTCACTATAAATTTGTTGGCTTTATCTGCCATTTATGAGTGTCATTGGTAAACTGTAACTCTGAATGTAAATCACAATTATTGAGAGGTTTGCGTGGGAAATCTCATTATTAAATAGAAGATGATTTATGAACAACTAAAGGAGTATAATTTCTTTCATCATCTTTATTTTCCAGGACAGAGAACAAAAAGGTCAAATTACTTGACTTCGTGTTTGGTTCTGGTTTTATTTTTCTTCTCTCTTCTTTTTCTCCTCTCCTATTTGAAAGCTTGTATGATGCACCAAAAACCCAATTTTTTACAGAATTTGTATGTACTTTTGTGCTTACTTGTGAAAAAAGAGGATCCTATATGGAGATCAGTGCCCTTTCTTTGTATAATGGCATATACATTCAAATTGCTTTAGATCAGAATTTTCATAACCCATAAATTCAGAGAACATTTTTTTAAATGAAAATGGGATGTCCATAAATGTAACATTATTTCACTGTACATAAGAGGATTTATATAGGTCTAATACAGAGTACATCTGAAATGTTTTTTTCCTGCAGCAATCAATATAGTGTCTGCAGTGATGCTTTTCTCTGCAGATCTGTTGACAGTACATTCTTTTGTGGTGTTTTTCATTGTTATTACTACTGAAACAGCTCACCTGGTGGCTTTTGGAATAGGGAAGGGCAGTGATTTAACAGCAACATTTTGACTCCCTGTGAATATTGTTAGATGAACCAGTGATTAGCCTGTCAGGAACCATGTCCCACTGCTGTATCTACACTGTTGTAATTGAGATGGTATTATTTTAGGGGGAAAAAGATTAATGCAACTCTAGCCAAAGATAATGTAATCTTTGAATTATGTAATAACTCAAACATACCGAATGGTATTTTTGTATCACAGTGGATATTTTTCTATTTGGCAACAAAAGTTACTTTTCATCCTTATTTAGCATTAAAATGAAATAGTAACTCTCTGCGTGTGCCGTTAATATATTTGAAAGTTTGTGTGGTGTTTATAGGAAATTGCGAAATGAAAAAAAGCCTAAAATCCGTTAATAGGATCAATTTTGGAAGGTTATTAATCTGTATTAAATACTTGTATATTTGGCCTTCAATCCACAGCAAACCGTAGTCAATGAGAGTTCTTCATCACAACCTGCGCCTTTCTTGGGAATGGTGCTTGGTAATGAGGATGGGCTCCCCAGAGGGAGTGGTGAATAGACGTGAACCTAGGAGCAAAATAAAGGGCTAGGCAGGTTGCAGCCTCAGAAAGCTTCGTTAAGCTGTGCCAGCCCATAGGACAGTCAGAAAGGGACAATGCCCAAGCTGTCTTGCCTGTTAGGATAATATTCCTTCTCCAATACACACTAAAGACAAACCAGTTATTCTCAGCTTTCTTTACCGTATTTTGCAGGGGTATTCCCTGGAGGAGGTAGCGGAGTTACTTTTGGCAATGGTGACAATCAGATATCAACTACAGTAAGCATAAAAAGTTGTGGCTCTTCATACACTAATGCAAAAAGTCCTCACGCTGTGGCTCAAAAGTAATTTCTTTTGTGAAACAAGGGATTCCCCTTCCTCCCAAAATAATAAAATTCAAATAAGGAAGAGAATCCCTGGTCCCTGATTTTCTGCTGCAGCATACTCTGAAATGATTTAAATTTAGATACTCCAAGGTCAAACTTGTTATTAAATGCTGTCAGAGCAAAAGCATTTGCTTGGGTGGAAAAAAGCTTAAAAATAGAAATCCAAGCAATGAAAAATTGGGCCCAACAGTATTCTCTGGTAGAAGAAAGTGTTTTGTTCTGTTGTAATGTGAAATAGCACATTGGAAGTTTTCAGCAAAGAAGCAATGCATTTTGAACAAAGATTGAAAACCAAAGGTAAGGTTGTATGGAACTGCTGTCCAGCCCTGCAGTTGAATCAGTCATAATCAGTATTGGTAATACATAACATAATGTTAACATTTTTGTTGAGTTGGACAAATCCAATTATTTTCAGGGGAAAGTATGATATTTGTCTAAAAATTCTTGGTGTATAGACAATTCTTGGAAGGTAGAAATATCTGGGCTTTCAGATGAGGATTCTCTGTGTGCTTAGAAGAGATGAGGGTTACAGAGTAACACCTAATTTCAGGCACCAGCTATGCCAGTAAGATCAGGGTCTTCTCTGGGGCTTTGTAGTTAATAATTGTAAAGTGACTCAGCTTCTCTTTGGGAACCTTAGTGACCTATCTACTGCTAGTTGAGGTGAATCCCTTGGCTTCAGGACAATGTGACTTTCTTCTGTCATCTGAAATGGCACTCAGTCCTCTTGAGAGTCTTTACATTTTATTTGTTTTAGTCTGCTTGTGTGGCCTGGCCAGAGGTGGAGTAAAGTTACCACGATTTGGATTTTAATTTGATTGTTGAAATTTAAACTTAAATTCAAATAATAATCTCTTTCTCTTGATGGTAGCTAGGAGACATTTCTCCTACTCTGTGTAGCTGTCTACTCTAGGAGAGAGAATTAGGAAAAGGAGAGAGAGAATGAGGAAACAAGACGGGTCTTTGTGAGGAGTTGTGAAGGTGTTAGGGAAGTTCAGCGTAGGCAGTCATTTAAGGAGGAGAGAAGTTGTGCATAGAAAAGTGTGAGAACAGCCAGAAAACTCTGAAAAGAACAGAAGGAAAGAAAGATGAAAGAAAGTATGTGGCACTGGGGTAGCCAGGGCATGGGCTGGTGGTGAGGAGCCATTTACCACTTGGGAGATACACGTTTATCCTGAAGGTATTTTCTCGCGTTCTTGCATGCTTTGTGATTAAGAAACTGATGCCATGTGAGTAATCTGTGGAATATTTGCTACATTTTATCTAGTGTTTTTTTTTATTAACACTGGCAATTGCTAACCAGAATGAGACAATGGTGTTGACAATTATATGTGCTGTTTGTTTGTGAAAGGGAAGGATCATGTGCTTCCAAGCCTCACGGATTTGTCACATTTGCCAGTAGGCTTTTTAAATGACTGGCATTTTGTTCTCAGTTAATACATACCACGATTGCTTCTTTAGTGTGATTCTATTTATGCTTATTCGTGTTTCCCAAGATTGGTAACTCCCTACCAGAACCTTTTGAAAATGGATAGTCATTGTGGAGATTGGTGTGAAGGTAGGAGAAAGATTCTTTTATTGTTGCTTTTTGTTCTCAGACATTAGATAAATTACAGCTTCTCACTTTGGAGGGGAGAAAAGACTTCAGTTATTCAGAACATTATACAAAAGTATCTGTGAATCATCCTTGAGTCAGCAGGAGTTGGCTAAAATACCAGGTCAAAATTGTGAAATGCAGCTTTGCTCTCTGTGTACCACAGGCAGCAGCACTTAAGTTTTGAACCATTTATGATGAATTGGTAATAACTCCAAAAGAGTCAAAGGAAGAGTTTTTATGATCTGTAAATTACCATAATATACATTGAATGTCACACACTACAAGTGGGACATCAAGTAGCCTTAACTGCAGTGTTGACCAGAGCTGTAATCTCTTCACCAAGTGTAAAAATTGGTCTTGAAAAATGATTCTTAAAAATTATAGAAATGCAAGCACTAATTTTTGAACAACTTTTCCCTTGCTTCTTTATCAGCAGATCAATATTTACAGCATGTACAACTTAAGTAATATATGCAAATTGTTCCCTTTTAGCTTCCTTTTTAGAACGTGTGAAACATCTCGAGGCATCATGTAAGACTAACAAATTATAGTGGAGCTCAGTAAAATGAATACCTGCTAAAGCAAAGCATCTTAGATGGGGTATGTTTGCTTGTGGAAGATGTCAGAAACTCGAGCATGAGATCAAGCGAGTAGATATGTGAAGAAGCTTCTTATTATAGCAGTAAGATATTTTTACTGTACAGAAATAGAAAATACTGAGTCGACTTTAAAGGAGTTTCCTTCGTCCTTGGACAATAAAGCATCACCCAGGCTTCAGAGTATTTCAGTCTTTCTTTTAGAAGCTGTCATTTGAAATCTCAGGCCTTTTGTTTTACATAAAGATGTTTTATAAAGGCTGAAGAACTTTGTGTTTCTCTAGGTTTCCTGGTACTTGGGATATTTAGAGATCTGATGCTACAGCACAGTACAGCAGTGTTACAGATGTAGTTCCTGCTCTCCCAGTGTTCGCACTCTTCACTGTAGTGGGCACAGGCACCAGAATACAGTAGGAATACAGTTAATACAGTTATTAAGATAAGCAGGAATGTTTGAAGATGAAGATTCGTTTCTGTTCTGATGCTGCTGACTTGAATTATAACTAAAGATGAGAAGTGAGTCCAAACTTGTTTGAAATTCCAAAAACAAACCCCTGACCTGAAAAGTGCAAGCTTTTTGTACTTATGTTTCCCAAGATTCCTCAAAACTTTATGACAGTAGCTGTGGAAAATACAGGAAATTATTTTTATTAATGAAAATCAGATATATCAATTTAGGTTACTCATTATGATATTTATGGAATATTTTTTTCTATCTGCATTTGTAGCCTGATGTAGCTACCATAAAATCTGAGTTATTAGTGACTGGTCTTAGGTTTCCCACTTTGAGTAGTTGGGGTATGATCAAAACAATTCAGCAGCTTACAAAGTTGTGTAGTTTCAAAATGTGTTAGGTAACAATCCATAACTCATAAATCATGATGTAGATTTTTTTTTTTTAGAATGAATGTTTGGTATGATCACTTAATGTGTTTTTAATTATGATTATCCTTACCTAAAACTGAAAATTTTATACTACTTTTTAGCTAGAACACATAAATTAAAACACTTGCTGGCATGATTTAATGTAATTTTCCTTGAATCTGAGAAAAGTACACTAGAAAAACAACTAAGTGACAGTAGCTACTGTCACAGAATGCTCTGTAGTCAGTATAAAGTTGTGTTTGTTTTCAAATAAAAAGGCATCAGGATACGGTACTAAATGGTTGTATCTCAAGCAATTTGTCAGTCTCTTTCAGCTATGCATCTGAATTCACATATCCTAGTGCTTTTATAGGGGAATTAAACTCTGGTCCCTGACCATTTCTGAAGAAGGGTCAGATTTTAATTACATTCAAAGGTTCAGATAGTAATGTTCTTAATAAATGTCTAAAACAATATTTGCCACATGTTGTTTGTTGGATAGTACTTTTCCTAATAGCAAAGGATTGTAATGTGCCCATCTGTAAACTGCCTTATCACAGTGAATTCAAATAATTTAACTAACATTTTCCTCTCTTCTTGAAGGAGTTGATCTTTAAATGAGTAAAGAAAATATGTTGAGAGAAAGTGTAATAACATTATGAATTGTTTTGTTATAGGACATATTTTAGTTCCCAGTGAAGTGTTTTTAGTTTTAGAGTAGCTAGGGAGGTAAGGTTTCCAAATGTTGATGAGTATTCAAGTTTTGTTTCTTTTGCATATGTTCTTCTCCCCAGCTCACAAGCGGTTTTACCGTGTGTCTAGAGATAGAGCTGTATCAGCACAACTTTGTCACCACATAGACTTTCACCGCAGTTCTAGCATCACTGTAGTAAGTATGACTCATCCACCAGTATCATTCAGATCTTTTGTAATAGGATTATCTACTAGAGTTCATTTTGTGCTAGTTTTTAGTCTGTCTGCAAAATTCAGCCTCCTCCACAAAAGCAGTTAAAAACGTGTTTGACTTTAAGCACATCTTTTCCCCACTGGTGAGCGTATGCTTACATTCCTGGTTGGCTGCAAGTCTTTGTTCCAGTGGAGGTGATGGTTTTTTTTTTTTTTAAGTTGTGAACACCTGCCTGTTTGGAAATGAACTGAGCCCAACATCTCATTTCACAAAGGCCAGCAAACAGCTGTCAGATGGCAATGATATAAACTTTACAACAGCAATCAAAATTCTTGTGAAACTGCCCAGAAATGGTTCTGAAAGAGAGGGGAGAAAAAAAAAAAAAAAAGTCATATGAGCAGCAGAGTAGGGAAAAAGCAGCTGTGTCAGCAGAAAGAACAGTGCATTGACTATGAACAGTGTGAACAGTAAGACAATGCAGAGAGAATATGCTTTTACATAACATTTAAATGAGCCTTTCCCTGCACCTCCAGTGTAGACAGTAGCTCCTGTCTTCATTATGAAAACTCATTGTTACAGTAGTGAGAAGTCTTAATATTATGCCACGTAGGGTACGTGCTGCTGGAACCATGTTTGCTTGCAATCCCCCTATCAGTTATTGTAGAAGTTTCTTCCTCTATCTCTGAATAGATAGAAGCCTTCAAAGGAACAATACAGAAGGAAACATAATGAAAATAATAATAGCAGATAGACACTGTCTTTAGTATTAGTATGTAGTTCTCAGCAGCAAATTAATTCATGATAAGTTATTAAGCCCAAAAGCATTGATGATATTTGAAAAGAACAGTGACTGAACTCTGTATAGATATACTTTGTTCTCTTTCACAGGTCTACATCATACATTGTAATGCTAACATCAGAGAAAGCCCTTTTTCTTTTGTATATTTCTGACAATCGTGAATGTGATATTATGTAGTTAGTTATGGAGAAAGAGAGGTACGATGGAAAAAGGTGATCTGTTCTAACTGTACCGAGGGTGCCCTCTGCAGAATGTTACTTCGTGTGAGTCTGCAAGGAACTCTGTTGACTTCTCTTCATTATTTTTTTTTTTTTGCTTAGAAATACTCTAAAGTAACATATTTCTATGTTCTTTAAATGCTAATAGATGTATTCATATTGGAAAGGAAGGAGAAGCAGGAAACTATGAAACTAATAATGGGTAAAATAATAAGCTTACGCTAAAGGTAACCTGTTCTGATGTCATACTTTACTGATGACTTTGTCATAGATAATTATGGTCATGGACAAAATTTCTTATATTTTCTCCCCTGATGGCCATCAAGCACATTCAAATTGGCACAAACTGGTTTTAAGTGTATAAACTGTTTTTAAGTAAAATTGATGCTAACAGAAGGTCTTGCACCAGGTAATTTCCCTTTCTCCTTTTTAGGAGATGGAATGTAATTATGTTTCAAGCTTTGTTATTTCTTTGAAAAATGTCATAGGTTTTCTTAGTACAAACATGTATCCATGTGTTCAAGTCAGGTACGTAACCATGCACCTTCCTAACTATGTGAGCTGTAGGTACAGGATTGGGGAGAGAAGGAAAGTGAAATGATGCTTAAAAATAGGGGAACATATGGTAAGTGCTTTTAAATTCATACAAAGTACTTTTCCTCCTGTTATGACAATATGAAGACCTACTTGATACTGTAATTAGTAACATGCTTTGATGTTACTGAATAGGTGGTGGGTCTTGTAGATAAATTGCCTTTTTTTCCCCTTGACCCAGTGGGTTTTCAAAATCTTGCCCTTTCATCTGGGAGACAACAGGTCAGGGAGAGAACTCTGCTTTGTGTTTCTTTACAGATGGAAGGGGAGACACTGTGATTTCATATGATGATGTTCAGGCATCAGGTAAATATATCACCATTAATGACCATTGAATAATTAATTTCATAACAGGATTGTGTTTTTTTTCTGCCACTTAAAATGAACTGTTAGAACTTTGCAGGTGCAGTAATGAAATTTGAGATAAACTTTACTTGGATTTTTGACAGAACCCAAGAATGTAACTTAAGAGTTGTTTAAAGCATTCAGTATGTGTCCAGTGATTTATGACATTTTAAGTAAACATATGTAAAGTTGCAGAGCAGTTTCAGTGCAATTTAGAACAATTTAAGTGAAAGCCAAGAAAACTGTTGCTAACTGGTTATTGCTAACAGTACACAGAAAACATTTAATGGGTTTGAAAGGGTTGTACTTTGTTTCAAGTCTGCGTCCTCACAGTGCTAGCATTAATCTAGAAACAGTATGGTATTTACACTGCTTAAGCTCTAGATAGTAGATCAAGTATAATTGCAGATTGTATGTGCTAAAAATGAAGTAGTAAAAATTGTACTTAAGTTAAACAAGTAATTAGTGCAAAGATATTTGAAGTAAGCCTGAAAACATAGCAAGGTCACCATAGGTCATCTAGCTCAGAAGTGGCCATAAATAAAAGTCTGGGGAAAAGGGAGCATACATCCCAATGTGAGATACCCATCTGATACCAGCCGTCTTACATCTGTCTTCACCTCTTCACCTCAACATGAACATTGAACTTAATTTCTGTTTATTTGTTTACTTTATGAAAAGAGAAGTTAGGCTTTTTGAATATGTGTGAATTGTAGCATCCTTCAGCAGAAGTGCCAGAGGTCAGATACAGTACTTGTGTGAAGAAGCCACTCTTCTGTTTAATTTTTTTTTTTGAACCAAGCAAGTGCTGCTGCCTTCTGAAACCTTCTTGATTCTGTATGGAGAGGGAGAGAACAGCCAGTTCCTACCCACCTCTTCCATGCTCTAAGTGATTTGTAGGCCCCAGCTCAGCTACCACCAATTCCACATTGTCCTTCCTTCATTCTGAAAACTCCCAGTCTCTATTTCCTTTCTTTACCAGTTGCTTTTCCGTGCAAGGACCTTTCTTCCTATATCTGCATAATTGCCTTGACAGACTTTGGTGTAGGACTTCATCTAAGGGACACGGCTTAAAGGTGTGCAACATCAGTGCTAACCCCTGCCGACAACATCCCTGACAGGTAGAACCCTACAAAAAGCTTCCCTTTGGCCAAGAAAATACACTAATGTTAGATTCTTCCAATCTAGGTTTGGAATTTCAATCTCATTCAGATTTTATTTGATTAGTTTGTTAAACTGATTTCACTCTAAGCTCTAATATCTGGTAGCACATCACAACTGTCACACTGTAGTTTATTTTTACTATACAATAGTATCTACAGATGAATCAAGAGGAGAATAAGTGTATGGAAAAAACCCTCAAATCTAGGGATATTCTTACAATTTCATGTGTTGCTGAACGTAGACCGTAGAACTCAAAAGTACTTCAGAAGTGTCTGTTCAGGAGGTCTAAATCATGTTCATTTATTACTTTGTTATTTTTATCAGAAATTGTTTTTTTGATGTTTTTACTAACATTTTTTTGCTTTCCGTAAAATCCAGTGTTTCTTGTACTGGGCCACTGGTTGTGGTATTGTCTAAAATTTTCTTTATCATTTTACATATGTGTGTCTTCAACAGCACTCTAAGAACTTGGGCAGTGTACTTGTTTTTTATCTCAGCTCATTATAATAAAACCCTTGAATTTTGTGTTTTATTTTGTAAAGAAAGTGTACAATCCATCCTATGATGCTTAGTTATGTAAGAGTTATTTCTGTATGCTCCTCTGGTGGACATTATCAACGTTGAGCATGTCTGGTAATTAGAGTTGTTTATAGATAATTTCAGAGGGTTAAAATGACCCTGTAAAAATATTTTAGAAGCAGTTCCATTAAAAATTCAATAAACCTTTCCTTTCTTCAGCAAGAATCGCCCTTTCTGAAAACGCTGCATTATGATAAAATAATTTGAAAGAACAAAGGCTTCTCAAAGAATCCCTTTGAGGCTTATCCGAGCTTCCCTTAAATAAATTCTTTAGAAATACTAACCTAGATTATCAGCGCTACCTCGGTGGCATCGCTGGTGGACTTTTAGAATTAAAAGGTAGAACCAAACAAAGATAAGACAATGATTAACAAGAAAATCATATATGACATAAATTGTTTTAGCTTTATATAAAAAAGATAGGTATGATGAACTCACATGAATAGTACACAGGATTTTAGCAACACCTTGTGCTGAGAAGGTCAGAATGACCTCTGTTCATGACAGCTGAGATTTCCATCTGGCCTTGGCAGGTTTCCCATGTCAGAATCTTAGAACTTAACCGCTTCAGTTCACACCATGGAGTAACCCACACCTTGTACTTACAGCATTCACTTGGGGTAACTGCAGAGAACACGTGGCCTGATACAAAGCCCACTGATACCACTCTTCTCCCTGTTTTTTCCAAATACTTTCAAAAGGCCCCTCATAAGGTGGTGATTTTTGTAATGTAGATAAAAGCTGCAATAGAGATCATAAATACCTGCTTATCTCTGATTGCTTATGGGCTGGTGTCTTACTCCATCATGTAAAGTGCTTGTATCAACAGTAAGCCTTCTGCTTCAGCAGAGTATACAACAAAGTTTTGTGTTCAGTCAGGGATTCTCAGAGATGAGGGATAATTCTCAAAGCAAAGGAGCAATAGAATAGAAATTAGTTCTTAATCACTAAAATGCTGTTATTTGAATTGCAGTATTTATACTAGTTGCTGACTAGTGAGACCATTTGAAATATTCTCATCTATTCTTTTCTTCAATTATATCTCAGTGCTTTCCAGATTGTTTCACTGTCTCAGTTCTCTAGCTGGCGATTTTTCAATTAAGATGTGAAACATTCCTTTTTTGTTACACAGATTTAATTAAAATTCTTTGAAATATAATGCTTGGGTGTTGGGTGTATGCCTGTTACAGTTCAGGGAAATTAAACTACTGCTGCTTGTTCTATCATTTGGAGAAAATTCAGTTAATTATTTTCAAAATGCGTGAAGTATATTTGGAATCTCATACAAAAAGCTCTGGTTCTTTTGGCATTATAAGGTATTCCTATCAGCTTCCTAAACTTTGAATAATACAAATTATCATCTATGCATTTTAAAGTCTGCCAATAAGAAGGTGTTTTGTAGGATTTTTTTTTTTAATTTCCTTTCTTTACTGAGTTTTGTGAGTATGTTCTGTGCTATTTTTAGAATTAGTTTACTTATAATTCAATATTTAAAATCAAAATTACAGGACAGACAGTGAACAAGATACAGGACACTTTTTCTACCTTACATTTTCTCTGGCCTTGCACTAGTGTTGTTATAAAGGCTGCAAGATCCAAAATACCTCTCAAAATAATACCCATTATTTACAGTCTCTGCTTCTCCACCAGAATAATAGCATTTTTAAATTTGCCCTAAGACATAGGAAATGCAAAAAGGAAGAAATACTGAAATTATTCTCTTTGTCCATGCAATTTCACAGTAAAGTATGAAGATTAATAATTGTTTCTAAAATTCTTTGAGGTGGAAGGCCATACTGATTAATACTGGCATTATTTTATTCTAATGGCTATTGAGGTGAAGGCTCAATCTATTTCTATCCACTGTTATATGGGCAGAAGAATTTGCTGTATGTCAGATTTTGTTGTGTAGGGAATGATTCAGCCCCTTGATTCCTGAAGAGGTTTGTTTTTGTGAAATAAACAAAAATATTCAGGAGAATACTAAAGCTGGTATTTTAAAAAGCACTCAAAATTCAAGTCAATTACGCAGGTGGAACAAGCACTACCTGTATCTCCTGAACTGTTTGTGAACCTGGTTGTGTGAGTGATGAACATGTATGTTAAACATCTGGGATAATCATGTTTATACTTTTCCTTTAATAAGCATTTCTGGATGCTAGTAATTCTCAATTCGCTTTTAGCTATGTCACTACACAGTAATGGATTAATACAATCGTGGATTAGGTTTAATGTACATCTTGCATTCAAGAAATTTAGCATTTAGGATGAATAATAGTAAATGGAGTGAAATACAATTTATACTTCTGCTATTCTAAGATTGGTTTTCATTTCTTGTTATTTTTGATATTTAAAGTTTCTTTATAACATCACAATGTGAGGAAAACTGTTATTCCCACCTTTTTCAATGCACTGAAATACAAGAGATCCCATTTCTGAATGTTCAACAATACTTTTCCACATACGCTTTTCAGTGCTCTCAGTGGAGTAGTGCATCTGTAGCATTTTAATTGCAGCTATGAAGCAGAATTAGTACCTTCACGTCTTGGGTCCTAACCCCAGTTTCTGAGTAACATATTTCAGTAATGTAAAATTGTAATCTAAAATTTTAATGTTCCCTTAAAAAACCTAAACCTAAACAAATGGAAGGAGGGATGTAAAATCCAGGACTGTCACTGACATTGTAGTTTCAATAAAGAATCTGTTGAAAAATGAAATTAGTAATTTAAGTGCTCTGGTTATGTGGCAGGTATGACAAAGCTTGGGAGAATGAATTATAGTTGAATGGCCTCTGGCCACACTTTTAATATTTGCCATGGCCAGCACCGCTGACTTGCCTAAAGGGAACTACTGGGCTCTGGTGGGTTCTCCACTCTGCCCTTGCACAGCCTATCAGTCTTGCAGGTTCTCTGCCTTACTCTCCTCTAAAGAAGCTAGCAGTACCACTAGTCAGTGACATAACATCACAATTTATATTCCTCTATTCCTCTTCTCCCAGAGAAGAATTTGCAGAGCTGGCCTGTGAAAGTGTACAAGAGAAAGGGGACTGACCAAACAGAACTTGATGCAAAATCTCCTTAAACTTTGCCTTCTGCTTTATTATATAGTGACGGTGTACTGATCAAAGATTTTAAACTTTGTCAGCCTATTCTGCAAGAGCTCTGGATAGTAGTAGAATTCTAGTGAAAGATGACGCTTTTTCCTGCTTTTTGTGATGTGGTAGGGTGAAGTACTGAATCTGTTCATATCAGTGCTAGCAGTCTTCATCTTGATTGTTCAGTAAATGCTTTGAAACTAAATAACCACCTGCAGTGGACCTGCATCGGCATAATAAAATATTTTAATATCAAATAAAAAGGGAAAAAGTGGTGATTTGGTTCACTTAGTTGACAAGCTTAATAAATGACAAAACATAAGATGTGATAATTAAATGAAATTATTTCCAGACTTCATTAACTACATATATGTCTCTTAGTTTTCAAATTGCTCCAAGCTTTTCCTTATGTCCCCTTTGGGAAATCAGAAATTTTTATAAGAAGATCAGAATCTAAGAATTCCTAATTCCTATCTCAGATTGAACTGCATTTCCGAAACTGAGCATCTCTGCTGCAAAATCAAGTCATTTTAAGTCCTTCTTTGCAAGCTGTGTGAAGATGACTACATTTAAACCATATAGGTTTCTCATAATTTTCTTCAGAAGTTAGCTTTTAGAGGAAAAAATCTAGAAAAATAATGTTACAAAAGCTTAAAGTATTTTCTACTGGACAGTGGGACTAGTGATGTGTGTGGGGTAGAAGTCTGAGGAATAAAGGAGGATAAAAAAACAATTATAAGCATGATCTGCATCAAAGTGCATTCTTGATAAACTGTGGAGAAGGCCCTTCTCTGCATTCAGCCTCTCCCTGGCATTGTTTTTGTAAAACTGCTCTCAGTTCTGCTCTCAGAGCACCTTTGAGAATGCCAAAAACAGCCTACAGTTGCATGTGATTGAAGAATCTGAATATAAGCAGGGAGAGGGGGCGAATGAGGTGGTTGCTGCATAAACACATTGTGTGAGAATCCTGGGACTAAAAGTAAGTGTCATTTGAAGGTGATTGGTTTGGGTTACAGATCTAATTAACCTGTCTTTTTAAATTCATTGACATATCTGATGTCCTGGTTTTTAAATCCAAATGCATTTGGAAAATGAAATAGATACATCTCAGCCTTTTTTTCCCAAACACAAAGGAAAGGAATGGGAGCAAACTTTCAGGTAGGGATGTACATTTAGTTTATGCTGTGTCTTGTAGACAAGAGGAAGGTAACTATACCCCAGAAAGCTGAAGTAAGTGGGATGGAATGCCGGTGTTGCTCTGAGATGGGGATTTGGTGGTGCATATGGATTACAGTGACTGATAGAAAGACTGCTGAAAACTTTGAATTTTAAGTGCTTTAGATCTTGTATTTGGTAAATTTCAGTAAGTGTGTTCAGAAACTGCTTCAGTGATTGAAGGTTTTAATAGAATGTATAAAATCAGATACTAGTATAGCTAGCTAAAACTGAATAGCGTGGCCACAGAGCTACGTACCACTCATGTCAAAATGGATAAACTTCTTAATGATTTATTTTTTGTGTATGTGCAGCGGCAGATATATCGCACCTTTTCCAAAGCTAATACAAAATTTCAGTATCTAGCAGTTTCACAAGTGCATCTTGGGATGAATAAATTATGAGTATGAATAATAGAAGGAATGTGTGAGAGAGTGATTAAAAAATTAAATTGATCTGAGCCTTGAAGCAGACGGCTCTGCTTTGTGTTTCTAACACATCACGGTGGGGTTTTTTTTTCATTTCCTGCTGACACCCCAGGTTAATTTTTTTGCTGGTAATTAACTTGAAAGCTAAATGTCCAACCTAAATATGTTTGTATAATTACTGGGTTAGTTACCTGTTATAAGCAGATAATTTTTTAGCATCTAAATTTAAGTTACTATATAGTAACTCTTCTGCATGCCACGTGCATGTTATGCATCCATTCCTTCCACATACTAAAATGTCTTTACATTTTTTGTCATAGCTTTAAGTGATAAAGTATCTCCTGAAAGAGTGTATTTCTTAGATGTAGTAGTAATTGAAATAGCAGAAAGAGTACTTTTTCAGCTACAAGAACCACAACATTATCACAAAATTACAGATGAATTTTCAGATACTTTTTTTCCCAGGGCCTGCTTGTTAGTGAACTGCTTGGAACAAGAAAGAAAAAGAGATTAAGTTATAGGTGGAGGAGAACTGTATTATTTTCTTTATTTGCAAGACCTTGTTTCCACTGATAACTCACTGCTGCTTCTAGTGATATAATGCCAGCTTTCTGTACTGAGTAGAACAGCTTCTAATCTTTACAAAAAAATTGGGAACCTTCATTTGGAAGTGTCTTTCTGAACCATAGAAGCTTGAAACAGTAGACACTGTAAGTTAACAATAGCAGGAAGTTGGGGTTTTTTTTAATTTTTTGATTGCTATTGGTTAGAAATACAAAAGGTACTTGTAGTGTGAAGTGATTAAAATGGATGTAAAGTGCCTTCAGTTGCAAAGGATCTGCCCGTTATAGTAAGGGCAGAATGTGAAGGTCTTTCAGACCTGGATTATATTGAAGAGATGAGATATGCAAAGGATGTTGTTTTTTATTGAGGTGAAGGCTCATTTGTTTTCTGTGGAATAATGGAATTTTAGTCTCCCACATAGAATTTTATTGCCCATGAGCATAACTGTTTAATTTCCGTTCTACCCTTTCTTATGTTATTCTGTCCTGCAGGCTCTTCAGAATGATAAAATAAATAATATATTTCAAAAACTAGGTAATAACAATGGTAAGAATTTCCTGTGCATTATTTTATTCACATTGCTTTTGTTTAAAACTATGAAAGAATTTTTGTGTTTGTGTGTGTGTGAGCATGCTCTTCTAAACTAAATTATACAGGACATAATTAAATAAATTCCCCAAATTCTTTGAGTCCTGTTCGGGTAATAGCAACCTTAGTAAGACACTCCACTACTGCTTTCTTAGTGCCTTTACTGCTCATTTTCCATTAAACAAATGCAATTTCCTTTTTTGCTGAAGATGACAGGCCTCAAGAACAGCATTTGTAAAGCATGAATATAGAGACACGATCTCTTGAAAGACTTGCACTAATTTCCACTAAGCTGTCTAACAGATCCGTGTGGTACCTGCTTAAGTATTAGTGGTTTAAGAATCAAAAACATTAATAGACCGTCAGTACTTAATGGACGGTAAAGTCAATTTTCTGTCACAGAGCATGGATAAACATTATAATACTGCAGTAGTTGAAAGTCTCTATCGATATCTAACTCTAATGAGTATCTTCTATGGATTTGTTGCAATTTAGCCTGCAGTGTTGCAGAAATGTGTGCAGTTTGCATAGTAAATAGAAGAATGGCGAAGCTAGTTTGTTCGTCTCGTTCGTATTTGAAGGGTTAGGGACTTGTAGTTCTTTTAACCCCGAACTTCATTAGACTTGGTGCTATCACACCTATGCCTGTTTGTTATTTCTCTTTACATTTTCTTTTCTACAATAGGAAAGTATCATGAGCATTTTGGTTACGTGACTATGACAGAGCGACAGTGAGCACTATTAACAACTTGAGAAATTTTGTTTGCGTGTTTGGTGGTGGATCCTGTGAGAACAACCCAAAGACATCCTGAACAAAACAGACTCAGCAGGTAGAGCTGTGGCTGAGGAAAATCCCTTGATAAGTGTCCAGAGCATTCAGCTTGTTGTCACTCATGAAAGACTTTTTATCCTTAGCCTGGAAGTGCTGGGACTGGCAGACAACTGTTCAAACAGAGTTGAGAAAGGAAAAAGAAAAATGTTGTGTTTGTCAATATGTGGCCAGAAACTCCCAAGTAACGTGACAACGTGTAATTATAAGTTCATATTGTGTTCATTGCGTAAAATATGATTTATTCTATAAGAAGAAAGCAAACTTGGGGACTTCATCTAAGCAAACTAAAACTACTCACTTAAATATTTTCATTGCTTAGCATGAGTGCTTACATATATATCTGTCTCCCTATGTAAATATACATAGAGAGATATAGATATAAAGCAACTCATACTAGGATTAGTCGATTTTAAAATTCATTAACTTGCTGAATTTTACATCTGGCTTGCTATGTTTTCTGAAATGTAAGGAGGGTAGACAGTCCCATGAGTTACACTGACTAGCAAAGCAAAGATACCGAAACTCATAATTACTAAAGTGAGCACTGTATCTCTTTTTGTCTGAGGCAGGTAGATGGGCAGATTTGGAAGAATGGTATAGCACCTTCACTTTCCCGACCCTCTCTGTTTTGTCAGTTCATCTTTTCTTTTCAGTGCATGCCAAGAGATTGTAACCACTGATGAAATTTATTGACTTACTGCAGCCTTCAAGTAGGCTAAGTCCCTTCCAGAAATAAATCAAAATGAATAGGTGTTCTTTTAGATGAATTAACATCAATGTTTTGCAATAACTTAAGACTAACTGCATGACTTTGGGGTACTACTGTCTAGAGCATAAAGGCTATCATGACCTTGACAGAATCAAGAGAAGAATGCCTTGTTCCCTGCTGTTTCTAAGCTTCTAAACACAGGTGTGCATTAAATAACATTGCCATACAGTCATCAGGTAAATCTTGTTTATTGGTTACTGCTGTATTTCCCCCCCCACTTAAATCTTCCAGATGCATTAGACATGGAGTTAGTCTTTGCATTCATATTTTTCTGCGTTACAACTGATTAGCAGAATATAACAAACTTTATGAAGTAGAACATTGTTTTTAAATTCTTTATTTGCCTTGATTTAAAGTGGCATAGAAAAGAACCCATTATTTACTCTGAACCTCCTTGACAGTATTTAAAATAGCAAGGCACTCCAAACTGGATTGCCAGCATACCTGTGAGAAGAAACTCCAGTAAGCCTGCGTGCCTCACATAACCCACTAAGGCTTTTTTCCAATAAAAGTCTACTGAGAGAGAACATCTAGTTCCTTCCAAATACCATTTGAAAACGTGGACTTGCAAAGATTGTTCTGGAGGTCAGTGATGTGATATTAATGTGTGCTCAGCTAACAAGTCTGGCTTGGATTCCTCCTGCAGAATGGGGAGGAGGCACAGAGTTAGAGAGGGAGAGACAAAACTTGGAAAGCGGCAAATGGCAAACAGCCATCTCATGCAGTGATTACCAAGTGGCCTGTACCTTTTATTGTGATCTTAGATTTCTAGAGTAAGGAAGAGATTATAGAAGGGAATATGAAGGAACTGTTATATTCCTAGACTAACAACTAACAATATCTGAATCGAACATTGAAATGGTAGAAGATCCTTTTTATTTCCCAAGTCTTCCCTTTCCTCTTGACTACTTCAGTATTTGCTAAGAGCAAGTTCTAAGAGATATACTAGCAGAGTATCACTGGTATGTTGGGGTGGCTCTGTGGGAAACACTGAAGGAAAACTCCTTAACCAGACATTATTGCCCAGGTTGAAGGCTCAGTCTGTGTTCTTTTTAACCCTGGGTTATAATACTTGGGTGTTTTGTCAAGGCTTCTTGGTAATGTTCATGATTCAAGGTATCATTTCAAGAGTAACCAGTAACTGCTGCTTGAACTTTCTGTCTGTGAAGAAGTAATTGAGCTGTTGCTTCTATCCCTATTTCTGCTGAGCTGTATTCTTTCTGTCCCATTCACCTCTACTGGAATATTGCATCATTAGTGAGAAGAGAGAAAAGGGATTAGAGCAAGGTCAGAGTTTGATTCTTTTGTACCAAGGAAAGAGAGAGGAAGGACATGAGGCTTGTGAGGTAGAAGAAAGGCAGAAAAGATAAGCTTTTTGCCCTTTGGGTGTATGGTCATTGCAAACACCTCCCAACAGCAATGGTGGCAACAGCAGAAAGCTACGGATTAGAAATGAGAGGATGTTCAACATGTATCCTCAGCTGTTAGGAGCAAAAGGTGCTACCCAGCACCTTGCTGTACTGGGCAGCTGGTTCCAGGCTGGTGTCTCTGACACCCCTGCTGCCAAAAAACTGCAAGTTAAGCTCAGTAATAAAAGCTATTTCTGTGACTCACAGACAGTGCCTTAGTTGAAGACTGTATTGCCTAATTACTTAGGAGTAAAGTGTAATGAATTTGTGAAGATATTTACATGTTTCACATGCAGTGCATTTCCACTAATTACAAGTATGTTAAAATATCCCGATCAACACCTTTGGGGGAAAAAAAAAAAGCAATTATTATGTTTTGCTGCCAGCTGTAAAATCTTGAGAAATGCTAGCTATGACCCACTGCTACTGTAGCAAGAGAAAATGTCTTGATGAAGTGATTGCTTAACCATTAACCAGGAGAAAGTAAATGCACCGGCTTCTAATTTTTGAACACTTTATGCTGCACAGCATATTAACGTTTGTAGTCTTTTCCATCACACTGCATTTATCACATGTGAGGTGTGGTTTTAAAAGCCCCTCTGGAGAAAATGTAATTTGTTCTCTGTTGTCTGCACATTCCACTAAGGGCTCATTATTTATAAAATTCTATAGGGTCTTTCTACAAAAATGCTATTGATCTTTCATTATAGAGTGCCAGCACTTTGATTCATGACCTGAAATGTAAATGTTTCAAACTAGTATATGATCCCACCCATTACAACTTCTATGAACACCCGTTATAACCTGCCTATATAAGGTGACAGACGAGAATATCATCGAAGAAGGAAATTTTATGCCTGTAAAGACTACTACTTGAAAATATTTTAATCAGCAAAAGCATACAGCTTTTCTTTTGTATTTTTTGAGAAACATGAATTTCATGTATTGTTGTTAGTGTTAATATGGGGAGGACTGGCACACATGATTCTTAGAAAGTTTTAAAGGAAACTAGTTATCAGCCTTCACTGAACTTGTTCTGTGTTAGTTGTTAACTCTGTTAACTGTTCTGAGTTAGTTGTAGTTATAACCTGCTTAAAAATTGTCACTGAAACTTTTTGAAGGAAATTGAACACTAAAGCAAACTACATTTTTAATGGAAAATGCCTGATCATCCTGAATAGTTACATTTTTTTCTTGGGATACCAGAAGCCAACATTTTTGAATGGGAATGCTGGAGCTGTAAATCAGTTTTAACTGAATTCTTTTCTGCCTAATAAGGAAAAAAAAACCACAAAACCCAAGTGAGGCTGTGGATTGGGGGTGGTGATGTAAGAAGAACCTTATAATTGCTGTTGGTCATTTCAACTGCAGTATCATTTGATTTTACGGTATTATCTGGAGAATTTCTTTGCATGGGGAACTACATATGCACATAAGAAAATTCTTGGTCTGAGGATGACAAAATGGCACCACAGAAGAGCACGCTGCAGTCTCTTCCCTAAAGAGGGCTGGGATCCCTATCCCCTGTGATGGTTCACAGTGTTACTTAACATTTTTTTAATTTTATTTTTTAACCATTCTGCAGTGTTTGGAACTAGCAGTGCCTGGGGAGAATGGAATCATTCAATCTGGTGGTGGTAGGGATTTATTTGTTCAGTTTGGGCTTGGGACTTTTTGCTACATTGTAGTGGAGGACTGCCTGCCCATACTGTATTTTTATATGCTTTCATCCATTAGTATGATTTTTTTTTTTTTGGGTTCATATTACAAAAGAATAATCACACCTTCGTGTCATTTAATCAAGAGGAAGGAAAAAAAATGAGAGAGCGTGCAGATCTTTTGAAAGGTCACTTATCCCTCTGTGTAAGAAGTGCCATTTCTGCCATAACTCAGCCTCTCGGTGGAGCAGTGGGGTAAGAGTGATTTCATCCTCCTCAGCATTTCCCATTTTACCATGCTTCCTGCTTTTTGAGAATCACTCCTACCCTGGAAGACTTTATAGTGAAGATAGGTTTGTGTTTAGTACCATGGAAAAAAAGTCAATAGGGCGCTGCAAGTGGAGAGAGAATGGAGTCATAAAAATAACATGTTCTACTCTGGGTCTGTGGAATGGAGGAGTATCAACCAGAGGTGAACAGAAGCAGTGTTAGAAACCACAGTGACCACCAAAGGTTAAGTTTTTGGGGAAGCTTTGGGGAACAAAACTTAGCTTTAGAAAAGCTGAAGTTGTTCTTTTGACGGTACATCCGCATGTTTGCATCAGAGAGCTTGAACTTTTTCTAAGTAGATCAAGGCAATAATGCCTGTAACTAAGTGTGATGCAGAGATGATGGGATTTGAGCTGATACTACTACATAGGAATGAAATTTTGGGGCTATAGTAGTCATATAAAGCAGAGAATTCATTTGAGAGATTACCCTGAGCCGGGATACAGAGAAAAAAGCGGAGTCTAAATCCAGGGTTGCATTCAGTGCCCCAGTCAGTGTGGGAACGCTTGAAGAATAGAAAGAGGATAGAAACACAGAAGTTAATGATGATAAGATATCATGAAAAAGAAAGTGGCTGATGGGTGTCAGAAGTGGCTGACAGGTCAGTTAGGATAAAACAAGTATCGATTCTGAAGTGTAAGCAGTGAGATGTAATTAGAGACTGTGTTGAAAGCAGTGTCAGTGCAGTGCAGGGAGCAGAGGCAGAGTTGGAGACTGTCTACAACAGAGTCGGAGAGTTTGTTTCCCAGAGAGCAACTGTAAATAGTTCAGTCAATGAGTACAGGGGACAAAAAGGGACAAAAATTGGGTGGTAGATGGAAAGATGAATGGAAAAGACAAATTACCCAAGAGCACACTTTATATAAGATGGGAGCAACAAAATCCTGGCTTTTAAGTTCAGAAAACTGAGATTCTTTGGACCAGTGCAGAAATGGAGATTTTACGCAAGAGGCCTCAAATAACAAATTTTGTGCCCAGATTATGCCAGGTTGCTGTGCAGCTCTTCTTTGGCAAAATAAGCTCCGAGCAGTTCACCCCACTCTTCCGAAGTATGGGTGTTCCAGCTTCTGTTTCTCTTATTGCTTGGGCTGTCTATTATGCCTTCATTGATGCTTCAAATGTAATTCCAGCTAAGGGTCATTAGAACCATTAAAGTTAATATAGTTCATTGTCATCTCAATAGTTAATTTTACATTGCTTTATTATAAAACTTACATTTCTAGTTTTAAAGACATAAGATTTATCTGTTCAATAAAAGATTTTTATGACAAAGTTAACATGATGCTCCCTTCAGCGTTGTTTAGGCTTACGATTATGGTAATCTTAAATTATTTAATGCAGGGGTATGTTTATTTTTTCTCTATATTTCTGCATTACGTTATGTTATATATTTACTATACATTATAAATAACAAAGAACAGATACATAATTGGTATTAATACCTTTTGTACCTGCTTACTAAACCTGTTTAGATTGTTAGTAGAAAGAATCATAGCCACTTACTTTCTATTTTAGTTTAAAAAAAAATAAAATTCAGATTCCATTGAAGTTCAGTACCGTGTCACTCTTAAGTGACAAGTTTGCTTTTCAACCTTTCTGTTTGACCAATAATGTCATGAAAGCTCCTTGTTGAAATAGACAATTGAAGGCAAAGTATGATGTTGGTCTGTTTTGCTTGTGTGCCATTAATTACAGTCACTTTTTATAGAACTTTGTGTGAAATCACCCACAGAATAGCCATAGGACTCATGTGCTGCTGTATTCACATGCTGCTTCTAAAGGAGCTATAATTCCCTTTATTATGAAGATTTCCTAACACCCTCTGTTATAGATTTCCATCTTTAGTGCCAGGGTTAGAATTCACACTGTAGATTTTATTTATTTTTATGATATGGAGTCGGCTACAGAGGATTATTTTTAAGTTCTTGCAGGATTTTTATTTTTAGCATAAGAAAAGCCTCGTACAGAATGCTGGGGCTAAAATTTAATTGCTATTTTCTGTTTAGGTTCCATAGGCAGCATAGGATTCTCCACTTTTGAAGGTTTTAATCTAACATCTTTGAGGGTCATAGGATAGATATATGATTCTGAGAATTTAGAAATGGTACCACTTCCAGGTATGTTAAGGTGTTACCTTGCAGTGATACTGTCATCTAGACAGAAAAAATTTCATGGTTTGCAGAATAACCTTGAAACTTGATCATAAGTTTATTTTAGTGTAGGACTGTGCCTTTTGCTGTTCCTCTAAGAAGTCATGCAAATTTGTTAGCAGATCTTCGAACATCTCACAGACATGTTCTGTATGGGTGGGTGAAAAAGTAGATTGTTCAAAGATCATTGTGTGTGAAGCACCTTCCAGTCCCGTTAAACTCTTGTTTGCCAGCCTGTATGTGTTCTTCTGAAGCAATTAAACATGAAAATGCTAAAAGAAAGGAATTTCTGCACTTTCTCCTGGATGGAATGTTTTGACTTAAACATAGACGGGTAAAAAAGTGGCATGGGAAACTTGGGAAGGAGTAGGAGGTGCAAGGCAGCATATTGCTGAAGCAGCCCTGCTCTCCAAGCTGGGTATAAAACATGTTTTGTGTGTCTGAATAGTCCATTCCCATCAGTAATAGTCTTCACTCTTTAGAGAAGGAGTATTTAAAGGTGATGGTGGCCAATTTCCTTGGGAAGTTTGTGTGGAGGTGACTCTTCTGCAGTGCAAGTGTATGGGAACTGGTTTGAACATAATAAGTAGCAGCATTACTACACGGTTAGATACCAGTAATGCAGCACAGAAAATGAATGAAGATTTGTAACAGTAGTACCTTTGTGCTTCCATTTCTTATTTCTAAAATGGACTATGAGTGCTATGAAGATGAATTAACTAATTATTTGTTAACCATTCATATACTACCTAGATTAACGCAGATAAACTTTGGAGATAAACTGTTTCTCGTGTTTCAGTGGAGTTTTTGGATAGCAAGCAATTAATTAGAAATGAGAGTGTGGATTGTGTGGTGAGCTAAAAGTAAATATTGAATAACTCCCTATTCAGTAAGGTGGGAATCCTGTGGGGAAAAATGATGTGTGATCATAGAATTGGACAAATTATCATAACTTGTACTCTTAAGTTTGCAGTAGCAATCTAATTCTGTCACACACTAATTTTGGAGTGCTTGATTCTACAATTTTAATTAGTTAACATATTTTGGAGCATACTTGGAAGATGTATATAGAACATGCTTTTATACACAGTATTGTATATGTGGAAGATACATCCCATAAAAGCATGGGACCTGGTGAAGCTGGTAGATGAAGTTGCTAAGCCACTTTCCATTATATATGAGAAGTTGTTGCAGTCTGGTGAAGTTCACACTGACTGGAAAAGGGGACACATAACCCCCATACTCAAAAAGGGAAAAAAGGAAGACCCAGGGAACTACAGGCCAGTCAATCTCACCTCTGTGCCTGGTAAGATAATAGAGCAGATCCTCCTGGAATCTCTGCTAAGGCATGTGGAAAATGAGATAATTGGTGACAGCCAACGTGGCTTCATCGAGGGCTAATCATGCCTGATAAATTTGGTGGCCTTTTATGATACTTCCACAGACTTGGTGGACAAGGGCAAAGCAACAGATGTCATCTACTTGGCCTTATGGAAAGCATTTGACACTGTCCCGCACAACATCCTGGTCTCAAAACTAGAAAGTCATAGATTTGATGGATGGACCACTTGGTGGATAAGGAACTGGCTGGCTGGTCTTACTCAAAGGGTTGTGGTCAATGGCTCAGTGTCCAAGTGGCGGTTGGTAATCAGTGGCATTCTTCAGGGGCTGGTACTGGGACCAGTGTTGTTTAAGATCTTTGTTGGAGACATGGACAGTGGGATAGAGTGTACCCTCAGCAAGTGTGTCGATGACACCAAACTCGGTGGTGCGGTCAACAAGGTGGAGGGAAGGGATGCATGAAGTTCAGTCAAACCAAGTGCAGGGTCCTGTACCTGGGATGTGGCCATCCCAGGCACAAATACAGTTTGGGTAGAGAATGGCTGGAGAGCAGCCCTGAGGAGAAGGACTTGGGAGTGATGGTAGATGAGAAGCTTAACAGGAGCCGGCAGTGTGCACTGGCAGCCCAGAAAGCCAACCACATCTTGGTCTGCATCAAAAGAAGCGTGGCCAGCAGGTCATGGGAGGTGATTCTAGCCCTCTACTCTGTGCTCGTGAGACCCCACCTGGAGTACTGTGTCCAGCTCTGGAGTCCTCAACATAGAAAGGACATGGGCCTGTTGGAATGGGTCCAGCAGAGGGCCACAAAGATGATCAGAGGGCTGGAGCAGCCTGCGGGAGACAGCAAGTGTGTCGATGTGTCAGGAAGTGTAGTGACAGGACAGGGAGTAATGGCTTTAAATTGAAAGAGGGGAGATGTAGATTAGATACCAGAAAGGAATTCTTTCCTGTGAGGGTGGTGAGACACTGGAACAGGTTGCCCAGGGAAGCTGTGGAAGCCCCATCCCTGGGGGTGTTCAAGGCCAGGCTGGATGGGGCTTTGAGCAACATGGTCTAGTGGGAGGTGTCTCTGCCCATGGCAGGGGGATTGGAACTCGATGATCTTTAAGGTCCCTTCCAACTTGAATCATTCTATATATAACTCTAACCATTCTGTGATTCTAAGATGCTCTCAGAAATGACGGTGGTAGTATTGAGCTTGTTAGATGAGGCATATAATGTGAACTGTGCAAAAAAGTGGCAATGAACTAGCAGTTACTGTTCATTTAAGATATCCATTACAGATTACTTTGAATGTTTAAAATTAAATATTATTTTTTTAATTAGGAAATTAGGAGAATTTTGGTAGTGGCAACTGTGTAAGAATTATTTTCTCTTATATCAATATTTTCATAAAATCAGAAATTTTAGATACATACATGTTCCAAATGCCTGAAAGCCTCCCTCTCCTCCTCTTACTCTGTTTTTACTTTGACTTTCTGAAATTTGGATTTTACAGATAGACTGAAGAACAAAGAGAACAATTGATTAAGAAACATAAATGTTCAAAGTCCACCAAATCTACTTTTCATGGCAGTCTTCTGTTTATTTACATGTAGAGATGTTTTTACTGCATCATCTATATGGTAAGGAGCACTGCTGAACCTCACATGGGCCAAATGTTTCTTTTCTCCCGCTGACAAAAATAGAGTCACATATTCCTTTTATGAGATACTTAGATTAATCTATTGACCTTTCTTGGTTTTGAATGAAGTGTTCTATGGTGGTCGCGGTAACAAAACTGTTTTTTCACTTAATGAATTACTGGTAACTCTAGGGAAAGGATAAGTTAAGTCAAAATGGTTGTTATAGAAAGTCAATAGACTTTGGATTGAATTCAGAATGTACATGTTGGATTAAAGAGAGTGCATCTACCCTGTCTACTGAAAAAGAGAGACCTTAACGATATGGATTTCCAATAACTTAGGGGTTCTCTTCACCTTTTCTGTTTTCTGTACAGAGGTATTAAAATAGTGGACTAGTTCATTAAATTGTGAAATGAAACCAGAAACTCCTTTCTCACTGTGGCTGATTTTTAGTAAATGAGGTATATCTTATTTTGTAAACTTATAGTCCTTATACCTGTATTACATTCTTTGTATTTCTGACTGGATTTAAGGAAGAACTTTTTTATGATGAGGACAATCGAACATTCAAATAGGTTGCCTGAGAGTGGTTATGCCATCTCAGTTCTTGGAGGTTTCAAAACCAGACTAGATAAAGCACTGAGCAACTTGATCTGAGTTGACCCTGCTTTCAGCAGGAGATTGGACTAGATCATTTCCTGAGGTCCCTTCCAATCTGAATTATCTCATGGTGTTATTCCAGTGTTCTTACTTAAAGAATTGTTAATTGAAATCTGTTTCTTGAGCTTCAGTGAATTACAGTTGGTTTTTATTTGTCTTTAATATATTGAAGATCTCACTGAAATCATGGTAGATCATATGAAGTTGAGGAAGGTAGATCTGTATACTGTTTGCACGAATTAAAAAGGAAAAGGTTTAATTTCCTGTGCTGTCTCTGACAAATTGTATGTCTTATTTTAGCTATGTAGCCTTGCTTTTCAAAATGTTTTCATTCAAATACAATTAATACGTTCAAAATGTTTAGCATCAATTGGATTATCCCTGGTTTCCTTTGTCCTTGGTTTTGCAATAAAGTAGTGCATAAGCCTAAATTAGCAATGGTGGTTATTAATTCTCTCTTTAAATCCCTCAGCATCCGCTCTGGCCCCATTTAATAAAAGCTGCAATACTGGAACAGTAAATATTGTGTAAAAGTTTCATATTTGAAATGAATTTCCTTCAGGCAAATAACAGAAGTAAGATGGTATTTTGCAGTGTTGTATATTAAAATAAATATACAGCTAGTTAGAATAAGAATGGTTCCTTGGAAGTAGAGCCAAAGAATGTGAACCAGAGCTTTAATTTGATTAAACTTTGTGTGTTTTGAAATACGTAACATTTACCAATGTTTACCTATCCCACTTTACATTCAGAGAAGGAGGTGAGTTGCATCTGCCTCAGAGTTTTATTTATAATTTAATATTGAACTTCCAGATTGGATTCACCGATTCTTAGATGCTTATGTGATTATATTTCAAAAGCCGAATGTATCCTGCACAATCAAGCCATGGAGAGATGGGGGGGGAAAAGTGAGTATCTGATTACCAGAAAACTCTCCATGTTTTGTTTGCTTTCCTCTATAAATGGAATTTAATTCCTTTAGTCCACTAGAGGAATAACTCAGCAAAAATAATCACCTGTGCAAGAAAAAAAGGATGGGCTAAAGTGAAGTTAACACATTGGTGACAACAAGCTTACCTCTCCATCCTTATCCTCTTTGTCCTTTCCTTTAAATACATGTCAAATTTGGTTCATTTAGGTGCTGTGTTCATAACAGTCACCTCTGGAGTGTCAAACCAGTAGGCACTGGAGCAATCTAACTTTTGGTAGAGGAATAAGCTTGTAAAAGGAACTACCTTACCTGTTCACAGTTGCACGATTTTAACAGTTTTCAATTGTACTTCAGAAACTGTTTTATAATCTTTTTAAATTACTAGAGATTGGTCAAGAATCCTTGAGAGATTCTTTGGAAACACCTATATGGCAGAAATACTGTATTTATATTATATCATGCTATTAAAATCCTTCACAAGTCTGGGCATAATTCTTTCCAAATAACTATCAAATACTTTCAATTTCCTAGCAGAGTTACAAATTCCCTTTGGAATCAAAGGTTATTCTTCAGAATGCTTTTTTTACAGTTTGTCAGACTGTGTGAATCTTTAAAATGTATTGCTTGGCAGAGATTTTAATACCATTTCAAAATATTTTGAAATGTTGCAAAGACACAAACACAACTGCTAACACTTCCTAAAATTTTGTAGGAACCTGAGCTATGTAAACATTTGTTTGCTACAGGGCTTACTCCTCTTCCACAGCTCTCCATAAAACAGCATGCACCAGGAAGAAGTTCCAGCAAAATCAGAGAAAATGCTTCTCAGCAATTAATAGACAGCAGCAGCTGTTAGATCACAAGCGTTGTGATTGAAATTGCTTATTGTGAAGGCAAACTATAGATACTCCATAATTACTTCATTATAGCATGGCAAGCTTTACACTGAATTTGCTTAACATTTCCCATTATAACTCCCCTTTTTCAGTTATCTGTGAAGGTAAAATTATTCAAGCTCGGGCAATCTGCGTTATGTAAGAACGTTCTTACTAGAAACTCAACCCCATCTCTGAAAGTCACTATGAAAAACAAATAATGGTTTTTTAACAGAACATGCTGGGCTTGTTCGCTACTCAAAAATCCACTGTGAAAATACTGGTTAACTAGGGACTTTCTATCAGCCTTCCTATCTGAACTTGTAATTACACAAGGATTCTACATGATATTCTAGTTAATTTATATTTCTCTATTTCGTGGGTTAATTTTCTGGATAAGCCAGTTTTGTAATTCCTAGTCCATAATGCCACAGAAGTGTGCTTCTCCTGCCTCCAGAGCAAGAACCTACCTGGGTTTGAGGTGGGAGCTGCAACCTGCTGTCTGAATCCCTGCTTTCTGATAACTGCTGTGAAATATTATGCCAAATATGAGCTTGTACAGGAGGCCTTGGAAGAGGGTATTGGAGCAAAAGAAATCTATCAGGCCTTCTCAGTTGTTGGTTGACTGCACAAGACCGTGTTATTAGGATTGATGTCTCCACAGAATTCCCCCTGCCTTTTATTTACTCTTTTAGTTAGATGTGTAGCGCCCTGGGAAAGGCAGGGGCAGGCAGGTTTGGAGGGTCCTCTTCAAGGACAAACACTTTGTCATTCCTGGAATCCCACTCTGCATGTACAAAGTTCCTGGGAGATCTGGAGGAGTGTTTTTAATGGCATTATTTTTTTTTTTTCTCGTTTTAGCTGCTAGAATTGCAAATAGATTAAGAGAAGATGAGTTGGGTTTTTAACTTAGTTCCATTATCAAGTCAGTGTGTGGGTGCTGTTCCTGTAAACTGAAGTAGTAACAGTGTTAAGAGTGGAAACTATGTTCTGGTATATTATTGCCTGTAGTGGTGATAGGCATGGCTTTGGAAGTTACATATTGCCAGCGGAGAAATCTCTGTCCCAAGTCCTTAGTACCTAATTAGGTGTAATTTAGGAAAGCACGCAAGTTAGTCTGACTCTCAGTGATTGCACTGGTTTGTATATAGAGGCTATAAATAGTTCTACTAAGGAGAGAAACTGATACGTTATTTTTTGAAGCAGAATAGTATTTTTCAGCAATGATTTCATCAAAATTCAGTAATAAAGAACTTTACCCTCATTTTCTGTGTGTATCAAAGGGTAGAAGGGAACCCTGATGACCCTCCCTGAGTTCTGTAAACACAGAACATTAAAACTGCTCTAAAGGAGCATGTGCATGTATGTGTTTACTGATTCCACCAAGGGGATAAATAGCTTTCACTTAGAAATATACTTCACATTAAATGCATGTGCTAGAAAGAAGTGTTATCTAGAAAGTGCCATTCTCACTCCACTAGAAAAGGTTTTACAAGTTTGAAATTCTGTGTCACAGGTTTTTTTCTGTTTGTTTGTTTTAAATAAAACCATTGGCAAATTCGCACTGGCAAACCAGAAATTAAACCAGAATACTTCTTGTATTCTTGCTGTTTATTTCCTTTTAAAGCAAAACTTTTGTTATGTACTTGAAGATTGTAGTCATTACTGGAGAGATGGGAATTACAAAAGCTGTAGCATTAAGCTGGGTAGTAACTAATGACCCCGAACCAGTAAGAATGTATTTCTGTCTTTCAGCCTCATTGTTTTACCATATTACATGCATTTCCCTACACATCCTGTGCCTGTTCTTGTACCTGTCTGCTTTTCCGGGTAAATTATTTTCTGGGACAGGTGTGCAGTACCAGCAGAGTCATCACTGAGACTGCGTGTGCACCTCCTGTCGCTGCTGGGTTACTCGGAGTGGTGGGAATACGGTTGCATGGGCTTCAGCTGCTCGGCAAGAGCCCTGCGTTTTGAAGTAGGCATGTGGAGTGTGTGGGAACGTGGGGTGTTAGTCACTTTTCAGGTGTCTGCTTGGGTAGACACACAGTTCTGTCACTAATATTAGTGACAGAAATGTCTTTACAAAGGATCCCCCTGGACTAATGAGTTACTGGGAGTAGCCAGAGCTGTCTCAGGCTGGGGGGAGGCAGCTGCCTTCTTGGGTCTGCACTAACACTGGCTACAGCAGGCACGTTCAGGAGGCTTCCAGGGAGAATCTCGGAAATACAACTTTAAGCCATTTTTAAGTGAACTAACACGGGGGAATATCTTTGGCAAATGTGATTTACTGCCAAAATATTATTCCTACTGTTGATGAGTATTGCTGATTTATGAACAAGTGCGGTGATTTACATTCCAAATTTCTGATTTGTAGACCATGTGACTTACAGGACAAGCGTCTGATTTATTATAGTGAAGCTGTATTACAGTTATGTCACTGTTGCTATTATAAACTCCTGGTTTCATGGATTTATAACTTGCCTATAAAAATTGCTCTAATTGAAACTGTTTTCTCTCAATTGCCTGGCCATATTTAAAGGCCAGAAAAAGGCAGAAGAGTTACTGCAGTGTGAGTCTGATTCTACATGTGGGATGAAGAATATTTTGAGTTTTAAAATGCTGAAGATGCTTAACATACGATATTCCAGAAGATTTCATGCTTCTACTGCAGTTGTCTCTCCAGAGACTCAGTGATTACCCTAGACTAAAGTCCAGCAAGTGATTTTTATTCATGAGTGTCTTTACGAATTCTCTACAAATGCAGCTTTAATCAACCCTGAGAAGTGCTTAATTTGCATTAAAAGCCACACAATCATTGTCTTGAACTGCCAAACATTTGTTTCTGCATTAAGCTTATTTCATCCTATTTCATGTATGCTTCCATGTCTCTGCAGAATTCCATCTGTGCTCCAAAGTTGCATGAGGCAGCTCTGAGGTGGTAGCACCAGGCAGTCACCAGAGAGGGTAGTCTTCCCAACCCCTTGGCAAAAATCTGGACAGCAGATAGCATTGAACATGATTTTGTGTATAATTCTCAGGGAGCATCTGGCCTTACCTTTTATGACAGTGTGGCTAATTCTGGAAATTAATTATCATATTTGAAATATAATCCTAGATACCAGACTGTCTGGACAAACTGATGAAAAAAGTTTGCAGGGCTGTTTATAGAGGCAAAAAGTCCCCAACCCTTCCTCCTGCTCCTGTCTTATCACCAAGAGTAATGTTAAGAAGGTGGTAAGTGTCTTGCACAGGGCAAAGACGAGACTATATTAAACTGTCTCCTAGAAAATGTGTCTGTCCCTCTTTAATTTGTCTTAGTGGTTTGGCAAGGGTGCAGGTGGGGCCAAGTCATTTGAGGAAGGTAGCAGAAAGTTAAATGGCCTGCATATGAAAGAGATTTAATAATGCTTGTTGCTTGTTTATGTGTCGGTGAAGGTAGAGAATGTGTTACTGAAAAGATTGAGAAAGAACAGTAGGAATTTATTTTTCTTTTTTCTTAAGGTTTTTTTTTTTTAAGCTAGTGATCAGTTAGTGAGTGAGTTAAATTAATTTCTCACATTTTGAGGGGGCAGTTACAATGAAGATGCAAGCAAGACAAAGACATTAAACAATTATTTCTCATGTGAATTTGGCATGCGAATGCGCTGGAGGCAGTGAGGCAGTGAGGCCAACAGATTGCTTCAGGTAACATTAATAAACCCAACAACACATTTGTTCTTGGCAGTGCAGGTAGAGAATAGGTGCCATGTTGCCATAGGAGGTTCAGGAGGATGACTTTTTTTTTTTTTGCTGAAATCATTAACCCAGATAAAATGAATTAACAGAGGCAAGCATGTTTGCAAAACTTCAGCTCATTTCTAAAAAATGCTCCAAAAGAGTCTCAAATGTTAGCATTTATCAGAAAATGAATAAAAAATAAATCAGAGAGCATTATTAAGCTCTTTTACAAATCTGTAGTGCACTTGTGTAATTGCATTTTGAATACTCTATCTTCCTCCATTGCTTGCTGTTTAAAAAAGAGTATAGTATAATGAAAGCATCAGAGGAATCTGAAACTGATGTTCAAGTGTGTGTTAAGGCTTCCATCCAATGGCTGATGATACACACCAAGATGCATCATCCAGGAGAAAGGATGGCTGAGACACACAACAGAGGTCTCTAAATCATGCACCACCTAGAGAAGACCTCTTGGGAATGTTATTCGTTGTCTCTTTTCAGACAAGAAGTAGGGCATGAAATTAAGAGGTGCCAAGCCCAGGAGAAAGAAAAGAGGATGCTCAAACAGGGGAACTCTACCACAAGAACATGATGAAAGTATACAGGTGTCAAAAATGGTGTACTCGAACACAGAAAAATCTATTTGGAGCTAACTAATATCTTGTGGCTCAAAAACTCCTTGTCCTGCAGTTCCCCAGAGGTTGGGAGACCTGTTCTAGAGAAATGTCATTGTGTGCTCACCCTTTTCTGCAGCCACGGTGTCAAATAATTGTCTGTATTCACAGTTTGCTGCTGCTGAGGACAGAACAGAGGAACCTGGAGTCTGACTCAGTGCTATCTGCTTCCATGACAGCCCTTGGTATGTTTTAATGAGAACCAAACACGTGCTAGCAAAGCAGTGGGAAGGTTTGAGTTGACACACAGTAATGTTTGCTACTTGTTGTATCATTTTCAGTGGTTGCATATTTATTTTGCTGTAGTCTTACAGTTTGTTTATAACTGAGATGGACTTGCAGGTTTAAAAGCTTGCTGCAGTCTCAGGGATTTTTTGGTTTGTTTTTTAAACCCCAAACAATTTTGATTTCTCAGACAGCTTTTTTTTTTTTTTTTTTTCTTTTTTTTCCCCCACAAGTTCCTGGCTATTCTTTCAAACCCCGAAATGGCAACTGTGTATTGTGAGAGTGACATAGAAACTCTCACTGAAAGATTGCTGTTGACACTTGACTTCTTGTCAAGTTTGTCAAGCTGATTTCTTGTGTGTAGGAGTGAATGAGGTTGCTTTTGCAGCTAAACAAAGAAAAGCCACGCTCATTTGGTTTTGGCATCCAAAGCACTTAAAGCAGTTAGGAAAAAAGGCAAACCCTTCCAATTGTTTTCACTACAATTCCTTCTGATTTGGGAGTATTGAAACTAAGTATTCTCATCAGTATTTCCTGATGATGCCACCGCATGAAAAAGCATACTTACGTTTCTTTACCTGTTTCTTCCATCTGTAGAGCACATATGGTTATACTTAGCTAACTTACAGTGACTGCTCTGGTATTTAATTGCTTGGTAAATAATTAACTGTTTGTGGCTCTAAGTCGTAAATAGAAAGAAATGACTGCTGTTGCTTAATGGTTGTAAGAATGCTGCCTAGAGTGAGTACCAGGGCCTCAGAGGTCTGACAGAGGGGCCAATTCAGTGGTCAAGTAAGTGTCAAGCTGAGTTACAAAAGCACATTCTTTTTTTTATCCTTACAAAACAGTGTAATTTCCTCAGAATTTCTCCTTCTATGTGGGGGTTTGTTTGTTGCTATTTTTTATCATCTAGACAGAACCTGAATATATCTTACCTGGTCTTTTTTACAGGGGTTTAATATCACTTTCTAAAGGATACTTAATAACAGGTACTTTGTGCCGGAACATATTTGATGCTATAGACATGTCACTCTAAAAAATGTTTGCTGTCATTATAAGAGTCAATCAAGGAGGCTGGAATGATTATTGCAAGTTGTAGTGAAATCAATGCAGAGAAATGTTATGTTTCATACTTCATTTAGATTGATCAGTGTGCTTCATTGAATCCTGTTCTTTGCAATAGAATTGTCTTTCACAAGAACTTGACAACAAGGCAGACAAATCGCTTCAAAAATGAGTGGATTTGGTAATCTTTTTTTTTTTTTTTCAGTTAATGATTTGCATAGGAGTCATTTGGAATGAGTCTTCTGAGCTGTTGCTTTGTAATGTGGGTAGGGATTTCAGCAAAATTTCCCAGAGTGGCCTAGCCACAGCACAGTCTCACAGCACTTTCTAAGTGCTTTCTGAAATACCGATCACTGTACTCAAAGCAACACTGGTCATGAAATACACCTCTGGATAAAGCTGACAAATTCAGAGTTTTCTCATTCCATTTTAGTAATGAAAAATAATATACTTTAACGTTTATAGTGAAGGTCACAAGAATGACAGATGTAATCAAGTGTCTTAATAAAGAATCAGATATGTAGCAACTCTTTGACATCTCTTCTATTTTTGATTTGATGTCCATATTGTAATGAAGTACCAGCTTGGGTTATGTCAACCAATTAAAACTAAGATTCTGACCAACTTTGAACCCCTTTGTTAGTGACATCAAAATTCTTTTTTTATTAATCAAAAGAAAGTCACATCTGCAGAAAGGTGAGTTAGAAGAATATTCTATAACCATTTAAAAGTTAATCATTATTCTAAATGCTTGACTTTCCACTTCACTTAATACAGGTTATAACCCCCCTTTTTCTGATTCCTTTTGTAGTTCTCAGGAGTCCCTGAATGTGCATATAGCAGTGTTACTGAAAAAGGATACTACTACTTCATTAGTAGTTCTAGTTATTTGTCAAAGGACACCTAATCCACGCACTGCCATTATTATTTTACTGTGTGCTTTAAGAGTTTGCTATTAACAGGGTAGGTGCAATAATACCGGAATTCCAATTTTTTCCCCATCCAACTGTTAATAAGACCCCCCTCTTTAAGTACACAGTAAGCCATTGTAAATCGATTGAAATTTGTAATTGGTTATGAAATTAAATTTTTGGTTTATAATACTCTAATGATGTTTATTCCACTAATCATGCTATGCCACTAATCTGAGTGGGTTTTAGATTGATAATAAATCGTTAATCCCAAAGCAGACGGTGTTTGATAAGGCATCTCTGCCAGTATATTAAGAGGATTATTTTCCTTAACCACAAATTATTGGAATGACAAGCTGACTGTCTTTAGCAGAAGCAATGAAGTTGAGTTTCTCAGCTCTTGATGGTGGTGCAAAAAACCCAGGGGAAAAGCACAGGGAAACTCTAGAATTATATTCTTTTTCTTTTAATTGTATGGCTGTCCATGTCCAAAATTACCCCTGATCTGTTTGATGGATATAAGTAATGGTTTCAAATTCTTGTGTTTATAGGTTTTGCAGCTACTTTGTAATCAGCGATCCGTAGCTAAATCCATATTTTATTATAACAGAGAAGAAACAAAATATATTATGTCCCTACCAAATATGAAAAGTTCCTACAAGAAATGTAAATCTAGAAAACTTAAAGATCACCGATACAGTTTTTGTTGTGAGCATACATTACATACGCAAGTTTGTACGGTATAGTAATTTGCGCGAACCAATTTTTCTTGTAAGAACCTTTCTTTGTAAGTAAATTTGGTGCAGTTTTATAACATTTGAGACTAGTTGTCATGGAAACGCAAAGCTCAGTGATGTTTTTCAATAGTGCTGATTGGGTAGAAAAAATATTTTGACACCATGTTATTTTCATCTTGAAAACTTGGTTAAAAAACATCTTAACATTGTTGTGTAAAGTCAGGAGCATAACACGGAGAGGCACTCATTTAACACAGCTGTCATGATAATATATTACCTTCTTACTACAATTTTTAAAATGGATTATTCTTACTGTGGCATCAGATAGAGGAAAACCCACCATGACTGCTGGAGTACTTTCAGCAAAACAGCATAGCTTGCTTATTTTCCATATCCCCCACTTTCTCTGTGTAGAGTTTCATGTTGTGTTCATGCGCCATGCTAGAATAGAGCTAGTGCAAAGTTACTCTTTCAGTTTACTTTTACAGCCAACAATTTCTAATCTCATCCTTCACATGATTTTCCTACAATTGCTTAGTAGAGGCCTGCTAAGTATGTTGAAATGACTGAATTTAACCTCTTGCTAAAATGCGGTGAGGCCATGTAACATGTCTGCCTTGGTGTGGCTGTGGCCTTACTCTTTCCCAGTTTTTTCTCCTCAGCATTTTATAGCTGATGTAAATGACCAGAACGCCACTGACCTAATTAAATCATTTTGAATTAAAGTAGGTAGAAATTGTGCTGAGATTCATAGACCTTGAAATTTGACTGTGGTCCATTGAAGCCCAGGTACTTATTACATGCATTTTTTGAGAAGTGCGGTATAAATATCTGGAAATTAGCAAGAGCATGGCTAGAGCTTGCTGTTGTCTCTAGAGAAGTGAGCTAGAACATTTCCCATTCTACCCTGCAGGCTTTAATCACTAGGCTAAAAGCAGTAGTACTCAGCAGTTAGCTGTGAGATTAGTTTTATTTGCTTTTGAGATTTTGATATAATCATTTGGTAATGTGGTATTTTCTGCAGTAAATTAGTTAAACCTTCCATTTTCCAGGTGGGAGGGCTGAAGCACAGAGAAGGGAGTTTTCAGGTGATTGTTGTGTGGCAGAGCTCAGACAGGAGGTAAGGTGGCTGTGGCCTTACCTGTAGGAGCAGAAGGACTGGCCCCTGAAGGGCACTGAGACTGTACAAGGGTCATGGAACAAAGTCCAGTTCTTTAAAGCCTTGTCCTTCTCAGCAATAGTATCAGCACAGTGGAAAGGAAGCCCAACCCAAATCAGTTTCTATATCTGAAAGGTGCCACTTTGTGGCCTATTTGACATTGCAAAATTATTTTAGATTCCTGGATTCTTTCAGAGATGTAGCACAGGGTAGATTCCATTTCTCCTAATCATGAGTAGTCTGAAGAGATACGTATTTCGATGCAAAGACCTTTACTCAGAAGTTTGTTGGCATATTGGCTGTGAGAAAAGAGAAGGTGAAATATTTGACACAATTTGTATTTTCACAATATCCTCATTAACCATAAGAAATACTTCATCTTTTTATTTAAGTGTTTTCAATGCAGAGATAGAAAGAGCAATGTTCAGGGTGTTTCATTATTTGTAGAAACTAAAATACTTGACCTCTTGCGGCTGTGCAAGCACAGCTGAAGTTGGCTGAGGTTGCCTAATATGATGTGGAAATGATGTTATTAACTCTTCAATCTGAATTCTTCACCTGCACTTCACCCGTGACGTGTTATTAATGTACCATCTTGTAATGTAAAATACTGCCAAGTTTGGAAACTGTGTTCCTTCAGATGAGTTCTTTTGAGGTTTTCTTCTGATCTTTGTGTGATTTCTGTCATGCTCTGATATATAATTACATGACTAATGTCTTTGAAACTTTAAGCATTTGGGTTACTGCTAAATTTGCACAATGAAGAAGCAGAAAACCCCAAACAACAGAATATGAAATAAAAGCTCAAAGTAAATCTGAATCCAGCTTAACAATATTTTTTTTTATTATTATACACTATTCCTAAGACCCCAAACCAACCAACCAACCAAAACTTAGGGCTGGGGTGGGTTAGAAGTAGTGTATCAGCAAAGTTATCTAGGAAAGAATAAAAAGAAATAATTTGATCATTTTGGCCAGCAAGCTCTCTTGAGCTGCACTTTAGTACACTTTGATTTCAATTCATCCCTCAGGTAAGCAGCTGAAAATAGTTTACATTTAGGGGTTGTGTACCAGCTTACATCATGACTGCGCTTTGTCTCGTGAGTAAATTTTAGGCATTAGGATAAAATTGTATATAATAGATTGCAGGGTCTGCTAGGGACTGAAGGCTTCAGCGTCAGAGACTTTTTCACAGTGAAATAGTTGTAATGAATATATGTATGGAAAATACAGTAAGGAAGACTGATGTGTTCAAGACACACAGAATAAACTCTATAAACAGCAGCCCAGATAAAGATTCACAATTTGGGCTTCACCAGCAAGTGCTGTTGTCTCATCTCTGACCTCCCAGGTTGTTCCTTTTACCTGTATTTGTTTTTCATATACAGAATGTTTGACAGGAAAAGAAAGTAATAAATATTTCCTCTATTAACACGTAAGATGATAAAAAGAAATTTAATGAAAAATTCAGTATTTACTAATCTTTGAAAGGGGTCAAACTACTAGTAAAACCAACATACCTTTTAATGACTTTTATGCTAAAGAATATTTGGACGTGTAATCATAAAAAAATATATATTTTTTTTACAGTATAAAGCAAAAAAAAAAAATCCAGGCCTTTGGTGAAATAATTAAATATAAAAAATTCTTAAGACACTTTTGTCCTGAATATTGTGGTTATAATAGTAATACTTGTTTGCAGAGTCTTAGCAGATTTATGTAGAAATGTTCCAGCAGTTAATCACCTCTTACCTAGGAGATATATTAGAGAAATATCGTGTACTACAATAGCATGAATATCTGTGTCTCCAACTTCAGATCATTAAAGAAAAGAAAAAAAAACAGTTCATGCAATAAAGGTTGAATGAGTACTAAGGAAATAGTTTACTTCTAGTGAGACTTATGAGGCTTGACAACATGTTTGATGAGTCAGTAAATGGGTGGAAGTTACAGAGGTAATGTGCTGTACGGAGGGGGAGTGCAAGCAAGCGTGAGAGGGGAAGGACCAATTATGGATGTCTCCGAAGCTGAGAGCGCTACTCATGGAGCAGTACTCTTGGGAAGCAGGCCATGCAGAAAGGAGGGGGGAAACACTGGGTTACTTTTCTTGAAGAAGCATAAAATACATCTAAACAGTAGTGTAGTGCCTTCAATACTAAACCATCTGGAGAACATAACTCTCACAGGAAGTATAGTCATTTCTGTAATGCTTGACTTCATACCTTTTTGGCTTCATTTTTATTGTTTCCTCCTTGTCTTTACTGTGGTGTAGGGTGTGTGTTTGTTCGTTTGTTTTTGGTTGTGGTGTTTTGGTTTGTTGTGGGATTTCTTTTATTTTTTTTTTTGTGTGTGTTGGTTTTTCTTCTTGAAGTTTGTAATCTGCTCTGAATTACAGAGAATTTTCTGGAAACAGGAAATTCTCAACAGTACCAAGGAGATTGCTTCTAAAAACATCCTTTTGAGAAAAGTAAATGATACAGTTTGCAGGAAACGGACTTTGAATTAAATTTTCTCTAGCATTTTGGAAGATGTGAAAATGAAATCAAATTACTGTTGTCAGCTGTTAAGGTTTTAAAATGTTGTTTAAAAAATGTTCAGAATCCTAAAATTAATTTTGGTATAGTTCAGTATATAACAGGGAAAAAATATGAAGTGACATGCTGCATAGAAATAGCAGGTGCAGACTTATATTTCTGTAAGTACAATTAAATTCAGGTTTTCGTGTTCACAGAAAACAGCTCACCACATTAATAATAGAAAAATATAAATGCTTTAAAAAAGCATTATTGAATGAATTAAAATTCTGTGGAGGGAACTATTTCTTGCAGAAATGTGATTTATTCGAGGAATACCATAGTCTCACAGTTATTTTCCACCTTGAATCTCAAATTTAGGGCCACATTATCTGGTAAACCCCATATTTAATAGCGTGAACTGAATCTTTACTTGCTTCATATTATCCATTGAAGTCAGTCGAGTGGGGACTTTTGTCGGCTGAAGTTCTAACCTTGTTGTGGGGTGAGGTGGTGTTTTGTTTTACAATCTACTGCAAAGACTTTGGTACTGAGAATTAGAAGTGCAGAAAATTTGTTAAACTTAGCTTGAGTTCAGATTGTACATGTTTTTCAAAGTTTCATTCTGTAGAGTCTCAACTGCCAGTTTTGACAGTCCCAGATGTCGGTATGGCAAACTGCATAGATATGAGTAATTTTTTCTGCTACACTGTATTTGGCTAATTTCCTTTCTCAGTATTTTTTATGTTTAAGGCTCAGCAATTAAAATCTACAGCCATGCTTTTCTGTGTGGTTTCCTATTCCTTTAAACTAAAAAAAATCTCAAATAAACAAACAACAACAAAAAAGTGAAAAGCTAATGATAAAAAATGACAATAACAATGTAATTAGAGCTTGATGCCATAATTGCAAGCCATACAAGAACTGCACTTGATGGTATTGTATTGTTATTTTACACACATAAAAGCTAGAAGACCAGTAAGTTTAAGTAAAGGTTCTGCTGAAGCTTTGGAAGGATCAACCTGTGTCACCAAAGTTCCGTATCGCCAAGAGATAATGGTTGTGTGCGATTCCCCCAGAAATAATATGGAAGAATTGCCTTATTTTGCTTGTTAGGCTTGGACTCAGCAGCTTTGAGTATAGTTGGGATCTTTGGGTACAGAATGTGGCAGGTGCCTTTAGGCAGTTTGCTTTGGATATTGTAGCGTGTGGTGCTGATATCCCTGAGCTTGCACAGGGAACTTGCTTTATTGGGAGGTACAGTTTAGGAGCTCAGGCACAGCGACAGACTACTTTTGCTACTGTTTTGGAGGCTGGAGCTGACATGTTTTTACCCCCAAGAGGAGCACGCACATTCTGTGTGCTTTCTTTTAATACCTGTGAATTGGGGAGTATTAGAGTATTTGAAGTGTTAGAAGTCCCATAGTTTACTCTGCATACTCCATCTGACATGTAAACGGTCTCAGACTCGGCATTAACTGATAGATGATGTGAGGTCCTTATCAGATCTGAAAAAATTGATTACCAGTTGATAATCTCACACAACACAAATGCTCCAAGTTACAGGCTTTTATTTCTCAAGTTAAATTTTTACTTAGGTACAGATAAAAATGACCACCGGCCATGGGTGAATGAGTTATTTGGGTGATTTAAAAGGATAAATATAATAGAGTGTATTAGCAGTACTGAAAAGTCTACTTTTTCTTGTAGTTGCTCTTTCTTTGCCTGAGCTGCTAAGTAAGAAAAAAACATACATAAAAAAGACCTATCTTTCATAAAGCTTTTAACATTTTAATGTTACTTCATATCTGCATAAAAATGTGTTTAGGTCACTGCTTCTGAAAAACCAAAATGAAAGACATAGAGTGATGTTGACCTGCCACTTTGGCATCTCCAATTGACCATTCTGTCTCTGGGGTTCAGCAAAGGGACCCTGTGACATTTTGAAATTATCTGTCCAGGGAGAAAAAAAAAACCCTGGAGGTTTTAGCTTTTTTAGTTGCTGATTTTATTATAGCTATACACTTTTATCCTGGAATTATTTTATATTTTACTTTCTATGGGTTTTGCTTGTAACATAATTTTCCTTGCACTGGAAAATAATGAAGCAAGAACAACTAGTACTGCAGTGACCAGAGAATTCATTTGGGGGTGTGCGTGGTTGTCTTCAACTTTAAGAACCCTGTAGAAATCAAACACCATAGCACCTCCTACCATTATGTGTTCTCTGTTGCAGAGGAGTCTTCTCACTTCGAGTGCCTTTATATTCCTGCATATTTTACATCACTGTATCCAAACAAAACCCATTGGAAAATTTTTTATCTGCCAGTATTTATGATTACGGATATTTAAACTCTGATATCTGTATATTTAGAGCATTACTGAAGAGTTTTCAAGTTCAGTCTACATGGAAAAGTAATTATATGGATCACTGATTAGGGAGTCTCCCTGGCAAAGTTTAAAATTGTCCTGAAAAAGGTGATTTAATCAACAAGCCTTTGCAGTCAACACAATGCTCTTATACACAGTCTTCCTTAGTGTTGAAAGCTCACGCCTGAGCAAACTCTAGTCCAGATATAATCAAATTGAAATCTCAGCTATCTTACCCAAGTGGATTAGACTTGACAAAATCAGTCACCCAGGGATACTTTAGAGTACTGCCATGGTGGAACTTTTGGAAAGGTTCTTCTACTGAAGAAGATTTGTGAGCTGATGATAGTTAGAAAATTACGGTCTCGGTAGTTGGAACATGAAATGCCAGTTTTCACTAGGAATTATGAGACTATGGGCTGACAACAGCAAAATAATTACTGCTGCTTCACCTCTGCTGCAGTCCTGGGAAGCATGGTGGGTAGCTGGTGTCATTAAAAGAGAGACAGATGTCTACAAATGCTAAAACAACTTCTAGAAGATATGGCAGTTACCTTAGTGACAATATTCTCTGCCCCCATTGCTCTCATTCCCCAAGTGAAGAGGCAAGGAAGCTTTCAAGAACTTCCTTCTGTGGCTTTTTGAATCCACTACATCTTTTCCCATGTATGAATAACTCATATTTTTGGAACATAGTCATTCTGTTTTGCATTTTATCCTGTGGAGAGACCTAAAAAAGTGACTAGGAAGAGATAGCATGATTCTCACCTCTGCCTGCCTGCCTCTTAAATTTAATTTTAAATTTTCAGCGATGTGCAGCATCAGTGATTAATCTTTTTGACTCCACAAACACCATAAAATACCATCAAGACTCCCAGGATACTGACAGAGATGATAAGGAGTGCTTTAGGATTACCTTGCAGCAAAAGATGACAATTCTTTAAGCTGCCTGCTACTCCATGGAGCTGAGCATTGCGTGCTGCTGGATTGCCGAGTCTCCTGGCATTGTTAGGAGCCCCGTCTAAGGGCCCACATGTCTGCTAAAATGCCTCTTTACACAGAACTCAATTTGCTGAGCAGCCCCCCTCGCTGACACAGCTTTTCACCTCTTACACAAGAGAGCGGCAACAGCCCTGGAACATCCCATGAATTATGTATCTCTCTCATGTATGAGTCATGCTCTCTTCTGGAACTGTGCAGATGGCTGCCAGATCCCTCACTGGTAAAACAGGAGATTCTGTATTGCTTTGCTTCCTGGAGAGTAAAACAAAGCATAACTACAGCAGCAGGCAATCCTGAAATTCTGTAAAATTCATTCTGCTCTGATGCAGTACATTTACTTCATCTCTGTATTAACAAGAGAAAGTATATAGGAAGATTTCTGCCTATTTTAAGCCATTTCATTCTGGCAGATTAGAAAAAAAGACTTTCATTATAATGTCTAGTGGATCTTGATACAAGCCCTAGCAATCTTCAACCCAAAACCTATTCTGATTCTAAGACACAAAGATACATCTTTCCTAGAAAAATTGCTTATGGTGGTGCAACTGATAGAAGCAGCTTTGTTGAGCTGACGCAGCTTACAGAGTGCCCAGAAAGCCTCAAAATACTACAACGTATATGCAATTAAGTGGAATGTAAAATCCAAATTGATTTGTGCCTCCTTATCACGACAGTCCATCAGAACATAGTAAATGCATTGGAATAATGGAAAATCCACTTGCTCTTTTCTGTGCCATCTCTTTTGGATAATGTCTGTGAAATACCTGAGGAATGCTTTTACGGTGCAATTGTTTGGTTGGCTTTATGCAAGCAATTTGCAGAGCTCTTTTCAGATAGCCACCTACTAAACAGAACCTTTCTGGAAGTAAAGCTAAAAGGAAGAACGTAAAAAAAAACCTTTATAATCTAAGAGTTTTGAATGTTCTACATCTTAAGTCTGTGAGAAAAAGGTGGGCTTTTTCATTCTCCTTTTTCTACTTTTTCTCCCCAGAAACATTTTCAGCTCTCAAAGAACAGTGACATCCAGTGGCAGGTTGATTGATCATGTCTGAATTTTGGTGTACAATCATTACATAATGGTATTTTCCCTTATATTGATATTTAAAAAGAATGTGGTCTTTCGTATTGTTTTATGTTACAGTAGCCATTAATCTGCCACTGTTTGTTTTTAAGGGCCAGGGAGGTCAAGTGCCAAATGACTGCAGCCTCATCTGTACCTCTGGCCTGACTAGTGTTCTTATCTGTGTATCAAACAATTGGGGCTTTTTGTTCAGCTGTGGCTAGTTCACACAAGCTAGTGGAACATTATTAGTTTTAGTAAAAGCAGCTTAAGAGTGCAAATGCTGACAGATTAGTGTGCTTTTGTACACGTTACAAGCATATTTGGGGAAGCATAAAATCTCATTTAGTGGATCAATTGTGATAGAATTTCAAAACTGTTGGTGATAGTGTAAAACTTCATGTACCACTTCTTATTAGAAGGCTGTATATTGAGGACCTGCAAACACAGTTTGATCTGCCAGACGCTTTTGCATTTCTCTGTACATGGCCCATATCACCGAAAGGCAACAGAAGTGATGGCTAATCCTATTCCCTCTCAGTTTTGTTCTGCCACCTTCAGCTCATAGCGTTTTCTGCTTCCAGTATTCCATCCTTCATTATTATTCACTTCTCCCTATATTTTACCCATTTCACTGCCCTCTTCCTTTTTTTACTTCCTTCCCACTTTCATTTTTCTGTAACCTATGCATGCTTCTGTAATGAAATTGAAACAACTACACAGAAATGTGAGCCAGTCTTTCATACGTCATGCGTTGCATTTGTCTTCCGCATCTGTCCCCTTCATCCTTTTGTCTGTTTGGTTTAGTTGAAGTGGAAAATAAACCAAACCAGGGGTTCCTAACCATTCTGCAGCAGTCTGACTGACATAATCATTAACAATGATAATTTTTCTACTTTATGAACTTGTACTCTGTTTTATAGCAGTGGATAAATCGTCATAGAGAAGCTAACCACACTTTATTACACAGGAATTTACTTCGGATGCTTATGTTGAAGCACATCGGATCTGATTCATAGATGCTTAGGGCACCCATAAATCCAAAGAAATGGATTAAAGCCCATAGGTGCCTTATGATCAAGTTGCTATAATCTCAAGGAATCAGAAATTAGGGAATTTTCAGGCAAAACAACTAACAAGTTTTTTAACTATATTGTGGCCAGTAGTTGATTGTACTGTCTCCAGTGATAATATAGGATAGTCATTCTTGGTCTGGGGACCAATGAAAGATAGTGGCCCTCAGAAAGAAGTGAAAGGCAATCTGCTTCAGAAGATCACTCAAACAATTCAATAGAATTGAAATTTGCCCCATTCCCCTTAGTGCTGAGAGGAATGTCTTCTGTGCTGAATATAGATTCCCATTTCTTGTTGGCTTTGGATTTATAGGTATGTGAGACAGACATTTCATTTGCTGAATTATTCTCAGACTATAGCAATTGTGATCCAAACCCAGTCCCCACCTGCTCTCTCCCTCCTGTATTATTCTGCTCTCTGTGCTGTATCTGTTGTGCTATCAATATCCCATAATATGGATAGCTTATGGCTGAAGAAAAGCAGACTGCTATATTTTGGGTAAAATACTGGTACTCTTTCCCTTTATTATTGACACACCCGTTGTCACTTGATTGAAATTCGCCCAGGAGTTGTGCTGACTAAATGCTGGGGAAGGTCTCTGGAGTGGTGACTGATACTCCCAGGAGACCAGCTCTTCATTCTTGATGGGGAGCTTTTTTGAGGATGGATTTAGACTAAGTCCATCTGTTTATGGCAGACTGTCCATCATGTTACAGTCTCTGCTATGACAAAAAATGGAGTTGATTGGCTTAAAACAAATGAAAGTAAGAAAGCTCTCACCACACAAAAGCTTACTTCATGAGAGTAGTGTCAGAAGTAATTATACTGAGTGAAAGTTAAAAAACCCCAAACAAACAAACTTGTGGAGCTAATGTAGCTATTAGAATGAAGGTGTTTATGCCCAGATGAACAGCTGTTCAGAAAATTCAGTTAAATTTATGAACAGCACATAAATTTAGTGACAGCTGGTAATTCTGTTAAGGATAGCAAACCTACAGGCAAAGGATATCACAACAACAATTTTTAAGAAAAGATTAAACAAACCCCATTATTATACAAAAAAGGTGCATGTCCATGTGTATGTGGAGAGCGAGCACGGCAGTGAGAGCACATTTTGCAGACGTCCTCCCTCAAAGTAACTACAATGTTTTCAGTGCTTTCAGAGCAGGGGGAAAACTGAGGTAGGTAAGACATGACACAGAAAACTTCTCCTAATGAATGAACAAAAAGTAGATGAGGAGTAGGATGGTCTGCAGGAGTTGTTCGCCTCTGGCACGCTCCAGGCGTTTTTAAGACACTTAAGGCCATATCAACTTAGGAAGTAACATTACTTTGTTCTATGGGCTTATGAACTAACTTGGCTTCTTGCAAAACTTCTATAGCTTTTGATCTTTTTCTCTTCTCCTCGTGTTCTTCTGCCAAAGTAGAAAAAGGAGCAGAATCGAAATGCATAAATGCATGGATTTTATGTGAACTGCATCTCTAACGACTTCCCTTTGTACTTGTGTAAATTGAAGCTACTCTGACCAAGTTGTTCTTATTAAATCTAGCCCTCTGCATCTGTTTAGTGCCTGCAGTGAGTTCGAGAGAACTAACTTTCCAAATTTAAATGCATTGTGAGGTTAACATTTGCAGTGGAACAATTTAAAGGGTCCATGAAGTTGCTGGCACGCAGTCTTTGCTGTTGCCACATTACTGGTTGGTTTCCTGCAAGATTTGCTACAAAAGAAGGATAAACATCTACTTGGCTGCATACTCAAACTGGGGAGAGGGAAATTGTACTTCAGGTCTACCAGAACAAGCAATAAAAATACAGATTAATGTATTCATCCTCTAAAGGAAAAGGAAGAGGTGATTTGACTACAGATAAACTGACCAAATGAAGACTTTCTTTTAGACTTTCTAATAGATATTTATATTAGAAGTGGTGTCAGTACAGCACACAAGATTGTTGTAATATTGGGAACCATTGTGTTTAGCAGAGTTGCTGGTTATTGAAAGATAAGAGCTGTCACTGAATTTAATCACAAGTCTGTCTGCTTTGCCAGTCTGCTTTTTAAAAAAAAAAAAAACAAACCCCGTGTTTGTTTATGGGTGGGTTTTTGTTCCAGATATTTGAAAAGGAAAATCTGGATCGGTGACCTGACTCAGTGGTAAAATTACAGATGCTTTTGTTACGTAATATTGAGTATGTTATTTCAAATATTTTCTTTTCTGGTTTAGCTGTTGCTGATAATTCATTAGGAATAAGAGAAGAGAGGATTCCACACTTGAAATAGTTTTGTTACCTCGTTGGAGGTAATAAAACCTCCATGTTACATCATGGAAACAAACATGCTTGTGCTTTCTCAATGACTTTCCATCATTTCTTCTTACATGCTACAGTGACAAGATTTTTCATCACAATAGGGTAAATAAATTAGTATACCTATCTTAGAGCTGGGGAGGTGATAGTATGAGAAGATGAAACCTTACAGTATTTCAAGTTCTACAATTCTTTTACTTAAAATCCATCTGAAGCAGAACATTTTCTTCATTTTCTCCTTCCATTAAGTGCATGGAACTTGGATTATGTGTTTCAGTGGAATGTAAAATGGAGAGTTAAAATCATACGTAAGACCTGTTTCTCACTTAGTGTCAAGGTATTGGTGTTTGACATTTCTTGGCTGCTGTGGCGTTACTGTGATTCATCTCAATATATTAACATAACAAAACATGACTGATGTAATAGCCTGTGACATCAAAGCAACACTATCAGAGGCCACGGAATTCCATTTTTGATACCACTGCAATGAGGCTATTAATTTTTTTAGAGTTTATTTTCACTCTACATTTTTTGCCTTTTTTTTTTCCTAAATTTTTGTCATTTTGGTCTGAATCCAAGTTAACTTCCAAGATATGAGCAGGGTCTTTATTTTAAAAGACAGAAAGTTCAGAGACAAGGCCTTGAAAGAAAATCAAAGTCTGAACGTACTACATTTATAATGGCCGAAAACAGAAAGCAAAAAAAAATGAATATTTATGGGTTTTTCCGCAGAATGCCTTGGGTTTGTATCAGCATAGTTTTGAGGTTTGCTTAAGCCCAAACCTGAAATCAGAGTCTGCTTTCAGGGCATTTGCACATTATAAACTTGGGAAGACTTTGTATTCTTCAAATGATATTTTTAGGTACTGGCCATTGCTTCTTATAGAGGTAGAATGTCACTCTATACAGCCGTTTATCCAGATGTCATCCAGATGTCATCTATGATGTCATCTATGGTTGGAACTGAAAATATTACCAGCATTGTATTGTGGTTATTCCAGAGTTTCTTAAGCTTTGCTAAGCTTTCTAGAAGTGTATCCAAGAATTACAGTCCCTTGGAAAAAGAAGGGCTTGGGGGGAGGGACTGCAGTTTCTTTGAGGGCCAGTTCAGGTCCTCATGAGAACTCATCCACTCTGAACTCTCTTTGAGCTCTGAAGGTCACATCATTGATCTCTTTTGAAGCATGGTTTACATGGTTTCTGAGCGTTTCTTTTTTCCTTGGTTGTATATGGTCACAAAATTATTTTCCTAGCCTGTTAATGATGAAGTCTGATGAATGCGCTAAAAAAGGTAGTAGTTTTTTACTTCTGGAGGTCCCACAGTTGACCAAAAGATTGAGAGGCTAGAGAGAGCAACAGCAATTTTCTTCTATTGTTAGAGAAAAGAAGAGGTGAAAATGTCCAGAAACTTTTGAGAGTTTTGTGTTCAAAGACAAAGGTGAAAGGTTTTTTCTCATCTGTGTGTACTTGCTCTAGAAATGTAAGTACTCCTTGGAGAATTTGTACAAAATTTCTTCATCAATGCAATAGGAGGCTAAAGCAGTTTAAGAAAACCTTTTATTGGGAGGACTTTGAATATTTCTTTCTTCATGATCAGTGGGGAAAAAAATGTAGCTTTTGTTATTGTAATGTGATTTTTGCTATTGGTGGTTACTCCAGAAATAGAACAAGTTCTATCCTGGAGATCAGGCTTTTTTTCTCTGTTTCTGAAATACTGTGTCATAGAATTTTAGCATATAAAATAGCAATCAGTGAGTATTGTGCTTTGTTTATTTATTTATAGCTATGATGAACGTAATAAAACCAGAAAAACTGAAGGGCAACAGAAGACAGGGCTGAAAGAATGAAATGCAAGCAGGAAGGGGAAAGAAACCATTGAAGAACAGAATGATGAGGTGGCTGATGCTCTGCTCAACTATCTGACAGATACTGGTTGGAGCAGTTTAGATCTCACTGTATAAAACCAAAATCAGCATAATTATAAACTGTTAGATTAATTAAGAATGATCATTCTAAAACATGTGAAGCTCTTTCATCTCTTAATAAAGATTTTTGGCTAATGCTTTTGTTTTTCTAGTAGCCACATCTACTACATTTTCAAGTGCTGATGACTGGTTGGGTCTAGATGGATCCTTTCCCTGTTTGTACAAGGTTCTTATATTTCAATTGTTAGCTTTTCAGATTATTGGTGGAAATAAAATGATCATGGAGTTAGGAGATTTGCTTGGATTGCAAATAACAAAAAAAAACCACATTACTCCCATTTCAGGATAATTTGAGACATTGAAGAACCTTTTCTGCAGCTTTCTTCTGCCAAATACCTGGTACATAACTTATAGCAAATACCATATTTGGAGGAAAGCACAAATACACTTCTTTGGATGAATCATTTGTCAGTTGTGTCTAACCTTTCTGAGGTTTGTTACATTTTGAACAACAAGATTAACATACGTGGTAAGGCTTAATGAAATCCTCTGACCATCAAGTTCAGTCTTGTTTATTGCAATCACCTTTGACGTTATTTTTTTCATAAACTCCAAAATTTTTCTTTTAGGTAGTTACTTGTTGTTTGTTTGTGGTTTTTTTTTTTTTTCCACTAGCTGTTTTGGAAGGCTGTTCTGGAAAAGTTGTTCACTACCTTTTTTTCTGGGAGTGTTGCTCCCGTTTCTAGCATATTCCTATAGCTATGAAATGATACGTTACTATTCTAGTGGAAATTGCTTGAAGATGCATTTATTTGTATGAACTTACTTTTGCTAATCAGTCAGTGGCAACAAGTTATGCGATGTGAATATCAGCGTTCAGATGCTGGTATTCATAAAAGACACAAGTAATAGGGGTTTACTGAAAAGTAATTGCAGTCTTACATCTGTAATGCATGGTAGTTACAACTGAAATAGCTGAATCATCTAGATATCTTACTTGAGCCCCCAAATGTAAGTACTTCTCTCTTACCTATTATAACCCATTCAGCAGCTGGTGCTTCGTTTTAAGTAGAAGGCTTTTATAACCTGTCACTATTCCATCACATATAGTTGAAAGGTGAACCTCTGTTTTGAAACACAAGAAATAACCGTCTTTAGAGCGCTGATCAGCTGCAGCTAATAGATTCTCTTCTTAGGAGAAGGTGATAGTAGTATTAGTTCATGGAGAAATAGAAAAGTTGGAAAGAGAGTATAAGAGTTATCTTCTTCTCACATTAGTATTAGTTATTGTCAGACACTTACAAAGTTCCCTTACGCTTAGATTAAGACTTACATCAAGAGATATACAACCCCCTGAATTCATGACATTACCATATGCTTGCTAATATATATAATAGTATTATACATGAGAGATATTTAATTGTATGTGAGAGAGTAATATGTCTTTTAGATAAAACTTTCAAGCACAAATCAAATAATTTTATGGGAATGGAATATTCTTCATTTTGTTGGGTTAGTGTCATGGAGACAGTCCATTTTGTTGGGTATGCCAAATTTCTAAATTGAATAGAGTATATGGCTTGGGTGGGGCATGGCATTTTTGGTAGAAGTTCTTCATAAATCAGGGTCATGTTTGGTTTTTGCACATAATTTTACTTTACAGTTTGCCCTCCCCCCCCCTTCAAGAAAAGGAATAGGAAAGTGCAAGATATTAAATAAGTGGAAATTGGCTAAGTACTGTTTTATTGTGTTTCCACAGTTAATGAGTTTGCCTGGGAAATACGCAGAAGTAGTTTGTGAGATTAACATAATGTACTTGTGCCTACTCAGTTCCATGCAGTATTCTCATCTACCTGAAAACTGTGAAGGAAAAGAGTAATCCAAAACTCATCAATGGTGTACTCTCATACCCAGAGGAGATTGGTATCATTCTTCCATCCTACTACATAGCGTGGGCCAAGAGCAATTTGCAATACCTGCAGTATAAAGCCTGTTACTTGTCATAGCTTCTCTTTTATCTCCAGCATAACTACTAGGAATATGCATGTATCTTTTAGTGATTTCCACAGAATTGTAAATACTTCAGTGTGTAAGTATTTGCTTTTTAATGATCATGAAAAGTCTGACAAACTTCACTTACCAGAGATGTTAGCATATGCTCTTCTCTTATACATGGTCCTCAAGAGTAGATAGAAGCGGTAGAAGATTTATTTGAATAGTTCACTATATGAACTGAGTTCCATGACCTGTTACAGGTTTGTATTTCATAGCAGTAATTAAGGCTGTAAAAGTAATAAAACATTTCTACTATTACTTCCATCCAGGGCTATTAATTGTTTCTTCTAGGCATATCTCTGAAGCACTGTCTTGATTCTTGAGAAAACAGAATTTGTATTTCATTCAGAATTTTTTTAAAAAGCTAGATTTCTCATTTTTTGTGTTGTTGCCAGAGAATCATTAGCAACTACTGCAAGATTTATATTCTTGGAAATGTCTACAGTAGATCATAGTCTTTAACTATGGAGGAGGATGCAGGGAAAAGAGAATGTGTGTTTAGACAAGATGAATTGTGTTTGTCTTTCCACTTAGTTTTGAAATATTTATGTACATTCTTGTAACATTACATTAGAGAATTTGCATGTTATCCACACATCACATCACATTAAAGGTGATTTGACCTTAAACTATATTAAAAGTAAAGTGTGAATGGCAGTAAGAGTACTTTATTTATAAAACTTCTTACTCGCAAATACAATTAACTTTTAGCTTTTTGCCTTTTTTTTTTCACCTGGAAAATTATATTTGCTAATTACATTCCTATCATCACCTTTGTAATTTACCATATATCACTGCAATATATATTAAGTTTAAATGAGTTTTTGTGCCAGATCAGATGAGGAATCAGCCTGATCTGGTATTCCATATTTGGTAGTGACCAGAACCAGAGGTTTTAAAGAAAATAGCAAAAAATCATTAAGTTGTTAATAATAATGGCATCCATTACTCATAAAGTAAATCTCTTCCTCAAATATGTTGCTGGTTGATGATATCCCGTATAATCACATCCTTCATTTACAAACATTTTATTGGGGGGGGAAAAAGTATTATTGGAAGACTCCTTGCTATTAGAAGTCCAGGTATTTTTTGTTTTGGTTCTCATGCTGTGTTGTGGTTTTCAGTATTGCTGGGTTCTAGTAGTGGAAACAATTCCAGTGCTTAATTTTGTAAATATAAAACAAAGACCTCTTTTCACATTTAAAATGCATTCCTTTTTATTAATTGCCTCAGCAATTTGTCCAGAAAAGTAATTCAGATGCACAAGTAATGAAACTAGTGTGATACAGTTGTGCGGGCAGTAGAAGTACAGAATAGAGTCAAGTTGAAAATCCAAGACCTCGTATACTTTGAGCAAATTTGAAATAACCTATGGTTTATTTAATTTGAACGTTCCTGAAACGTGTGCTGAAGGAGCACAGCCTGTAGGTCTGCGGCATAAAGACCACCACTGGTGGTGAATGGCAACTTCTTTTGATTCCTAGTTCTTCCAGGAGCCAATTATTTTTCATGCTGCCCACACGAGTGGAGGCCGGTTCCAGAAGGGCTAGGAGAAGGCTGACAAATGCATCAAGCAAGCCTGGGGCAATGGCCACAGCTAAAATATTCATGATGGAATGCAATAGAGAAAATAACAGCAGTAAAAATCCTCTTCATCACCTTCATTATGGCTTTCCTGCTGCACTGAATACTAGACAAGCTGAACCCACTCTTCAGTGATTCCTGATAATGGAAAAGAGGCTAAAAATGTCACTGTTTGTCCTCACTGGTTTTTGTAGACCAAGGCATTAAAAAAAAAAAAAAAAAAAGCTCAATTATTTCTCATTTGTCCCACCTGTATTTATTCATTAATCAGAGCTACTACTGATTGTGATACCAACTCAGCCACTCGTTCCTCCTGTTGCTGTGTGCCTCACACAGCTCTCAAGTAGCAACACTCATTTATCTCAAAGTGGTATAACTGATATTTAAAGGTCAATATTGGCTCAAATCATCTGTGGGTTTGAGTGCTTAAAAACAACAGCAGCAGTCTACGCACACACACAAAGAAAATCTCTGGTCAGCCACTTTAAGTCTAAATGATTGCAGTTATCAAAAGTGAAGACGTCTTTTGGGAGCTGATATTTCCTTTTTTCTATAGGCAGAAAGCATTGCTATATGAGAAACATTCGTGAGATAGTACTTCTTTGTGAAAACCCTGAACTTTGATTCTGTTCTTTTTCTAGGTAGATGTTATTAAGATGAAGAACCTTAAGTTTATGAGAGAGAAAAAAACAAAGTGCTCAGGAAAAAATATTATTCCATTTTAAAAGAAAGCATTCCATTTTAAAATATTATAAATGTAATAGTAGAGATTGTCAAAGGGCAGCATAATTTGAGTCAATAAACATTATCATTATCCTGCATAACATTCATCAATACATTCAGTGTAGAACATACGGAAAGACAGGTTTTCCCTTGTCACTAGCATCATGATTCCTAGGGTGCAGACTACTGCTTTCTGTTACTTCTGTATATGTACCTGCATATTGGATAGTTCTGTATATGGACCTATGCACCTACAGTTCAAGTCCTATTCTGCAAGTTCAGTTGCAAAAAGACAAGACCTAAGTGATAGCTTCAATGCTTCTTTTAATTATGGTAAAATGATTTGGTTTTGCAGCTAGGCTTATAACGTAACTTATAATTGCCAAACCAATTCCCTCTGCCAAGGACCCAAGAGAGGAATAAAACCAGTAGCTGTGTAGGTTTGTGTGGCTATTCCCTCAGTGTATAGCTGTGCACGGTTCGGTGAGTTTCTGATGCATAAAGCCTGGAACTTTCTGATCAATAGCTAATTAATAAAATGCTGAGATTATCAAGTGTCATTTATAGTGGCTTTCATGCAGGAATCTCAAAGTTCTTAAAACTCTCCACTCTCAACAACACAAGAGAAATAGATTTGGCTTTCTTGATGAAGTAGTATGTGTTCGAGGTCAAATAGATTTTATGTTTTAGAAAGAAGATGGCTTCTCCTCCTTTTCTTCACTGGTACAAATATTCAGGTGCTACCAAGAGAAGGAATATTTTCTGAGCTTTTCTCTATGTTTTCTTTAGGGTGATGTCAGATGATTTTTCACAAAACCTTTTTGTTATGCAATCTGTAGAACAGAACTCATCAGTTTTCTTTGTAGCATTGGAGTGTCTTCGTCATCCCTTATGTATTCTGTAGCTGAAGTTAATTAGAACTTTCCACCGACTGCGTACTGTAACATGACAGGGCTCATGCCAAGAATTTCTTCATATTTAGGCTAGAAAAGAAGGATTAAAGGTTTTTCAACCCCATGACTTTCAGTAAATACTTCAAACCTTTGAAATGTAAATTCAGTTACCTTTTTTTTTCCACTTTTTTGCACCTTATTGATCACATGCATTTAGAACAGGCCCTTCAGCACAGGAGCAAGGCTCAGCTGGGCTGCAGAACGAGGAGCAGTGACGATAGGTGTTACACTGGCTTGTAAACGTGGAGCTCTCACCTGACAGGCTGCTTGGGATGACCTTGAGAATTCCTTTGGACACAGACATTGGGCCTCCATGGGGCCTGCAGTTCCTGATATTATGCTTGACATGTCAAATGTTTGAAATTAACTGTCAAGTATTTGTTACATGTGTCATTCTGATACAGAGATCAGCGCTGATTTTCTTTGTGTTGTCAAACTGAAATGATCATAGGGAGTTCAGTAATGGCTGAGTGTTTAAGCTGGGAGAGCAGTTTGACTACAGTGAAGAAAAAAGGTTCGATGCCTGATCTTGAAGTTGAACTTTCCCTTTTCCTACAGCTGCACGCCTGCCTCCGCATGGCTTTAGGTGAAGAACTCCTGTATCAGATTAAGGGATAAAACATTATTTGAGCAGGACAGCTGCTCAGCTGGTCTGAATTAGCATAGCTCTGTGGGAGTTGACAGATATATGAAGGATTAAGAGCAGCTCAGGGCCTGGCCTAGCATCATTCTAAACATAATTTCTTAACATAAGCCTTAAAAACCTTTCTTTGACATAATGCCAGGGAAAATACTAGGTAGCAGCACAAGTCTGGCAAAACTTGCTGCCCATTAAGAAAAGATCTTACCCTAAGGAATGAGCTTTATAAGATTCTCGGAGCAGGCTGATAAATAACAAAGGGGAAGCTGACTCTGTGTACCAGGGATGAGTGGTGTGGGTACTTGCATTCTATGCATTTGTCATTTATCTGACAAATGGCATGGGGTTTTTCCCAATGAGTTTCATGTTGGCAGGGTTGGAAGCTGGTATTGTGAACATTACTGAGATGTAATCTGATCTGTGGAACAGAGCTGGCCAGTAGCTAGAGGTGATACACCTTAGTCTGCTTGAACTCTTAAAAAGCCTTTGTCCAGCGTCTTCTCTTGGTATGTCTTGAAGCTTCAGTTCAGGACACAACATGAGCTTTCTGGGCCTGTGGGACTCAAGAATCAAATGTAAGTTCTTATTTTCCATGTTCTTCCTGGTTTCAAAAAAAAACCAAAACCCAAAGGTACACAGAGCTCAAGCAGCGACAGGAAAATCTCCTGTACACATCAAGCTTTGTTTACAAGAAACTCATGCAGGCAGATAGCAAGTGCCACTCCAGTTTTCATATGCAATGAGTCAAACTGCTTGCAAATAGCACAATTTCTCACCAAATGAATCCATGTTCTAGTAAAGTCTAGGCTTATCACTTTTCTTTTCTTTCCAAGAGCTTATTATTGGAAACTATCTTGTATTTTTGAAATGCCATGACAAAGATTTGTCACCGTTCACCGATTTACAGAGATACAGAAAGGAGAAGCACATTACAACACTCAAGTGTCACTTGGCATTATTGCAGGTTTAGTGCAAGATAAGATGTAGGTTCTGGTGCTTCTGCCAAGAGTTCAAGATTAATTATTTAAAATATGTAGCATAAATAATGGCCGTTATGTGTAATCTGATACTATGTATGGAAACAGACTAGGATGATTTGGGCTGGGGAAAGGACAATCTTTATGTTTCAGACTTCAATAATACTGGAGTTTTACATCAAAAGCTGTTTTGTGCTGCATAAGGCATCCTTCTTCTGATGTGCTTAGTGTAACTACATTGATCCAAAGTCCATAGCAATCCACGTTGCTTCACTGATTCTAATATAAGAGCTGTATTCTAAAAATGACAACAGGTAAGACATGGACAATTGATGACACTGCTGATTTAAGATTGCTTATTCAATCTGAGCAATACCTAAATTTTGGCAGTTAAATGGAGCTGCCTATGGAATGAAAAAAAATGTAAAGCCAAAAGCGCATTTCCCTCTGCGAGTACATATTATATTTCTTTTCTCTGTTTTTTCCCATCACTTTATATTTTATTTAAATCTTCTTGCCTAAACCATCTCTTTCTCTGTGCTTATAAAGTGTTCAACATGTTTTAAATATTACCACTGTATAAGGACTGACCTCTGTTTAATGCGAGAATAGGATCCTTTGCATAATCCACGTCAAAGGAGATTGTTCCCAGAACGTCATGATTTTTTCCCTTCTTCCTAATTTTGACTTAAATTATGAAAGATCAATTCCTGTTTTATCTCTGCAGCAGGGGAAGCAAGTGAAGGGAGCGGTTTCCTTTTTTGTGTCAGTTTTCCTCAGCTTATTTAGGTTTGGTCGCTAATATGTACTTTGCTCTCTCTGACGATGTAATTGATGATTACAGTGTCTGCCTCCCTTACTTTGTTGGAGGATCAGAGTTCTCCACTTCAAAAGACACACATGAGAATCAGGTGCTGTTATATTCACTATTTAGTAAAAATAGGCTCTTTTAATAAAGGAATAGCTTTTTTCTTCTGACTTCAGCAGTATGAAAAATAACTTGCGTTTAGCATGACCAGAGGGCAATATGTTGGTTTATAGTTCCAGTAATATTATTGATTTGAAATGCATTGTAGAAATACGACAGTAATTATTCATCAGGATGTCTCAGAAAATGATTTTATGGCATGAAATTGCTCTTCAGTAATTTTAAAATTACACACGGTTGTGTCTTTTTTGTTGATTTCATATTTTCATTTGCGTGTGTGAAAGGTTAGGTGTAGGTAAAATTGGGTGAAAATCTCTTTGGTCACCAGCTTTTTTTGCTTTTAAATTATCTGATGAAAAAGTTGTTTTTATTTTGAAAGTCTCTGCTGGGCATAATAACCAGACCGGCTAAACAGGGATTTGTGTAATTTTTCTCCAACACATGAACAGGGTTTTGGGGTCTAACGTGTTTTGAGGTCAGACAGTGATCTGGTATAAGTCGGTGTAGCTTCATGTACATCGGATGTGGATCTGGCTGATGTTCTGTCATTGTAATCGATACTTGCATAGAAGACTCCTACATCACCTCAGTTGCAAGACAAATTTAAGTAATAGGGGCAGAAATGGGAGATCTGATAGCAGGGAGTTTCAGCAAGAAGAAAAATGAGATCAAGGATGCTCCACTTTATTTAAGAAACCCAGCTTACAAACACAGTTATTATTTAATCAGTGGAAGCTGGAAACAGTCTGCTGTTTTGGCATATCACCAAATGTCTGTCCTAGTGTTAACCAATGAATGAGCAGTGACTGCAGGTTTTCAGAAAAGGGAAAATGTCTTCTGCTTTTTCTTTCCACATCAGAAGAAAAGCCTGAGCACATCTGGGATGTCTTCTTCCTTTCCTTTTTAAAACCAAAGGAAGCTTTTGCATTACATACACATAAGTCCCAAGCATCACAGATTCTTCTTAGCTTTTCGTTTCAGGTGTTTTGGAGACTAAAGCTAGTACAGATAATAATGTGATAATTCTTGAAACTAAAACAGATGATACCAGGATGATCCTCAACAGCGTCAACTTCTGAGGTTTAGAGATTTGCTTCTCGTTTGTTCTGGCTGTACAGCTTAAGTTGTAACAACAGAATACCTTCAGAAAGTTTGCTTTAGGGGAAGATAAGTGTATGCTGAAAGGCTATGCCTGGTGATTAGTGTGGAGGAGTAGTGTGTGGGAGGAACTGGGCTATAAGTTCTGCTCAGTCTAATTCTAGATACTTAATTAAAGTCTCCTGAATTTAAGGCTGAAGTCTTAAAGATAAACATGTCAAAAAATGAGAGGGTCTTTTCCTTCTCCAAGAGATACTTTTTGTGAACTGTTTTGACCTGAAGGAAACAACAATTTGGTAAAATTTTATTTAACATAAATTAGATAGGGCTATTGACTGTCTATTGTTTCCTTAAAACCCCCAGATCATTTCATATTTCCATTCTTTCACCAGGCTTTCTTTGCATTTTTAGTAATTATTTGATTAATATTTGGAATCAAGAATCAAAAAAAGATAAATAACACATTGTACTCTGTCTTGTTTAATGTTTCTTAGGAAATTTTAATGAAGTTTAAAGATTTCAGGCCTCTGCTCCTGAAAGTACATTTCCATACGATTTCACTATATGTGAATCCACTGTGGTCCCAGTTACATATACAAACTCATACCATTTTCTGACTTCTCTTCTTAAACCTGTCCCAGAAGCCTGACTTGGCATAGCTCAGAGCTTGAGAGTATATTTGGGTGGGTTGTGTCCACAGTTCGATAAATACTCTTTAATGATATATTCGCAAGTATTGTGTGACATATTTTAAAATACAGCGTAGGCTTTGAAAGCACTTGCAACCCAGGTTTTCCTTCTTACGCACTGTTCCCATCAATAACATTTTAAAATATTGTGACTTTTCACAAAAGAAACCAGTTCACAATTTCTTAAGACCATCTAGAGCATAATTTTACAAAGAAAATTCTGTATTAAAAGAAGGACATTAATGTGTGGTTTAAACTTTCAGCATACACACTCAGAGGTGGAATAGGTGATATGGTCCTCTGATATGAAACTCTCTGCAAATGATACAGCAATGGACCCAAAGCTCAGCAGACTGGATCTAGTAGATAATGCTTCTTCATATCTGCCATTTCTAACATTTTTTCATTGATAACTGATGGTGTTATTTGAAAAGTCACTTAAAAATCTGTTGCCTACTAGCAGATATATCATTAAACAGACTAAAAAGCATATTTAAAGGGACAGTTTTATTAGCTGTTATTCTGTATTAATATCTCAGCATTGGTTCAGTCTTATACTCTTCATTAATCAAATCATCTGATACTTGTGTTGTTTCCAATGGAAGGCGACAGATAAATGCTCATCTGGGAACTTTATTCTGGTTATGGCAGGCAGGTGAGGTCCTTGTGTTCCGTGAAGAAAGATGACATGTACCCGAGGTAGTTACCCCCAAAGAAGGCCCGTGCCCGACTGGTCGTGTCTAGCAAAAATTTACTGTAGACATAGTGGTGACAAAGGGAAAACTCACCACCTCAGTTGTGCAACACCTATTGATCAATTCACTTCTTGCTGGAAAGTGTCCTGCATGAGAAATCAGGCATCTTGTTAACATTACTTTGAATAGAGAAAGGGATTAAAGATTTAGAAGAACAGAACAAAAAAGTCGTTGCCAGAAGTAGAGAGATCCTTCCTGTGTTTCCATCATATCACAAAAAGGCAGTGATTAATCTGCTTTTACAGCTTTTCCCAGATGTCCAGTGCATGCTGTGGGATTTTGCATTCAAGAATATGATGAGATGCTAATGAGTTTATGGCTTTTGGGAAACAAAGTAAAAATGTTTCTAGATGCCAGGAACATCTATCATTTGCAGTCTCCCAGAAAACAGTGGAATTGCCCCATCTCATTTGCTGTGCTAATTTACTGTAGGTTTCCTAGAGAGAAGAGCTATCATTAGATGACACACAATTTCTGCAATTAGCTGGTTAAGCAGCATTTCTTTTTAAAAGTAGCATAAAAATTACATGTTCAGGAACAGCATGTTAGATTTTCTTCTAAGTGGCTACTCTAGGGAATAGTATTTGTCCTACAACATAAAGGTCAATGATAATTGAAGAATGTCAATAATGACCAGAGCCACTACAAAACTTCATCTAAATCTGTTACACCATTTTATATGTTCTTTCTTCAGTAATATCACAGGAGGTGATAGTCCCATAGGTCAAATTCTGTAAGTAGGAATGTGCTCAACCTATCCTTCAAATACTTGGCTTGTAGGAAGAAACATGTTAAATTACTACATTTATCCTATAGCATGTTTCTTTTTAATTAGTATTTTTAGTGGGTGGAGTCAGATGGCAAGAAAAAACCTATCACGATGCATTTATTTGTGATCTAGGGAACAGTACATAGGAACAATATTTTGAAATGTAACCTTAGGAGAATATAATTTTGGTAAGTATAAACTTTGGCTGCGAACCTGTGATATCTATAACTACTCGCTGGATAGAGGTATAATGGAAAAAATGAAAAAATGAAGGATGTAAAAAAAAAAAAAAAAGAAAGAAAAAGAAAAAGAGAGTTTCTTCCTTGTATGCAGTGGAAAGACCTTAACAGTTGTCTTAAATCCAAAGAAAGAAATGACATCTGGGACCATGGAAGCCCAGACGACGGGATCCATTTGCATTCTTAAAAACGTGTCTTCCACGTGTGAAAAAATGAAGAAAACAAATGGGTTTTGTCCCTCCTGCTCCACTGGCTGGAAGTGTGTTGTCTGTCTAATGTGGCAGCATCTGTCATGTTTTGTTGCATTGAACCTGGCATCTAAAACACGTGCACCATTGTAAACATAGGAGTATTGGAATGCACAATTCTAGTATGAAAGCTTTAGTGAACTTTTTCAAAAATTAATGAGAAATTTTCAGAGTTCCTTTAGATAACTGAGAACATAATACTCAATTTATCAGTTTTAAATACAGCAATTGATTGCAACAGTGTTCAAAGTTTGTTGTGTTATGTAGCTTTCCTCTACAGACTAGTTTTCTTTCTTTCATATTTCTTGGATATGAAATACAAAAAGTACTTTTTCCAGGGGAAGAAATTTCCCAGGATTAGAGCAGGATAGAGCAGGATTTGGTGACCTGGGAGTCTGTAAGTTTCATTGGAGAAAGTAAGTAGAACTGGTGAGGAGAAGACGATAAAAGCAAGCTACCAAGTGTTCTTCCTCAAGTGGTGTACCCATAGCCCTTGTTTTGATGTAGTATTGAGTATCAAATGCAGAGACTTCTTGTTTCTGTTTTCCTTTCTGCATACATATTTGAATGTGTCTACTCATTTCTCTATCACATTGTTCTTTGTGTGCAAATTTGTATCTGCCCGTGTTATGTGTTGATGCATGATGATCTGCATGTAGGTGTTTGTTAATTGCATTTATAAACATAGTACTGTCTTGCATCCAATATGTTCCCCTGTTTTGCTTTTCAAAAACTAGCATACAAATATATTGATTGACATTTTTATTCATTATAGGTGGGCTGAATAGATTCAGAAACATTCAGGTACAAGCTGCTAGTACAGTTGGTGTTTTCCTTTCTGAGAAGCTTTTTGCCAAATCTAAATAAGAAGTGTTTTTAAATACTGTGGAGACTTGGCTTCACTGACTACTAGCTGTGGTGTTATTCTCCTGAAGTACCTTGGGAATGACATTATGCTAGTACTGTTTCTCACACCTGGAGGCATTTGTGATGGAGCTTTACCAATTAATTTTCATTGTGACTTTCAGTGGTATTAAAGTACAGCATAGCAATACAATACAAGGAAATTAGTGTTGGATTCAAATGCTTTGCTTTTTTTTTTTTTTTTTTTCTTTAAAAAGCCAGTTATCACTTCAGGTTTAGAGCAACCACTGTTTGATCCTTAAATGTACAATTCACCCAAGAGCACTTGTCCTGTTGATAAATTAACTGATGGACGTAGAGTTCACTAATGGTATTTGAAGCCTGCACAACATGACAAACCATGAGCCAGAGCTGATGTAAATTGATACCTCCACAGCAGAAATCCTAACTTGAAAGAGAAGAAAATCATTGTCTCTGTAGAGAAAGTACAGCAAAATAAAACTTAATTAGCTTATATTACAGCATTTGGAAATTGCTCTTTGAATGTTCCATAACATAAGGATGTAAAGCTGTGTCAGCGTGGTGCCATGCAGAAGTAACTGTGCTAGATCTGAACAAGGCAGTGCCTGTACCCCCAGTGATACCCACAGCGAATCAAAGTGCAATGCTACTGTGACATTGTGGGGGGGTTTATACCTTGATTAGAGAACAGCTCAGAAATAGATCAGCTATTTCTTTATTTCTGAGCTATGCTTCTGAGGCTATGTAGGGTTTGGTGTTCAAGCATCTGCAAAATCTTTCTGCAATACTGGTCCATATACCTGTTTTGTGTCGGCAGAGGTTAGGAATGGGAGCGCAAGTCAGACTTGTGTTTGTACAACTAACACATTTTAGTCTGGAATTTCTGGGACAAAATTTTGTATGAATGACCCATGGCATCTGTATGTGATTATTCTGTGCCCACCAAGTAATTATGGCACTTGTGCACATGTTGTACTTTCTGCAGAAGTGAAAGTCAGTTGAATAACTGCTTACAAGTATTAGACTCCCTCCATGTGCACAAAAAAGCAATATAAAGTATGCTTGGTAGTTGCAATATAAAGTATGCTTGGTAGTTGTGTTCAATGCTTCCCACTTGGGTCAGTGCTACTCTGTTGGGTTCTTGCCAGTTCAGACACCTCCAGCAGGCTCTGCTTCATGGTATGGAAACATCTTCTTAGAGATTTCTATGCCTATCAGACATGGGAATAAAAGAACTTGCATTAAAAGAATTCTTCAATTTATCTGTACACTGACAGTAAATACATCCAGATTTTCTGTAGCTATAATAGTTTGGGTACGTGCAGAGGGATCCATCAACATTTTGGATGCTCAGAAACCCAGTGAAAATCTTGTACTTGTGGTCGCTTTAGTCTAATAATTCCAGTTCCAGTAATAAGCATTTAAGTAATGTGTTTTCACTCAGGGGTGCCGTAAGATTTCTCAGGTAATTTACTATTACTAAACAAAATATTTAGGTGCATGTCTGACCATTTCCATAAAAAAGAAAGATTTTTTTGATCCAACTGTGTATTTTTAATACTACTGGAAAGATTCCTCTGTTTAAAATTAAAAAAAAAAAAATCTTTCCTACCCATCTGTAATGAAATAACTGATTTTTTAAGCCAGGACTGAAAATAATCATATATGTGTGAATGTAAGGAGCGTTCAGTTTACCAGCCATTAGGCACTGGGATAGGGCAAAACGAATATAGAATCAAAACTTTAGAATCTGTTGTCACATTTTAAACAGGTTTGAAACAATGGCAGAAATATGAAAATATTCGGGTTGTAGGATTTGGAAACAAAAGTGCTACAGAGGAAAAAAAAAAAAAACCCACCACCCAAACCCCACTTTGTTTTGAATCTGAAATATAATAGACTGAGATAATTAAAGGTACTGAAAATGACCCCCCC
>VXBJ01000127.1:83494-114285 GCA_013400055.1 Nycticryphes semicollaris | reverse complement strand
CCAAAAAAAAAAAAGAGATTCATGGTGAAAGTTCTTGCATTCCTCTTACAGCTAGAACGGGAGTGAAACTTAGTATCCAAAGAGAGCACTGCTGGACCAGTTCATTTTGGCAGCTACATCTGGAATGATTCCAGAGCAGCTCATCTTTTATTCAAAGAAAATTTGAAAAGGGATTTGACTTGGCAGAGTGTCTCATCTATAGAACAATGAAAGCAAAAAAGTAAATAAAAATAAATGCAACAATAAAGGCATGTCAAAACAGTAAGCCACACTGAAAAAAACTGCATAAAATTGACAAACAGAAAGAAAGATAAAATAATAGAAAAAGTAATAGAAAAAAAATGGTAGAATAAGTAAAATAAAAACAAGTAGGAAATTGCATGTCAGAAAAAGAAGTACAACAGAAAGAGGAAACAGAAGAAAACAAGGGGAGATAACAAATAAAGCAGAACATATCGAAAATCAATTTAAAGGTGAAAAATATATGATTTGTTTGGGGGTTGTTTTCCATGAAAGAATTTAAAAGATTAAATTGTCTGTTGTTTGAGGTCTAAGCTGAAATAGTTTCATTTTATTCAGTAATGTATGGATTATTTTTGCCTAGACAGTAAGGAAAATACGAAGTTAATTCTATTCTTTAATAACTAATTGCAATTAAAATTCAGATGGTTAAAATATCTGGTGAAGTAAGTCCTGGCTGATTTTAACAAAGTTTATGCCTTTAAAATCATGGAAATGAAACATTAAAAACAGAGATGCATGTTATTTTTGATACTTTCATCATAATGGAAAATCAGCCTCTTTCATATTGGTTATTAAAATATTCTAAATGAGGTGAAATTTACTAAATGAACTAACAAATGAGCACAATAGGAAGGTCCACTTCAGCATCATAAATGTAAAATCTTGTTGTCTGGATTCCAGACTTTTAACCTAAGTCTTTTGGTACTTAATTACTCTCTGGGGTCCCTCTCGCAATAAAGTTAGACTTCGCTAGCTGCAACATTAAATGCAGCTTAGCATGGACTAGGAACACTTTTCTTTTGGAGCCAATCTTGGCCATGGGAGGACAGAACTAAGCACAGGTAAATTAGCCTGCATCTAGATGGATTTTGCAGCTTACTCTGAGCCTGGCAAGGCTCTGGGTCAGTGGGACACAGTACAGGGCCACTGAACTGGCACTGTTTGCTCCAGAACTGAACTTGGAGCTGGCTGCTTGGAGCAAAATGTGGGAAATTATAGCTACTGTGAAGCTAGAGGTAAGTAAGTCTGTTATCATGGGGTTTCAGTGCTTTGCTATTCTAACCTAAGAATTCTAAAATAGTGTATTCCAGTTGACTAAAATAGTGTGTTCCAATGCCAACTCATTTGGAAAAGGCTGTTCTTTGTCTCTGCAAACACCTGTTCTTGTATGGGTCCAACAGGGATAAACTCTTTATCAGAAGTCTAAGCTCATTTAGACTTGCAGGGAGAGCCTCAGTAGAAAAAAAGGTTGCCCAAACCACAGAAACTCATCCTCAATAGTAGGAGTGTTGGATCAAAACCCACTCGCTTACAGCTTGGAGCTAAGGCACTTTTTTCTAAAAATCATCAACAATAGAAGTTATGAAAACTTTCGGATTGGGTCTAAGGAATTCACCTGCACTGGGCAGCTAATTTGAGGGAAGAGAAATAGGAAGTTTCAAATGGGGACCGAAGTTACTGTATTTTAAAAAACAGAACATGAGAAGAAAGATAAACGGATTATGCTTTTTTGTATTATTTATGTGCTTCACTGCAGTTGTTTTCACAGTTAAAGGGTATGTTACATCCCATGTTTCTGTTATCTTTTTCTAAATAATTTTGTAAATATTTGTAGTTATGGGTTTCAGCATTCTCGGTATTTCAAGTGGTTCTATAACTTCAGTCCCTCATTGGGTAACTGAGCTGAGAATGTAAGTGCTACTGCAGCTGCCCTTTCATAGATGCTAGAAGTACTTGGGCAGTTGTGCAGATGCTTTTGTCTCTTAAATTTGGTCTTTAGCCTTCCCACAAAAACGTATAGGAATTGTGCATGTATATACAAGATATGGCAGATCTGTAAAGAATCTTTAAAGCCAAGTTTTCAGCTGCTGAGCCATGGCTGGAAGTCCGTTCGATAATGCACTGAGTTTCTTTTTAAGGACCAGCAAAGAGTGAACCTCTTTGTGCCCTCTCGAGTGCTGCGTACAGTTTCTGTGACAGTCACATAAGAAGCAAGGAGCTCTTTGTGTTCCACTCGTTACAGAATCGTTTGCATTGTTATAGAGTTAGACAATTGCAGTTTTATAACAGGTTAACACTTTATTGTCATAATCCAAATTGTTTTACTTGAAGTTATATGACAGCTTGACAATATTTTTTAGGAAAGAATATTGGTTTCTGTCAACAAAACTTTGGCTTCTGTCCTCATGGTGGAGTTAAAATTCAGAGTACCTTTCTGCTCTAGAAGAAACTGCAGCTTCCCTTTATTCTGGATCAAACACTTGTAACAGGCAATGAAAACAGTGCTGCACTTTTCTTGAGGTGGAAGAGAAGCCATTGTTTGACAATCTCATGACTTCAGCATGTGTTCCCATCACATCCAGAGGCCATTCGTCTCTGAGCCAGGCTGCAGCGTAGTGCTCCCTCAGTTATACTAACACAACTGTTTATGGAGCCATGTTGTGAATTGGATGAGCAAACTCATCTGGGTTAAAACAAAACAAATAAAACCTCTGCAAAATAGGTGGAAAGGGAACCCTTATAACTGATGTTGCTTCTGAAATCCCTCTGTTTTCAGCCATGCTTTGAATTCTAGTGTCTTTTGTATTTTTCAGGGGCTTACTAGTTCTTTGAACTCTGGGATGACATCCATCATCCTTCTTTCTGACAACATATTGTTAAAGTCTTGGGACCCTTGCAAGATCCCCAGTCTTCACCTCTGTCTTCACCTGGTGGTCCATGTGTGCACTCCTGTGCTCTTTAGCACCTACACAGTGCAGCTTCTCTCCCCCACATAAATGTCCTACTGTTATTTTTTATATCCCACTACTGCCAAAGTGATGTTTCTACAGTTAAGAAAGTTAATTTAGCCATATGATTAATAGGTATTTTTGTGGAGAATATAGTACTGAAAGCAGTTAATATATGGACTTAATAATGACATTTCTAACCACTAAACACTGTGAAAAAGTAATGTGTATATACAGAAAAAGAAAAAATACACCCATCTTCAAGTGACATTTCAATTTTATAGCACGGTAGAGCATTTTTTGAACCTCAGCGAGAAAATACAGGATTTTTCTGTGGCTCATTTTGCCATCTACTCTTTTGAATCTGGTACCTTTCTTCTCAACTACAGCCAGCATTTCTTCTTCTAAGCAAGGTTTGGACCATGAGACTCAAATATCACACCTACAGCCATATTGCATTTAAAAATTATAATCCAGAGGAAAAATTATAATTGGATGAATCAATGAGACTCATTCAGGACTGAGCTGTCTTTCCAGAAAATCTCAGTCTGTCAAATTACCTGGGATTTGTGGGTGGGATTCCACTGGATTAAAGTAAAATTCAAAAAGCTGCTGAAACTATATTCTGGTCTTTTTGATCCCTTCCCACTGTTCTAATTAGACTAATGGTTCGTCTAGGTTCCGCTGAATGTTCAATATAGGCATTTATAGGCTGCACAGACAATGTGAACAGAAAACAACTTCATTAATAATTACATAAAAAAATTGGTCCCATGTAAGCAGATTCTTCCCCATCCATACTCATTCTGGTTATTGGGAACAACACAGCATTCAATTTACTAAGCAGAAATAGCTACTTACTATGGTGGGAACAAGATGCAGATTGCATTAGGATGGCATTTCATCTTATCTGTTAGAGCTTCTGGGATTATTCTTTCCTTCTCCCATTTCAAAAGGAATTCATTATGCTGTGATGTACAGCAGGAGTACAGCTCCCTTTATGAAATTATTAAGCTGCTTTACAATTAAAATTGCCGTCTTTTGTCCTGTTGCTGTTGCTTATAAGTGAGAAGAAAAAACTGAATGCCAAGTAGAATTATTGTAAAGTACGTGCTTATTCTCCAGGAGTGTATTTTCCATTTTCTTATGAAGTACTGATGTTGCTCTAGTGTGTATTATTAATCACATATTTTATTTATCTTGGAGTAGTAGAAGCCCCCAGTTGGGACTGGGAGTCCTACTGTGTGATTGCTGCACACACATGTAATAATAAAAGAATAAAAGGGATCCTGCTCCAATCTGTACAGAAGGTTACTACCAGCACCATTAAAGGCCTCCTTTCTGCAGGCCTCGTGGGGCAACAGCTTCATTCAAATTTTGTTAACAGAATTCTTTAACTGTCATGAAGTCCACATGGAGCAATTGCTGCATCCAATTAAACCATGATTACTAAATGGCAATGGATTTTGTTAAAAAAGCCCAAACAACTGGGAGAATTCTGTTGTTTTGTGGCAATTTTTTTGGCAGCAAAGCGGCATTATTTGGCAGCAGGCACTGCACCCGGCTTTATAGGTGGTGTTAATCATGTATTCTTCATGACATCATAACCCAGTACACAAAGCAGAGCTTAATTTATTGGATTTGATCAGAGGAGATCCAAGGGGAAAGTACAGTAATTTCCTTTCGCCTCACAGAGCTTTCATGAGTGGGACTCTCCTAGGTTTCACAGTTTACACATGGAGCAGTTGAGGGCAGTAGGAAGGAAACATTGATTAAGAAAATTGTAATATGATGATGGTAATTGGCTCTCTTGTTTTCATTTATCTTGCCCAAAAGGAATAGCACGGTACATCCTAATGCCTGGGATGTGAAAGTAAGCTTTCTGAGGCTGAATCTGAGGTGATATTGGCAGTTACAAACCGTCAGCAGGGTTAAATCGGTCCTTTTTTTCTACAGGATAGAGCAAAAGTAATGAAACTATCAGGTAACTGATATAAAACTCTGAATAAATAATGAAGTAGTTGGTAATTATCGAAAAAGTTTCCAGTTAGAAAATCTTTGGATTACTTGATCGACTGTGTATCAAGGTTTAATAAATGGAGTGTAAAGGAAAAGGAATGTAGGTCACATGGCCAGAATGTGCAGATATATCCTAGAAACTTCTGTTTTAAAATCTATTCAGGGAATCATTGTCACTACTAATTAAACACGATGTGATAGCGAGACGGATTAATTTCATAAGGAATATCAAGAAAGAATAAAGCAGGCCAAAGTGAAAAGCTGAAGACTGGCCTCAGTCCAGTTATTCATTCATGTCTTCTGCCCAGTGTTTCATTTTGGCTGTTGTCAAGAGACAGGGTAAGAGTAACTGGGATGTGTTGAGGGAAAAATTTGTATGTACTAAATTCTTCATCATGTACACTATATGATGAACACATGCCACACACTGGTAATAGGCAACAGATGCTACACATTAATTAAGTGATACCATGGAGGTGATTAAAACTACATTATATTCTGATGGCCCTTTGTTAAAACAAACCAACATACAAAAATAAAAACCCTCAGAGGTCTACGATGTGAAAACTTCAAAGGTTGGTAACATCTTAAGTCAACCAACTATTTTAGTCAAAGGTTGTTTTTCGGTTTTATAACAAGAGTGTGTAGAATAGCAATAAATACATGTAGTCTTTATTAGTAATACGGCACTTTGATGTAAAGAGTAGATACATCGTCAGGTTTGGAAATGGGCTTCATTAATCTTAACAAACTTAAAAGTGATGAAGGATAAAACCGGTCACACCTCTTTAAGATTAATTTTATCTGCATGTGAATATTATTGACTGCTACACTTGAGCACAGAAGTCCTCTCCATAGGGAAGAGAAACATCAAGGACAATACCTATATTAAGTTTTATATACTGTTTTGTCAATATGTCTGACCTGTAATCAGACAAAGACCTTTTCTAGGAACAAAAGTGCATTTAGTTTCTAGCCTCATTAATCGTCAGCCTATCTAATGAGATGTCCAGTGTGGGTCTGAACTGATTTTTTCTGATACAGATTTTTATTCCCTCAGAGCTACACTGGATTCAGCCTACTCACTCTTCCAGGTAAGTGATTTGCTGCTAGATGGCAGTGATTTTAGATCAGTGTTATACTGAGAAGCATTTGCGGTTGTAGTCTAGAAGAAGGATTTCTTACACTTATAAAATATTCTATCTTTTCCACAGCATTTTAAATATAAATAGAATTCTAAAATTATTTTCGTATAAGCACATCATTGCTTGGTTGAAACATTATTGTGTGTGTGAATGAGTTGGTACCACCTGGGTCTTCATTTTGCCCTGCAGAAATGATGTGATTGTATTGACACGTTCATTCAGAATTTTATGTTGCTCTTTGCAACATTCACTTTTAGGTTTTATTTGTTTTTGTTAGTCATGTTTGGCACAAAGAAAGGCAAATATTGGTTAATAAAGTGAAAATAAATTACGCTGGATTAAATACACTAAATTGTTACCAACAGCTATTAATTTCTTCTGTACTAAGTGTTTTCGCTTGTATTTCCTGCTGTATGGTACTGTTCTTTGTTCTTTCATTAAACAGGTAACTTGCATTAAGCAATAAATGGCTAGCCTCTAATAAATAAATCACAGCTATGCATGCAGATGTATATTACACACCCCACATCCATGTATTTTCCCATAGATGGTTGTAATTAGATGGATGAAGACCCAACGAATAGCTTATGGGTCAAGAATAAAGGTAACACAGGGGTAAGTGATGTTACAGTGGGGGTGTGCTACAGACCACCTGACCAGGGCGACAGGGTGGATGAGGCCCTCTACAGACAGATAAGAGCAGCATTGCACCACCCCAGTGTCTGTTGGAGGGACAACACAGCAGGGCACAAGAAATCCAGGAAGTTCTGGGAGTGCATTGACAACAACTTTCTTGTTTAAATGGTAGAGGAGCCAATGAGGAAAGAAGCCATGCTGGACCTTGTCGTTACCAAGAGGGAAGGGCTGGAGGGGAATGTAAATCTCAAGGGTAGCCTTGGCTGCAGGGATCATGAAATGGTAGAATTCAAGATCCTTAGGGCAGCAAGGAGGGTGTGCAGCAAGCTCACTACCCTGGACTTCAGTAGAATAAACTCTGGACTCTTGAGGGACCTGATTGTCAGGGTAACATGGGAGAAAGTACTGGAGGGGAAAGAGACCCAAGAAAGCTGGTTAGTATTCAAGGAGTTCATGAAGTTCAGTCAAGCCAAGTGCAGGGTCCTGTGCCTGAGAAATGGCAATCCTAAGCACAAATACAGGTTGGGCAAAGGATGGTTGGAGAGCAGCCCTGAGGAGAAGGGCTTGGGAGTGATGGTAGATTAGAAGCTTGACACGAGCCAACAGTGTGCACTGGCAGCCCAGAAAGCCAACTGCATGCTGGGCTGCATCAAAAGAAGGGTGTCCAGCAGGTTGTGGGAGGTGATTCTAGCCCTCTACTCTGCTGTCATGAAACCCGCCCCCTCCAGAGTACTGTGTCCAGCTCTGGAGTCCTCAACATAGAAAGGACATGGACCTGTTGGAATGGGTCCAGCAGAGGGCCACAAAGATGATCAGAGGGCTGGAGCACCTGTCCTATGAAGACAGACTGAGAGAGTTGGGCTTGTTTAGCCTGGAGAAGAGAAGACTCTGGGGAGACCTTGTAATGGCCTTCCAGTACCTAAAGGGGGTCTACAGGAGAGATAAGGAGGGACACTTTATCAGAGAGTGTAGCGATAGGACGAAGGGTGATGGTTTTAAATTGAAAGAGGGGAGACGTAGATTAGCTATTAGGAAGAAATTCTTTCCTGTGAGGGTGTTGAGACACCGGAACAGGTTGCCCAGGGAAGCTGTGGAAGCCCCATGCCTGGGAGTTTTCAAGGCCAGGCTGGGTGAGACTTTGAGCAACCTGCTGTAGTGGGAGGTGTCTCTGCCTATGGCAGAGGGGTTGGAACTTGATGGTCTTTAAGGTCCCTTCCAACTATTACCATTCTATGGTTCTATGATTCCAAAATCTCAAATAATTCTTTTGGTAGCACTACTGTTACACTTGTTTCATCATTAATGAGACATTTTAAATAAAAAATTGTGGGAATACAATGTCATAAATTTTCACTGATTATCATACAGCAGGTAGTGTTTTTTAATATTAAAATGACTTCAGGTGACTCTGATAAGCTTTTGGCAGGATACTGGTCTGCAAGTTCTATATTTCTGAGTTTAAATATTTACAATAACTCATAATATAGTTTTGATTTGAGGTATACGTTCCACGAACCCTGTAAAAATTTTTGTCCCCAGCCTGTTTTGAGACAACTGGACAAATTGTCAACTTTCTGTTACAAACATCCTAGTTTTGCTGTTAAAATGTAACTTGCACTATGACCTGGAAAGACATGATTTTATACGCATCCTATACCACACACATTTAACATTATAGCTGAGTTTTTGACCAAAGCGTACAAAAGTGTTTTGATGATGGTCTATTAAGGATTAGGTTTTTACATCTGATGAGCAGGAAAAAACCAATCCCAAAGTGAAGGCCATCTGCTTCTACAAAATGAATAGAGATCTGTTGTTTTGGGAATGTTCAAATTTATTTCTGTTCAGGAAGGATGAGGTATAGAATCTGTCATTGTAGTTGGGATCATATAATTTTCTGGAGAAGGAATTTGAATAGGACATGTACAATTAGCAGATTTGTGAGAAGGTCGATAGGATCTGCAGAAGCAAGTAGTGTCAGTGAATCTGTAGTAGCCAGTAGCGTAGTAGGATCTGAATCAATTCAAGAGCTATCTTTTGAAGAAGCACATTGCAGTGATGAAATCAGGCCCAGAAATGGTTTCTGGGTAACCACATAAGCTGTATCACATTTGCGGGAATTCCCAAATGCCACTTTCCCACCACCTCTATATTTCTCAGCAGAGTAGAGACTTGTTGGTGTTTTCAAGCATGTTTGTTTCCCTGCATTCAAATACTCCATTGTGAATTCTTGCCTTTTGGAAGATACATGGTTACCTTGTTTTGCTGTGCAATGGATTTATAGTGGTATCATTTCTAATGATGTTATGTCAAGGCCACAGAGTAAAAAGGAAATGGCAAGGATTTAACAAACTCTTATGATTGTTTGCGACTTCTAAGTCAAAGTCTTGTCATGAGATGCAAAAGGAAGAAATGTCACTTGCATGGTAATTTTACCTCGAGTGAAATGTAGGCTCTTAGTATTTTTAGAGCATAATTGGTAGAGCAGAACCACTTAAGAGATTATTATGGGCTATCTTCATGTCAATATTTGATTTTCAGGATTTGGTTATGGAGCTCCAGTATTTAAATTTTCTGCTAAGTCTAATCTAATCAGTATTTCTTTTCCTTTCCCCATAGATCCTAAACCTTACATGTACATAGCTTCTTAATGCTCCTGGACATAAAACAACCTAATGCAAACGGATACATATGGGGACAAAAAGAAAGAGCCAGTATGATGGTCTTCTGATTTCAAGTTCTACCTGTATTTTGGGGTAAGAGGCAAACAGGCTCAGGATGCAGCATGTAATGGATTACCTCTCAAGACAGATCACTGTGAGACCACTGTGTTTATGGTGGCATCTTTCTGCCAGACAGAGGGGGCAGGACAAACACAGTTTTTCTCTGAAGCAGAACTGTAGGGCAAAATAGAGTGTACTTGCCAACAACCAATAAGAAGGCAAAGTAGAATCAGAATAATTAAGGAATGTTTAGGACTGTCATTCTGTATATAGCTTGGCAGACTGATTGTCCTGCATGTTTCACATACAGCTTTCACCTTTGGTCCCGTTCAACTAGGATGTTTCTCAAAGAAAACAGATTATCAGTAACACTGTTCTTTCTCTTGCAAAGAATATTTCACACCACTGCAGGGTCTGGTGGCATGGAAATGTGCAAATCCATGGGGAGATGGTTGCATTCACACTTTGGGCTTTTGCAAGCTCTCCGGAAAGAGAGTTCCCTGGAAATGTGAAGAGTTGTGCTGCAACACAGCAGCTGCTCCATGAACTCCCTTTCATTTCACAGTTGTATAGGATGTAACACCCAGATTTCTTAAAATTCCAAGGAAAAAAAATTAATGCCTAAACATACAGGTTTCTGTTTCAAAACATTAGCATAAAATCAGATAGCAGCAATATCTTGGTTTCCTCCTTTCTTGAGAGGAAAAAAAAATCCATATTTGCCAAAAAGCTATGCTTTTTTTCAGGTATATTTTATGTTTAAAAAATGTATTGGGCAGCTCTAGCAGCAGACAATTTTGTTTTTACAATAATGCTGTGCAGTTAAATGCAAAGATGCAGTTGGAAGGACCTGAATGGATTAGTATCTGAACAGTGAAATCATTGAAGTGCCTGCAAACCTCTTGTCCTAATCTGCATATGAGAGAGACATAAGTATATGCCTTTATGGATGAGTTATTGTATATTCTATGTAGTTTCATAGAGCATTATCGATGAGGGAGTCTTTTAACACTCCTTGAATACATTTGACTGATGAGCATACTGCACTTCTGCCCAAGCATCTTTGTGGGATTCATAAGTTTTTCTAGGAGGAGATGCTCAGGAAAGGCCATCATCTGGAAAGAAAAAGTCCACAATTGTAGCATGCAAAAATTATGGCCTACTCAGTTCTTTGGCACAAAGACATTACTATTGAGAAACGTGTACCTTCCTGAGATCTGCAATGTAATTTTCAGATTATAATTTAGGAAATAGAAAGAAAATGTGAATTAAGCCTAAGCACAGGAGCCAGGAGACATTATAAACACTGTAGCAATTAATTCTCTACACAGAAAAATAAATATGACAAAGGCTTTAATTATCTCTCTTTGGGGTGCATTTGACATTCCTCCTCTGCCACAGCATGATGTCGCTTGTTTTCTGGGCAAGACTCAGACCACCTCTGCTTTCAGCAATACAATTTCCAGTGAAGATGACTGAGAAGAACCACTGTGGCTTTAAAATTAGTGTTGTCTTATTTGTCTTTTCAAGTTCATTTATGTCAGTTGCCACTGGAGCCAGAGTGCAATCTCTTTTTAATCATTTCTTCATTCCCTCTTGAATGGTCGGGGTATAGCCGGCTAGAAGCTGAGATGAAAAACTCCACTTAATTTGGTTGCCTTTCATCAGGAACTTCACTTACTACAGAGCCACTCTATTAGATCACAGATGTCAAGGCAGCTCAAGACATTAGCTGTCAAAGTAACTCTCCATAACCACCTGCTATTTACATGCAAAACATGCCTCCCTGTTGAGACTAAAACTGTAAACACATTTCTAGGAGAAAACTACTGGCTTAAGCTATGACAGAAACTTTTTCTCTTTTGCTTTTATGTGATCTGGAAAAAAATTCCCATGCTGTCAAAACGAATACAAGAAGCCCCATTTGGGAAGAACTCTCATTGATGTAAATGCTTCCACAAAACTACTTTGATTTTACTTTTGCAAAAAGGTTATAATTTATTTGTCTCTCTTCACTTCTTTCTACCCCATAGCAACTGTGATTACATGCAAATAATAAAATCTGATTGTCTTGCCTTGCAGTGCGACAGAATCGCTGCTTCTGCTGCAATACTAATAGCTGGTTATTTATACCTTTCTGCTAATTCAGCTCTGCTGAATGATGCTTTAGAAGGTCAGCTTCTCATCCATCTGTGACTGCTACTCAGCTGAACATGTGAGGTGTATGTTTTCTCCAGATCCATGGAACAACTATTGAATGAGAGATAAGTCTTTTAGTTCTTTCACCCTCAATTCATTCCTTCATCCTCAAGGCACATTAAAAAATAAGAGCAATTCCACTGGTAGCATGGGTGGGGCCTAGGACTTTTGACAGTATTAAAACCTTTTGGTGATCTGTGGTCTAGAGATGTTTGCTAACACCATATGCTTGTGGGTAGTCACAACTTCTGCTGGTTAAACTGGTTGAATAGTGTAACTTGATTAAACAGATGTCCAGTTCAGAGGCCATTTAATTTTTTAAGTTCTTACAACAGTAGCACAAATAAGGTAGCGGTGTAACTGAAAAGTTGCAGACCCAAGCAGAGAGCAAATATAGACCTATTAGCTTTTGCAAACAGACCCTTATTTTTTCTGACAGGAACTGCTAAAGTGTATCTTTAGACTCTGGTAGTCATCTAATTGTGAAGAAGTTAGTTATTCAGGAATTTCAAGATCTTGCTCTCTTGATAAGAGAATTAGAGATGTGTATTAGAGAGGCAGTAGTCACTGCATTGGCATCAGATGGAAGTTCATCAAGATTAAATTCCAGTACATTTAGAAAGTAATTATTGCCACAGAAATGTTGTGCCAGTGTAATATTTTTTCCTATTCATACAGAGCCAAAACCTCTGCATTATGTCAGGCAAAGTTGGTGTTTTTAATGTAACAACTCTCTCGTCCTTCTTTCCTTATGTATTCTGAATGTCAGCTCCTCCTTGAGATTGAAAGGGGACATGGGGAAGAGCGTATGACTGTATTACTGGAAAGAAATCTGCGTATGGAATCCCAAGCAGGCAACTTCTTAACGAAATTGAGGATATTTCAACTATGCAGAACTCAGTTTGTGCAGAAAGATAGATTAGGTGACCTATTAGGAGTTTTTCCATTTCTGATTTTATGCTTCTGAGAATACAATGCTTGCCACCAATGCCTGAAAGTCATTATTCCAATGTTCCTTTTCTGCTGATGAGAGAAACGCCCCTCAGAGATTTCTACACGGTTTTGGCATGTAAAAGATGGCAAATTAGGTAGGGAAAATGGGAGTAAGTTAAAGGATATTGTAATACCTAAATGGAAAAATAATGGACTCCCATATAGAATAGCCCATCTACCTATGAAAACCTGAAAGGTTATTTTGATATGACTTTTTGACTCATTTTCCTCCTGTGTGTATTATGACTAGAAAATGAAAACGATAAAACAAATTTGAAGGTACGTAAATAAAACAGCAACCAGTAAATTAAAACGATCAGTTCTGGAAGTGCTGCTGCATGTACGTTTCCTTCTAGCTGCTGCTGCCCCAGCCCACAGAAGAAAGTTGTCCTTGTTGGGGGTGAGAAGGCAGACTGTCCAGGGTGTCTGTACCAAGGCTGCTCTCTCCTTTGGTGGAAATCAGGCAGCGCTTGCAAATGACTAGAACAGCAGAGGCTGCAAATTTGGGACTGCCCACAGAAGTAATAAGAGTACAAACTTAGTCGGGGCTAAATAAGAATGACAGGACTGTGCACTCCAATTAATAGTCTGAATACAGAAAGAAGGATACTGCAAACATACCCATTTGTTTCCCGTTTTATCTTTTAAGTAAATAGCAGGGGTGGGTGTGCGTTTCTGATTTTATGAACAGAAGACAAAAAAGCAAATGCAATGTTTAACTCTGAGGTTGCCATATATTACATTTTGTAGCATCTCTTAGCAAGGAGAAAGCTAAATGCAGAAAAAACCTCTAAAGCTAGAGATGCTCAATGTTCTTTATGTGAAAAGAGGGAAAATATTCTTTTGGGGAAAAAGCTTTCAGGGATATTTCTGACTGTGAACATGGTTTTGGACTTGTACTGGAACTAGCCATGGAGAGACTGTTACAGTTATGTGCTGTACATTTAAAACATGAAAATAGTGATTTGTTTCATTGCTATAATTGAGATACTTTAGACACATAATTCTGTTAAAATAATTACTTAGAAGAAATCTCAAGGACAGAAACTTGGAGTAGCATAGCAGAGGCTCAGGTCCATCATATGTAGCCTTGTGTGATATCCTCATCTGTTCTAAAATAATGGATTCCCGCCCTACATCTTTTCAGTCTCATGCTAACTGTAGGTGTAAAGTTGTAACAGGGACTGAGTTTGACCCATGTATCCTAGAACAGAAGACAGGCCACGCAATTACAGTTGGGATTGTGTCTTTGAAAAAGGCTAAGACTTCTGCTCTACACAACAGGACTTTTTTTTTTTTTAATTGTTAATTAGGTATTTGTTTAAGCGAGTAAACTCTTTGACATTTATGTAACATTCAGCTCTGTATTCTCCAAAATAATTGCTGACATGAGGTGAGGACTCTTTTCATGTCCTCTTTAGCAGAAGGCATTCCACAGAGAATTAGTTCAATGGTATGGGCTTCCTGCAATCTCCTTTCCCAATAATTAGTTCAATTAGAACACAAATTCATCTTTTAACTCTAGTTTCTTGTTGTAGAGAACTTGTATGTCATAGCTTCACAACTGTTCATAATTTTTATAACAGATAGCTTCAGAGACATTTATTGTACAACATAAAAGAACAAAGTCTTTTGATTACTGGCCTTTGATAAAGACTAGATAAGTTGGCAAGCAGATGGATTGGGAGAGATAAAAGAGATCGACCTTAAATTTGGCTTGCTACAATGGGGAAACAGAATTTAGGCAAATATTTAAATTCTCATTAAATTGGTATTTCCATCTCAGAAATGGGCTCCTCAAATGAAGATTTCCTGAAGTAAAGCAAATGTGTTGACCTTACTAGTTTAGTAGTGACTGTGATTTGTTCTTCTGCATTTAGTTTGTGTCAGCATCATAAGCTGATGTTTATACAAAAGCACCTCGCAATAATTCTTGGAGATGTGGAGAACACCCAGAAGGTAACGGGATTTGGGTGGCTTTCCTGTGTCACAGTTTGGTAGATGGGGAAGGACCCTTGGTAGTACAGGCTTCCAGCCAAACTCCAGCAGAAGGGTGCCTGAAGGATTACCTAACACATGGAAGTGCAGCACAGCAGCCAATAGTACAGTCATTACTGAAAAAATAAACCTGTGTAATACCAGGGTACTTTGCACTAGATTGACAAACTGTAAACAGACCATCACAGAGGCCATCACAGTCTATACCACATTTAACTGAGGTCCTTGGTAATGTTTTTGATCAAACTGCCTACAAATACTAGAGAAGTCTAACCATTGTTAGAGCAATCAATGTTACACTTTTTTGTATGATAAATAACAGAGTAGTTTTTCAGAAAGTTTATTGCTAATATTGGTGCAAGATATACATCATTGTTGCTCAACTGTTGTTTTTTCTGTGGTGCAGTAAATTTACACTACCAAAGAGTAAATGAGGATCATTTGGGGTTTTTTACTGCCACTCAACTCTGGAATAGTACATTGAAGTTATTTGAGCTGCTGTATGAGAATGGGGTCAAACATCAACATTTTTGTGACCTCCTCTACCTCTAGTACATGTAGACATGTTCTAGACAGTAACATTTCCTTTGATTTATTAATTTATCATAGTTGACTGGAGAGAGCAGTAGCTGAAGAACCTCTCCTTCTTATGAGTGATGAATTTGTAATGAACATTGTTGGTCTCCCTCATAAGCAGCACCGCTGAGGGATGATGGTAGGAAAGGTAAAACACACATTTAATGAAGGGAATAGTGAACAGTAAAATTCCTGCTTCTTATCTAGACATCATGTTCCTCCTGTACTGCTTTTATCCTGAAGGTCTGAGTTACTCAGCAAACAGGTACTTTTAAAGGCACCGTAATGTCTATGTGCAGTTACACTAAAGGATAAATATTCTTTCTAGCTCTGAAGTTAAAAGCCAGAGGTTTTGTGCCCATTCATACGCTGTGCATTTGGGCTTCAACTTCATGAAAGTCAGATTGTCTCCCTGTATGAACACTAAATTCAACATGAAGAAGAAAACTAAATTAGGAGATGAGTATTTTAAGTGAACTGTTAAATTTCAATCCTGACTTTAATTAAGTGGCTCTTCTATTTCTAAGTACCTGAAAAATTAGCTTCTGTACATTAAATACATATTTAAGGGTAATTCTTAAAAATGTCTAATACAAATTTTAGAATAGATTAAAATACAATATACATGCTTATATTTAGATTTTTGGTATTTGATTAGAATTCATCAATACAACTAGTTTTTAATTATCCTTTTTGAACATTTTTTCTTACATTGATGCCGTCCTTTATAATACTGTATAATGAATATATTAGAAGCATCTGTGAGTTTTTGCTTCATGTACTTGACATGATTCTGGCCTTTTACCTTTTAAAACATTTCTCCAATTAAGCTATTCAAGCCCTTAAGGCTGTCCACAGCTGCTGCAAATTGATTTCTCCCATGATGATATTTAGAAGCTCTTGCTGAAACATAAGAGGGCAATAACCAAGCATTTTTTAATACTTCTTTTTTATCCTTTTGGACTTCTTGCACGTTTTTAAAGGTAATCTCAAAGTTGGATTTTTCCTTCCTTTCTTCATCATCTCCCACTATACTGATAATCTCAAAAAATGCTTATTTATAAAGGCCATCTTATCCAGGGTTAATCCTTAAAAATGTCCTGTGTAGTACCTTTGGTTAGAGGAAATCTGTGAAGTGTAAAATGAGAAGGCCTGAAAAATTATTGACAAATAGAGTTGTAGCTGCAGTAGTGTGAAATGATAAGGTTGTTTATCTTCAAATGTTCGCTCATTTTTGCAGTTTAGGTATTAGCCAGCAGTAAAACGTGTGGAATCACTCATTATTGGTGAAGTCAACCATAGCCTGAGAGTTGAGCACCACTTAACTCCTGGAATTCCCTTTGAGATTTAACTGATGGAGAGGCCTCGTACTGGGCTTCTACATGGGAATCAGCTCTTCACCTCATCAAAAAATAGTATCACTACTATGCCCTTATTTCTAATGGTTCACTATAGGGTTTCCTTGCATTTGATCCAAAGACATGAAAATATTTGGAGGGGACCTGTTTGGTTTCTGGATGTGCCACAAACGGAACATGGATAGATCTCTGCAGTCATTAATATATTTGTATTTTTTTATCTCTCAAGCTCTAAGAAATATTTGTTATAGTTTCCGTAAGAACCTGTTAGTAACTGTAAATTTAGGAATTTGGTTTTCCTCAGACCATTGTGTAACTATTTTGCGACTGATTATTGCAGTAAGCTCTTTTGGTATGCTGGGATTTGAGAATAATGTCTGACCGTTGATAGATGAGACTTTACTATTGCTGGAAGCTCAGATTTGGTCTTCAATGAACCTGTTACTTACAACAGGTTGTATGAAAGAAGTGACTCTGAATTGGCAAGCATCAGAAATAAAGACCTTACTATACTATTTAGTTTGACATTTAGTCTTGATTCTCTCCTTAACCACTGAAATCTCCTACTCCAGTAAATGCAGAGAAGCCCCCTCCCCTCTAAGCATTTTAGTTGATAAAGGCTAAAATATAATTCCTTAAGCAGAGTTTCCAGTCTCATTAGTTTGACATTAAATCAGTCTCCTTACATGTTTTTTTTTAGTTGCACGCTATTATTGATGGACATTTAATTCTAAATTTGAGCCTGAAGTGAAGTAAATCCCAGATAGGTGGCCAATTAGGTAACACAATGATTAAGTCTCTATTATCAGAAGCACCTCTGCTCTTTTAAAGAGTGTGTATGCTTTAATTTCATCTCATCTAATTGTTATCCACGAACTGCCATTGGTTCATTAAAAACCTTGTCCATCGAAATAGCAACAGTCTAATGACTTTTATATAAAGGTCTGCTTCCAAGTGACCTTGCTGTTTGTGGGAGACACAAATTAGAATGAATTATTCTGAGATTTTTTTTTTTTTTTAGTTACTACATTTTATCATAATTTTAAAAGCTATGTGTTGGAATATAATTTGCTTCCTAACTTATTTTTAACATTTAAATGAGGAAGAAAGGGAACAAATTTTTCTAGTAATAACCTGACTCTTTAGTATCATGTTCAGGCTTTTTTTTTTTTTTTTTAGGTTAATTGCTGCTTCTAAGCTCGTTGTCATATTTATCCATATTTTCAGTGGTATGTGCTAATTTTCTGTCAGTTTTTTTCTAGCACTAATTTTGAGAAAATTTGGCATTAATCTTAGAATTTGTGAGCTTTTTTTGAATGAAGAGTGAAGACCTCAAGTAATTTTCACATGTATATTTACAAAATATAAAAATTAATAGTTCACACATGCCCTATTTTAAGTTCAAAATAGTTGAGCAAATTTTGGCCTCCAAAAATGTAGTATCTTAATTCACTTTCAGACACTCAGTATTAAACTTTAGTTATTGTATCTTTACTGCTTTGTTGCTTACAAAGAAAAATTTCCTATATGGTTTAAGCTAAGTAAAAAATTATAAAAAATGTATATTGCACATTATTAATATAATTTTCAACATGGTCTGAAAAGTTAGCATTAAACATCAAAGCATAAGCGGGTGTCTCTCCAAACTTCTGCCTTAAAATACAACCTGTAGCCAGAGAAAAGTAACTGAATGTATTAAAAATATTTACATAAAGTCTCCTGGCACAAATAGCAGCCGTGTATAATTATCTGCTTGTTATGCTCTGCTTGTTGATTAGCATTGAAGGGGAGGGACTAGGATAGAATAGGCATAGCAGGAAGGCAGCCAGCACATTAGCTGCCACTTGTGTATACATAACTCTTAATAAATCAAATTGGCAAAGTATCAGCTGGCACTTAGTTACTATATGTGTTGTGTGGTAATCTTATACAAAATGTAATTTTTTTGACATAATCAATAATTATTGGAGACATCACAAACAGTTAGAAGCAAGTTATTAAACTCTGTTGATGGTGTTTTCTGTGATAGGTAATGAACTGTGCATACTAGAATTAATCTTACTGGTTTCCACTGAATTTGAACTCCAAAGCCACTTCAAGCAAGACATCAACTGACAGCAAGGTTAAGAGCTTTTATCATTATGACAGACTCTCACTGTCACGCTATGTCCTGAAAGCACAGTATTTTTTCTCTCTGGCTTTTGTGTAAATTTTAGTGAATGCTCAAACGTGCCACACAGTGCTTACTTATGTTAGTAAGCAATTACTTTTCTACTGTATTAAGAAACTTACTACATGAAAACAAATAGCAAAGAACATATCGATTATAATGAAGTTCTCACATCTTTGAACTTTTTCATATTCTAATGAGAAACTCTGTTCAGTTGTTCAGATTGTCAGCATTTCAGCACTGAAATTTCTCTTTTGAAGCTTGGCATTGATAACCTGAACTCATTGGTATTGCTCCTTTGTTATAGCCATGTTTACTGTGTCTATCTCAATGCTGCACAAGTTATACTTGCAAATACTATAAATCCATGCAGGGCCAAAGGCCATTACTGATTCTGGTAATCCTGCTGAATAAGAGTATCTTGCTTGGGAGTGGGCAACAGAGACGAATGTTAAAAATTCAGGGTCATTCGCTGGGCCAGCAGAAATTGAGATGCCATGAACCTACATTTATTTTGCAATGTAAGGTAGACTACGTGCTCTAGTCAAAAAGCAGCTGTTTGTATGCATTTGTGTGTGTGTACATCAGAATCAGAGAATAATTCGGGTTGAGAAGAGACCTCTCGAGGTTAGCTAATCTAATGCCCTGCTCAAACAGGCTAACTTCTAAGTTCAGGTTGATAAATTTTCTTTTTAGTTTTTTATTCCTGTAAAAGTTGGGTTTAAAAGGTATGAATGAAATGGATTGAACAAAAGGAACAATCAGAAGATAGGTGGTTAAGAAAAAAGAAATGAAAGAGGAGTCTGAAGGAGGTTGTCTTTCCAAAAATTGGAAATGGAAAGAAGAGAGAAAAGATAGAAGTCAGCAAAGTAGGAAGGAGCAAAATGTCTGTTAATTCTGCCTGAAGGCTTTTGTGGCAGCAGCGTCCTCATTAGTCAGTGGAGAAGTGAGGGCAGCTAAGAACAATGATGTGTAACTTTTTAATTGAAAAATGGCAGATGAAATGTGAATTTCTGTTCTTGCAGAAGATGCCATGGAAGAGCACAGTATTCTTTTTATTTAAATTGTTTTGCAGTCTTTCTCTGGTGGGTTGTCTGTGGCTGGCTCCTGGACACCCATCCAGCCACTCTCTCACTCCCTTACCGCAACAGGCAAGGGGAGAAGATAAAATGAAAAAGCTGGTGAGTTGAGATAGACAAGGAGATCACTTACTAATGACTGTCATGGGCGAAGCAGACTCACCTTGCAGAAACTTGATGTAATTTACTGCCAGTTAAAAAGGGATGGTGAGAAATAAAAATTAGACCATCTTTCCCCCAGCCTAGCAGCCTCACTGCTGGGCCTGGCTGTGCCCTGAGGTGGGGCCCTGAGGAACTGGCTGGAACTGGCTGGAACCTGCTGTGTCCGGCACAGGGCAGCCTCCCTTGTCCCCCGTGCAGTCCCTGCAACCCCGGCTACCAAAACCTGGGCACAGACACCCAGAGTGGCAAAAGCTTCTCAATGTATAATGCTGTGTTTAACAATAGATATTAATTGGGTTTCTCAAAAACAGGTTTGTGTCCAAGGTTTTAAAAACGCATGTTAAAACTTTCCATTCATGATAGTTCTAGTACAGGATGTGTTGCTTAGAGAATTTCACAGCAACAGTTGCTGGGTAAATAGGGCTGTGTACACGTTCACTCAGGCCAGGGGTGAGCTGGAGTTTTCATGTCACAAATCATGATCTCAGGTGCTGTTTTTATTAGACTCATCATTTTGGGATACAACATAAAATTTACATTCAGCTTTAATGTAAGCAGTAGAGGAGAAACAGGGACCATGTTACCTCTCGAGAGTGTGGACGTGAGTCTCGAGATTTGTTCATGTTCTCTCTGGTAGGTCTTGAAAGATGAGAAAATTTATCAGTGGAAGACATTGCTGACGCAGCAAAACTTGTGCCTTAAGAAGGAAAGAGTGAGGGACCCAGCTCTTATAATAGTGAGATTTTTGCTTTTCAGCTACTCCCTTCCAGGACAAAAGTTACATTAAAAAGTGTATCCGCTATGCCCCCATCCCCAAACCAAATGAATACACTACTTATAGAAAGATACCACAACCCAATGGCCGGTTACTCGTTTGGAAGACATGGGAAACCTCGAGTTGGAGGTGGTGCTTCTAAATGTTGTTAGATAATATTCGCAGAGGAAGAAAGCTTTCCAGTATTGAGAAAACATATTCATCATGAGTAGAACAAATATACGTACTAATCGGCTTCAAAGTCTTGCTGAGAGTAGTGTTTCTGAATGGAAAAGGGAAGTTGTGTTTCTCCCTGGAATATTCAGTCTGTGTACCCAATTAGGGTTTACAGAGGCAATTAAGGCTGTAACTACATTAACTGAGAAGTAGCAGAGTTGTTTTAGCATGGCTCTCCACTTGAATTAATATCTTCCACTTCTTTGCAAGGTTAATTAGTGGCGGTTGTGATGGGGCTACTAGATGAGTACAAGCTAGGTTGAAATTGCTGACTCATTTTATGTGTTAAGCTGAGCGGATGTATGACAGAAGGCATGGATTTTTGGATACTTTTGATTTTTGCAATAGATGAGCTCCTAGCCCAAAGGTAGCTACATTTTTGTTCTTATTATTTTGTCTATTTCTTCCCTTCATGTTTTTCAGTTACCATTACTCTCAAATGCCAGATTTTTTTCTATAGATATATAGCAAATGCTGTGTTGGCTTTATTTATATATTTATACTCTTAACAGCTTGCTACATAAAATAATTAAAAACTGAACTTCGCTGTTTCTCTTTGGAAAGAGCACCTACCATTTTAAGCCTCTTCTAAACATCTGTCCTGACGTTCCTCCATTTAGACAATTTTTGATTTATTTTTGTTACTACTGACAATACAGGCAAAACCAAATGAACTCTTATTGGTTTATATGCTGCTTCTGCGGTGACAATTACCTGAGAATAACATGGTAGTGATGTGACAAATGCCCTTGTATGTAGTGAGATGGAGATCTGTTATTCTACAGTGATATGGTGGGATGTATCTCAGTATAATTCTGGTTCCTTCTGAAAAGATTTTCTGTAAGCAAAAATGAATGTGTTGTTACATGGTAACTTATTATGAAATTTGTAATTTATGGTAATTTTAGCTAGCATACACTGACTGTTGGTCTTTGTTTCTTGGAGGAATGCTAAGTGCCCCCTTGTAAGTGCTTTTGCAAACTTAACCTCATGTTTTACAGCATCTCAGTAAAATAGGAAAAGTAACCTGTGAACTGTAAATGAATGACTGAGGCTCAAATCAAAGAGAGGGTCTTAGCTATTCTTAGAGTATAACAGGTAAAAAGAAAAAAAGCAAAAAAAGACAGAAAATAATATTAGAGTGGTCGTAGACCTCTAGTGACAAATTACTTGATTGACATTATTAAAACTGTATCTCTTATATATCATTATTGGATGGGGTTTTTTTAGTATTGGTTGGGCAGTGTATGTTGAAGATCAATGGAGCCATTAATTGACCTGTAGCTAATTTTTAAATGTCCAAGAAAAAATCTCCTTCTGTATTGTTCAGGTATGCAGGATACCTATATCATCAGGCATATTCAGGTTCACAGGCTTAGAAGTTGCTGTTCTTTCCAAATAATTTGATGAGTGCTAAAAAGTGAAAAATTGCATTTTTAAGCCTTCATCTCATTTGTTGTGAAAGAACACTTTAGATTTGCTAGTTACGATAACTTTTAAACTTGTGGATATTGCTTTTTTCTGAAAGTTGTGCAAAGTATCCTATGTAACCTATCTTCTCCCGTATCCTTCCGTTCTCATTCCCTTGAACGATTTGATCAGAAGTTAATAGATGTACCTGTTCTATTGTAGAAAGACTCAACATGCTAATCATATTCTTTTGGATCTTGCTCATTTCTACTAAATAATTCTACTAAATATTTCTACTAAATACGTGAGTGATCAAGAGATACTCTTTTCTAAGCCTCATTTTTTTGTTTGCTTGGTTAATATTTGTTTATGAAATCCTGATACCATCTTTGAAGGTAAAGAGATCTTTGTGGATGAAAGGTAGTTGTCGTGTCAGGGCATGGCTGAACCACATTGTGGAATGGCCACATTCCACAGTTCCATCATGTTTGACCTCAATTTATGTATTTCTAGTGGCTGAAGTTCCTGCAGTCAACAGATGCAAGATTAGGTTTTCAAACAGGCTAATTTTCTAGATTCTTCTACTAGGTTCAAAAAGCTTGACTACCACTTACCCTTAGTTGAAAAAAATTTGGGATGTTTGCCATCTTTTTTCACTGCATAAATGATGATAGCTGGTCTTAATGAGATTTAAATTTTTTTTTCCCTGTGGTTACTGTGAGGAAACCTGTGTTTCCTTCTGTGAATCCCCAGAAGATGCCTTTTTTTGTCACTCCTATTTTTTTTTGAGGAAGCCAACAACTCTAATTGATTTTAGTCTGCAATCAAACAGAAATGGAATTTTAGAAAAAAAAATCTATTCTGTTCAGGGAGGTATTAGTACTCCTTAACCAATCAACTGGTTTGGTACAGCACCAAGTAACCTAACTGCTCAATAAATATCATGGAACCTTTGCCAGATCTTGACAAGGAAGAAAGGAGCACTGCCTTTCCTGGATGGAAACAGAAAAAAATGATTCAGTTAGGTGAAGATAGGAGCAATGAGTGCAGCAGAGAAGAACAGTGAAGCGAAGGTTTGATATGAGCTGCAGAATAAAATTTTGGTTGTGTTTTAAATATAGGATGAAAGAAATTTCTTTTGTTTTAAAATTCTGTGGTGTTGCTATCCAGCAGCTATTTCTTACAATATAGAAAATCGTGTGATTGGGTTAATTCTAATGCTCATGAGGCTTGACAGTATTTGTTTAAAGATCTGTAGATTACAAATTCTATCATCACCCATAGAACTTCCCCTAATACAACCTGGTCTAGTGCATGTTGTCCCTGCCCATGGAAGGTGGTTGGAAAAAGGTCTTTAAGGTCTTGAAGATCCCTTCTAACCTAAACCACTCTATGGTTCTATGATATGTCTACCTACCTACATATATTACCATGCACTCTTACATACAGATGGTCAAATGTGTTATATGTCAGTTTGTATATGTCTGTGTATGCATATACATGGTACGTATACATGATGTATGTGTCTTGTGTCTGACAGACGTTAGCTAAAAATAAAATACAAATCTGTATTTCTTTTTTATTTCAATAGACTGTCTTTCAGTGGTCTGTTCTTTTAACTGAAAAAGCAAGTAATGTGCATATTCTCTCCAGATGTTCTAAACTGAGGATGGGGGTCTGTTTTTTTAAGTAGATACGTTCATCTTCCTTCATGTAGAAAGTATACCATGATTTTCTTCCGGAATATTTGTTCTTCATGAGATTTTACAGTACTTGAAGGTTCATTTTGGAGAGTAAATGATTTCATTTCTACTGGACTTTCAAAAAAGTAACTGTATGTGGCCAGCTCCTATAGTACAAAAATTATGCAGGACAGATGTTTGTTAAAATGACTAGGATTAGAATAGATACAGTGTAACCTTATTTTCTCAATAGAATTAGGTTGCAGAAAAAGAACTTACACTGATTAAATTTTTTTAAAGTAGATGCTTGCACATGAGAATCAATAGCAGTGGACAGCAAAATTGTCTGATAATCTTCAGTGCCAAAGCATGGATTAATGCTGCTGCAGTGAAAAAGGAGGAAAAAAGGTTATAGTAATAGCGGCATGTGTATACATGACCCTGGTGCAGATTTTCTGGAAGTTGCACTGTATATGTTTTTGTTCCTTCTGCTGTGTGTGGAAAGTGTAACTGCATGTTTATTCCCCAAATATTACTTTATTTTAAAAAAGCCCACTAAATTACTGTCTGAAAGATGTCATCATCGATGTTTTGTTCACTTAAAAGTGTGCTTTTGTGTTGCAAATGTGCTACAGTAATTTTCTTTCATTTCAGCTATTAGAACAGCATAAGTCATCTCAGTTGTAAGCTTTGTTCCGTTGACTATGGTTTTGTAGCAGCAACTCTTTCCCATTGTAACAGCAATTCAGCTACTTGTATGACCATATAGCTAGCATTTACCCTAACTGACCTTGATCATCATTGTAGCAAATAAATAAATAAATAATTCAGTCCTACGAAGTGTTTGCCTTAGATTTTTCTTTTTTTTTTTTTTTTTTTTTTTTTTTTCTCCGTGGGATCAGAATTTATGTTGGAAGGGACTAGGACGTGATCAAATGGTATGCAGGAAGAAGTCTTTGAAGAATCAAAAACATACTGAAGTTTAATTTCTGCAATCTCAATTTTTATGTAAAAACCCTTTAAGATTTAAGATTTTTGTAATAGTCTTCTCTAGAGTTTGAATACAAATCTATAAAACTTTAAAAACTCATGCAATTTAATAGAAAATTCTATGTGTTGTAAAATCCTTTAGACTGCTTTAAAATTCATAGATATAAGTTATAGCTTGCAAATTAAATTTTATAGACATCTTCAGTAAGAATAGATTTCAGATTAAAATGAAATAAAAGGCACTATTCTTGCAACTTACCACAGTTTGTTGTGGGGGTTTTGTTGTTGTTATAACAAATGCAGCAGTACAGGGAGGGTAGGTCTCAGTATAGAATTTAATATGGTAAAACCTGAATTTTCCAAGGAAATAATGCTAAGATAAATTTTGGTAAGATCATCTATATATCTGATTTTTTTTCTCGCTGGTTCAGGGGAAGCTGCTATTTGTGTGATAAATCTTAACTTGCAAAGAAGTTCTTTCTAGAGACTTGTGTGCAGAACTTCTCTACAGAAAGATAGGTGGTGAGCAAGTTTTTGTGAATATCACTTTTTTCCAAAGGTTTGTAGCATGTAGAGTGTGTCAGGACAATGCTAATCAGTAGGTGCCTGTCACAGAATTTCAGTGTGAAGTTTGGGAATTAAAAATATGAAGTCATATGACTGGAAAGGATGATAAATAATTTTACTTTTTGAACTGTGATCCCAGTCTGACAGATGAAATTAAATGCATGCTATCTATTTTGGTTGTTTTATTCCTCGTAATAAAATTACATCAATAACTGAATATATAGGACTCTGTAATGAATTGGAAGTTTGACTCTTGAAAATGTCAAGTGTTGTATGGGTATAGAAGGGTGTACTTCGCTGGTTTGTACAAATGATTTAGATGCTGTGGCTACTTCTGCTCTTAGAATGGTTTCATTAGAGTTGGATTTTGACTCTGTAGGTGAAATTTTTCATTTTCTTCAGTAACAGTTTCTTTGGTCTCCCCAGTAATACACAAGAAACAATTAGTGTACTGACAGAACTGCAGTGCAGTGTGCTATCCTTCAGATCACTGAGGCCTTCAGTAAGGGTATCTATTGCTGCTAGTCGTTAAAGTGGTGTCCTGCATGTCTCTGCTAAAATGGAATAGGGTTGTGGCTGGTTTCGTTCACTGCTGTTAATAAACTGTGCTTCCATTTTTTTTTCTTATACTAATTCCTAGTTTGGATAATGGGGACTCCATAGGCTGATTAATAATAAGCACAAACATTGTGATAACTATCACGTGGATTTAGTTACATCTGTTTTAGTGATTCTCATTATCTTACAATTTCTGATGCTGTTCTTACGAAACACTATGGCAATTAATTTATCAAATGTTTTTTGACAATACTGTTGTAACCTTTTCATAAATACCAGTTTTGATAAGTAGCGTACATTTTCAAATACCAAAACTACTAATGATAAAATTCCAGGTAGCTCTTAAAGTGTAATGTGATGAGGTGTCCTCTTCATTTCACAGAGTAGCATCATAGAATAGTTTTGGTTGGTAGGGTCCTTTAAAGGTCACCTAGTCCAATTCCCCCTGCAATAAATCTTCCACTAGATCAGATTGCTCTGGGCCCAGTGGTGAGGCACCTACCACCCCTCTGGGCAATCTGTTCAGGTATGTCACCACCCTTATTGTAAAAAATTTCTTCCTTAAATCTAGTGTAAATCTACCCTCTTTCAGTTTAAAACCATTAGCACTTGTCCTGTTGTAACAGGCCCTACTAAAAGTATTTAAAAGTAGAAAATATTGTACAGAGTCATACAGGGAGAAAGAACCATGTCAGTACAGATCCCACCCTCTCTGAAGGCAAATTACTTTGCATTAGCTCTACCTTAATCTGTGAGTGAGAGAATCTTAATGAGTGAGTGACAAAACCCTGCAACGTTTCCTGGTCCACCTGTGAAGGTCTTTGCATTTCTGAAATGTGGAGTGTGTTGGGGGAGGAAAATGCCTGCAAGCAGAACTTGGCTTCCCTCCTACAGAATGGTGTTATGCAAGTGGGATGCATTAGGCTTAAGAAATTAATAGTGAGGTCACAGTGCTGTTCCAGCCTGAAGGCTCTAGTAGTCGATGGCAGCTCCTGTGCAGGTTGCTGAGGACATACGGTCATTGAAAGCGTTGAGTCAATAGTGTTTCCACTCGCCTGCTTTTGCGGCAGCTTTTTCTCTTGCTGATACAGAGACTTTAGTTGCATCCATTGCTCTCTGCCACCCTGTAGTCTTCTGAGATGATGCATGCTTGTAATGAACATTAGCTTACAAAAGATACTGCTTGTACACAGACTGTTACATCAGCATCTCCCAGTCTGGACCATGAAGCTTAGTAAAATAGCACGCTCCCAGCCTTCTAGAAATCTTAGTCTGTGGCACAGTGAAAGGTGCTGTGAGAATTTTAAGAATCAATAGGAATGAACATCAAAAGAGAGTCAGTTTTAACTATAGACAATATTTAATGACAAAATAATACTGGTTTATGTAAAAGTGAAAAAGCCAAACTATGTCAAGCTTACTGAGAAAGGATGCTGTTGTCTTTCCCCCATTTTCTCATGGGAGTCCAGGCCTTGTCTCATATAGCGGAAAATTGTGTTTTCTCTTTCATCTTAACAATAGGCAGAATCAAACAAAGAAGCTAACAGATCTGTTTACAGCCAGCACTCACTGTATTTAAAGGCTGGTTTGAATTCCACTGAAAGTGTTTTCTGAATAACATAATAGTTGACTTAAAAGATTAGGGATAGCAGACTTGCATTTTCTGTAATCCCTGGATTTTGTCATTAAAGTCAAAGAAATTTTGTTTTAAAATAAAAGTGAGTGCCCACAAAGTCACATATTCTCCACTCATGGTGGCTGCCTTAACCACCTTGGCATTAGCCATTCCTGTGCTAGTGGATATGCAAGAGCACGGGCTAATCTGAGGGCTGTTGTACTGGATTTAATAACTACTTGTTTCCTAGCACATTGCTNAGTCAGAAAAAAACCCAGCGTGGATTTCTAGTAACACTAAATTGAGATATCCATATGTGTTGGAAGTAGCCTTTAAAAAGTACGTCTACTGAAATACCAGAGGATATGTCAGAGCTTAATTAAGTATAAATTGATTATTAGAAGACTTTTCAAGGGTTAATTATTCCCCAAAAAAGTCAATGTACAGTGTAATTAATTTGAAAGTGCTTAACAGATTCTTTAAACGGTGCAAACAAAAAATTGCAATTTGATTTCAGCAGTGAAGTATGCAAAATGAACTGAATGCGTTAGGACATCGAAACTATTGAACACCTGCTTTGCTAGGACAGAATTTAGAAAAAAACCAGCTTACAATGATTTAAAAAATGATATATTTTTTCTCATTCTACGCTATGATACAGAACAAATAGAAAGGCTTGAGTCATTCATATATCAGGTCTGTTGCTTAACTGCCTTGTGGTTTGCTGAAATGTATGTATGTTTTTATATATGTATATGCAGTTTATATAATAACTGCAAAGGATTGGTGCACAAATTTCTGATTTAGTGTTTCTTCCCCCTCCACCCAAAAGATGGTACATTCATAAAAACGCAATATTTATCTTTAAAGTTGGTGTACTGGAATAGTAATATATCAATCTTTTTTTTTTTCTCCATAGAGCACAGTAATGAGTTTTTTTTAAAATGAAAAAAAAAATTAGAAAAATCAAAACCAAATTAAGAAAAAATCAGTGATGCTTTCAGTCACTTGGGCAATTCACATTCCCTTTTTCCAGGGAACTACAAAGTTCTTACATCCTCAGCCTCAGCCAGTGTACCTTTGCTATGCCTCTACTGGGTATTTGTAGTCTGGGATAAAGTCTAGTTGTTTTGAATTAGGACAGGCTTTCCTTGGAAAACTTGCTTTTAATAATAGTGGAAATTCGAAGGATCAAGATGTTTTGAGGGCAGTTTTCACTTTTCATTGAGGCAGCGGTTTTTCAATAAAACATTTTGTCAGAATAGTGCTGACCAACCTTTGTTTCAAGCTGTCTGATTGAGACCAAGCGTTTGGTAACATCCCAAGTTTTTTAATCTCTGTGTTAATGTCTCCTACTTGTGCTTTTGTTTCAGAAAAGGTTCAATACATTTTAAGCCCATCCCTAGTAGGAGGGGATATGCGAAATGGCGAAGAATACTGAACGACTGAAAATCCTTTTCAGCCCAGCCCTTAATGTATGTCATTTGGAGCAATTTACTGCAAGACTATTCTTGTATCTCACAAACCATACTGATAGAATGATACAGAAGAAACAGCAGATGAGAGTTAACAAAAAAGAAAAAAAAAATCTTACAAATATTGATCTTAATTTCAAATCAAGTCCTAATTTGGCATCTTCTGTGCAGAGCTGAATCAGATTATATATTACTTTCAGTGAGAATCCAGTAGGAAGTTTTTATCATGTAGCAAATTTGTCAGCTGCTCTAAACCCAGGAGATATCTTACCAGCATCTTTTTTTTTTTTTTTTAACCTTCCCTTCTGTAGCATGTAGCAGTTTTCACAGCTGACAGCAGATGACCCAGTTCTTGGCTCTCTGACTGGCTTCCTTTGTACATGCCCTTCTCCATGTTGCTAATCTTTCCTTTGATTCCAGAAGTCAGTGACAAAGTGCAGCCTAAGAGAAAGAAAACAAAGCACAGATCCCGTGTTCTTTGCAACAGCTTATCTCCATTTTGCTATACTTACAGAAAGTCTTTTGTAGAAACTATATTAATACAAATGGACATTTTCCACGTTTAGAGCTGTGAATATGAATACACATTCCCCAAGTGTGAGAAAGCCGCTTTCTCACATGCTATTTGTATCTGATACTGTATTCAGGGCTTTTTTATTATTTTTTGGGGGTGGATAGAACATTTAGACCTTTGGGGCCAGCTTTCTGTTGTTGCTTGAACCTGCACTTTTCTTAGCTCTTGAGCGATTTCCCATACTTGAGTGCATGATAATCTTTCAGTGGAGAAAACTGGTAGTTTGTCTAAAGTCCTCCTCAATCTAAACTAAAAATACTCAAAACTATAAGGATTTGTTTTCACACTTTAATAATGATTTGTGTTGACTTCTTTTACTCTCTACTTTACAAGTATTTAATAGTAAGGTGAGAGAAAACATTGTGTAAAGCTTATAAAACTACTTAAAAATTATGATGTCAAAATTGTTGTGAATATCCAAAAAAGCAAAAATTATTGCATGAAAAATATTTCCATTCTGTTTTTTGAAAATACAATTTTCTAAAGGTTGTAATTTCCATTTGTGGTGCAGTACACTGGTTATTTATCATTTCAGCAATATTAATTTGTTTTGGTCTCTTAATTTGTAATTAATAATAATTTAATACAGAATTTGCTACACAATATTGTATTGTCATGTTGGCTACTCAGTTTGCTTGAAACTCCCATCTCAGCAAGGCACATTGGGTTGGGGCTCAGTTACTGAGAAATGTGAAGCACTTCAGGCAGCCAAGAAATGCTTTGTGCTGCTATTGCTTTCAATGGTAGGATTCATCATACTAGATATTGAGGATGCTTTGTAGTGCACAAGACTGTGCTCAAGGTATATGTATACCTTAACAAAATAGAAAAGAATCATTCCTTTACTCAGTCTTGTCAGCTTGTGACATAGATCATCTCAAATTGTTCACCTTAAAAAA